>CM050917.1:21020597-21464218 GCA_027742785.1 Vigna reflexopilosa | reverse complement strand
CAATCCTACGTCCAGTCGCTTATCTCAAATCAAGATAAACAGTTCACTAAGCACAAAACAATTACAAACTACATTCACAAAGAAACAATTTGTAAAAGTTTAGAAACCACCTCTTTTGATACTACAAGAGATGAACCTGCACCTCCTTTGAGTCTTCACAAAGGATGAAACACCTCCTCCGAATATTTCACGAAGGAGGATCCTCTTCCACACACCTCCTCAAACGCACCAAGGATGAACCAGTTATTCCTCCGTCACCGTAGTAGCAATATACCAGCACCATAGATAAGAGTTTCCTTAGCTGAGCAAGAGCACACAATTCTCAAAGAGTTTTGATTATTTTAACGCAAGGGAAGAGTTGTTGTTGATGGATAAGGAGAGCCTATTTATAGACTCAAGAAAATACTCTTCCATTCTTCGTAACTGGCCATTTAACGCTTTTAATCGATTAATACAAGTGTTAATCGATTAAAATGAGTACAACGGCTAGTTTTCAAAAACCTGAAAACTCCAACGACTATCTTTAATTGATTATTCTTAGGATTAATCGATTATCTAATCGATTAAAATAGGTATTAATCGATTATTTCCATGCCAGTTGAGTTTTCAGCACCTGTAACGTTTTAATCGATTAATACTTGATTTAATCGATTAAAACCGTGCGTTTTTTATTCTGAACAACAAATATAAAGTATGAAAGTACATGAATCAAAACCTACTACAAATTTAAGTCCTAAACATTAAACTACAATTATTACAAAAGCTTTTTATAACAAAAACAAATCTTCAAAGGATCTTCATGAATCTTGATATATCTTGACTTGATTTGGGCATCATCAAAACTTCATCTTCACCATTTTGCTAACAATCTCTTTCATACTTGATGTCCTCGTAAATTCAAAAAATTAACTCATGCGTTTAAAATAGAGATTTCCAATTCACATGATTCACGACAACTTGATTTAGAAAGTAGATTAGTTTCCAGTGAAGTTTTTTCCTTTGTTTAATGTTGATATGAATATTGATCCAGAATAAAGTTTTGAAATTACTAAGTTTTGCCCAAGAGTGCAAAAGGATAAGTGTGAGGATGACACTAGGTAACTTAGCCAAAATGGTTGTAAATTGTCACAAGTAAGTTGGTCATTGGATCTATGGGCCAATAGTCATAATTGAGGTCCATTTAAATAAGTGTCCATGATTAACAAAACACTTTTATAAATATTATTTTAATCATATTTTGATTTTACTTTAGCTAGCTTTAACTAGAATCTTTTATTTAGAACACTAACTTAAACTTTAGATAATCTTTTATAGATACTTCACTGTTCGGTAGAAAACAAAAAAGACTTACAAAATAAGTACGGTAGAAAACAAAAAAGACTTACAAAATAAGTACTGAGTAATAAGAGTTTATCAACTTTACCCCATATATATATATATATATATATATATATATATATATATATATATATTCACTATTATAAGTAGAGTTTGTTTGACCAGAGCATAAATATGCACGGTTAAGTTCCTATATCTAATATTTTACAATTTTTAACATACTTTAAATAACAATAAATATGCCATTTATTAAAACAAGGGAAATGATAGTTTGACACCGTATGAGTGACAAATTTTTGACACCCATGACGTGTCAGTTTTTCGTTGGTTGAGCAATTTTAAAAAAAAATAAATTTTACTGACGTGGAAATTGGAAGCAAGGAGAAGGAAAGGGTTTTCCATTTGAATTTCATTTTCAGAAACGTAGAAAGAGAAGGAGAACGAAAGCTCCGAACGAGCGAAAGCCCACTTCCCGACTCCACTGTGTTTCCCCGTTCGACGGCCACCGGAGGTCCACCGCCGATCATCTTCCGTTCGCCGCTCGCGTCTCTTCCCACCGATCAACTTCGCTGGCACCGTGACCGTCGCTTTCTCTTCCCGCCGTCCCAGTCGTCCCGTTTCCACCGTTCTCTCGCCGTTGAACGGCGACCGGAAGACCACCGTCAGTCGCCGTTGAACCGCAACCCGAGGACCACCGGAACACCACCGTTACTCACCGTTAAACAGCCACCGGAAGACCGCCGCCGCCGTCACTCACCGTTCAACCGCCACCGGAAGACCACCACCGGAGCACGTTCAGGCACAGTTCCAGTGTCATACCGTGCCTTCTCCTTCCCGCCGGCTTGGGTTGGTTCTCATTCCGCCGTCTTACCGTGCCTTTCGCGAGGTAGGTATAATTTCGATTTTTAATTTTAATTGGGAAGGGAAAATTGAAATGGCATGCTACCTTGACTGTGTTTATGATGTGTGTTATGGAATGCTACGATTCTGCCCTATTGGAATTCAATATTGGAATTCAATATGTGCGAAAATAGTATTGGAATGGAATATGTGCGAAATTGTTCTCAATTTCTGGCAACATTAAACTGTTATGGCCTTTTTCCAGTTTTGCCATGATTGCTTTAGTTCAGTTGTTACTCTGCCATCATGGACTGTTTGGTTGTAATGGCTTGTATTATTATAAATTTTTTGTTTCCAATCTAGAATCTCCATGTATCAAATTTGAAAGCAATGTTGATGTTGGTGTCGGCACCGGCACATGGAAGAAGTACATATAGCAGCATCAATTAAAACTATAGCACCATCAATTGCATCTTGGTTCTTTAGCCTTGATGCTCTTCCGGCCATAAGTATAACCATATTACTGTTTTCGTTTTTAACAAAAACCTACCAGATATTGATAGTTGTTTCGAAAAAGAAAGTTAGCATAACACCATCACTCAGATTCATTAATATGTATTCATGTATGGAAAATGTAAAGGGGTTGATTGTATGAAAAATATTTTTCCAGTGCTTTATCATAAATTGTAAGTTGAAGTCAATTGTTAGCATTGGTCATCACTTTCCCATAATATGTTTCTTTAAGTAGTTGAGTTGTCTAATTTCATAATTGACTAGTGTAATTATTAGCATTGCTTGAAGGAATCTACCATGTCATCTCCAATTCACGTTTGTCAATGACATTTTGCCCATATGAAATTGTATCAAACCATTAGCTATGTGCAGTTTCATTGTATGAACTCAGAAGAAAAAACTTAAGACCTGAATAATATTCTTGTCCACTGAAAGCTTGTAAAGAGTTAATGTGGCTGTCTTGTCACTGCATAAGACATCCATTCCACCGATGTCTTCAATGGCAGTCATTCTCTTTGTTATGCCACCCTGCAAAGGATACACCCATGATAGTTATTAGCTCAAGAGCACATTAGTGGTATTTTAAAAGCCATTGAAATGTATGGATGACAAACCTGCTGAGATAACCGGTGTGATGCAGGCTGAGAGATAACATTATATGATGCATGTAACATATATATGTTTAAACTTGGACTGGAATTAAATTTATGGCATATTGTTCATAATATATTTGTTCACCTTTTTTGGTGTAGTGTAATGGAGGAAGTTGGTGAAAAGACTGAATGTTCTGATACCAGGAAGAAGGTATGTGTGGTTGTATTACATTTGCATACATCTGTCGTTGTTATGTATTTGAATAAATCCCATGTTTTTGTTTGCAGTTAGTTTTTAAACACTCATGCAAGACACAATTGGTTGGTGCTTTGAACGAAAGACTGAATCCTGAACAAAAGGCTTTTATTGAGAAGACTATTTTTTCCTGGTTTTTGTTGTTGCCCAATTCTATTAAGATAGGTAGGAATGTGTTGGGTGATTTATGTGATAGGTGGGTTGATAACATGGGAGGGTTTTATTTTGGCCACAAAATTATAGAATTTTCTGAACTTGATGTTTGTTTGTCTTTAGGGTTGCCTATTGTAGGTGAAGCTATTGATTTAAAAAAAGTTGGTCATCAAAGTGTTTGTAGGGAGTACTTTCCTAATGGGAATGTAGATGTTAAGATGGTGTATGACTTTTTGTTAGAGGAAAATCATAATTTTCCATTAGAACACTTTTGTAGCTTATATTTATTGGTTGGGATAAGTGAGTTTTTGTTTCCCAATCGTAGTGGAGTAGTCTTTCCAATTATTTTTGACCTTGTTTCTGATTTGGGCTGTGTGGGTAAATACAAGTGGGGTAGTGTAGTTTATGAGTACTTTATAGAAAGTTTGTCTAATGCTTCTACAACAATGAAGAACGAAAGAAGCAGAAGCCATTTTCATGTTTCTGGATGTGCATACCTTTTGCAGGTATATGTTATGTGTGTAATCATTAATGAAATAGACTGATATGTTAAGGTTTGTGATGACTTATTATGTCAATGTTGTTCTATTTACCCTTTCCAGGTTTGGTTTTGTCATCATTTTGTGACATCCAAGTCAATGTACAGTACAAGGATATCAAAGTTTCCAAGGTTGTTGAATTGGATTGATATCAATATCGGTGACAAGTTCATAAAAAATGCTTTGAATAAGGAATCGGTGAGTACTTTGTGATTTAAGCAATCTGTTGGTTTAATGTTTATTATATTTTGTGATTGATATAAAGAAAATTGTTAACTTATTCAGGTTGTTATTGATGTTGGGATTTCGAAAGAAGAGCTTTCTTATGCTATAGTCAAAGAAGCTGTTGAAAAATATCATGTGCCAGTCAACCACCAAAATAGAGTAGATAAGGAAAAATTAACTCGCATTATAGAAGAACAAACGCGTGTTATTGGTGACATGCAAAGTAGTATTGCTCATTTCAAGAGTATTTTAGTGGAAGACAAAAATGATGATAACGTTGAAGACTTTGATGATAAGCCGTTTACTGCAAGTGAAGATCCAATTCAAAGCACACCGTTTCAACATCACGAACAAACCCCGGGGTGTGAAGGTCAGGATGAAGTAAAGCCAAGCACAATGTACGATAGAATGAAGGCGGCACCCCGAAGAAGGATGAAGAGTAGGGCGAATAAAACTCCATTTACAGCAGAGGGTAGAAGAAAAAAATGAGTAGTTCATTATGTTGTAGTTAAACTTTTATGTTAACAACCTTAGAAATATGTTGCAGAACTACATGGTGTTGATGTACAAACTTCATTATGTTGTATGCTAAGATGTTGATGTACAAACTTCATTATGTTGTATGCAAGTGCTTTATTTACATTGATTTCTGCATAAAAAAGTGTTTGGCAGGTTTGTGAATTTTGTTTGGCAATGATCTTCAAATTTGCCTATTATGTTATAATTTCTGTTTAATTTATTGAACTTATTGGATAAGTTTGGCAATGACCTTCAAATTTGCCTAGTATATGGATGTACATGCCTAAGGGAGATTTATTGTTAGCACTCAATGTGTAGTATCAGACCTTGGAAAAACAGTGGGCAGGAATTAGGCTGAGTTATTGGACGTAGAGGGCATTTTTCATTCTGCAAGTTGTTTTTTTTAAACTTCAGGGTGCTGGAAAAACAGTGGGAGCAATGGCCTAGTAAGTGGGTAGTTTAGTTAGACTTTTGGGACGCTGAGGGCAACTTGCAATGGAGCACTTGTTTTGAACTCCCCACCTAATTGTTAACGAATTATATGGAATGAAATTCATTAATTATCATTTAAAAAGACATTTATATCGAAGTCCATGTCAAAGAAAACATTGTGGTTTCAATTGATGGTGCGAGAAAAACAGTGGGAGCAATGGCCCAGTAAGTGGGTAGTTTAGTTAGACTTTTGGGACGCAGAGGGCAACTTGCAATGGAGCACTTGTTTTGAACTCCCCACCTAATTGTTAACGAATTATATGGAATGAAATTCATTAATTATCATTTAACAAGACATTTATATCGAAGTCCATGTCCAAGAAAACATTGTGGTTTAAATTGATGGTGCTGGAAAAACATTGGGAGCAATGGCCCAGTAAGTGGGTAGTTTAGTTAGACTTTTGGGACGCAGAGGTCAACTTGCAATGGAGCACTTGTTTTGAAATCCCCACCTAATTTTTAACGAATTATATGGAATGAAATTCATTAATTATCATTTAAAAAGACATTTATATCGAAGTCCATGTCCAAGAAAACATTGTTGTTTAAATTGATGGTGCTGGAAAAACAGTGGGAGCAATGGCCCAGTAAGTGGGTAGTTTAGTTAGACTTTTGGGACGCAGAGGGCAACTTGCAATGGAGCACTTGTTTTGAACTCCCCACCTAATTGTTAACGAATTATATGGAATGAAATTCATTAATTATCATTTAAAAAGACAGTTATATCGAAGTCCATGTCCAAGAAAACATTGTGGTTTAAATTGATGGTGCTAGAAAAACAGTGGGAGCAATGGCCCAGTAAGTGGGTAGTTTAGTTAGACTTTTGGGACGCAGAGGGCAACTTGCAATGGAGCACTTGTTTTGAACTCCCCACCTAATTGTTAACAAATTATATGGAATGAAATTCATTAATTATCATTTAAAAAGACATTTATATCGAAGTCCATGTCCAAGAAAACATTGTGGTTTAAATTGATGGTGCTGGAAAAACAGTGGGAGCAATGGCCGAGTAAGTGGGTAGTTTAGTTAGACTTTTGGGACGCAGAGGGCAACTTGCAATGGAGCACTTGTTTTGAACTCCCCACCTAATTGTTAACGAATTATATGGAATGAAATTCATTAATTATCATTTAACAAGACATTTATATCGAAGTCCATGTCCAAGAAAACATTGTGGTTTAAATTGATGGTGCTGGAAAAACAGTGGGAGCAATGGCCCAGTAAGTGGGTAGTTTAGTTAGACTTTTGGGACGCAGAGGGCAACTTGCAATGGAGCACTTGTTTTGAACTTCCCACTTAATTATTAACGAATTATATGGAATGAAATTCATTAATTATCATTTAAAAAGACATTTATATCGAAGTCCATGTCCAAGAAAACATTGTGGTTTAAATTGATGGTGCTGGAAAAACAGTGGGAGCAATGGCCGAGTAAGTGGGTAGTTTAGTTAGACTTTTGGGACGCAGAGGGCAACTTGCAATGGAGCACTTGTTTTGAACTCTCCACCTAATTGTTAACGAATTATATGGAATGAAATTCATTAATTATCATTTAACAAGACATTTATATCGAAGTCCATGTCCAAGAAAAAATTGTGGTTTAAATTGATGGTGCTGGAAAAATAGTGGGAGCAATGGCCCAGTAAGTGGGTAGTTTAGTTAGACTTTTGGGACGCAGAGGGCATCTTTGATTGTGGCACTTATTTCGAAATGCATATTTTAAGTGAAAAATAATCCCTTGTAAATAGCACCTTAAAGAGATATTATGAAATAAAATTCCTGGACATTATGCAACAAAGATCGTACACAAATAATCCTGCAAATTGTGCAAAAAATTTCGTACACGAATGTAAGACAATCATCATTGTAATGCTCAAATTGCTTTAGTAAGAAATGTTAACAATATGTTTCTTTCAAAACAATGTAATACTTGAACTATATATATTGCAAGACTGATTTGCGCACCACATTATCAGGATCAGAAACATATTTCTCTGTAATTTGTTGCAATTCCTCCTAAAAACAAAAAAATGCACACAAAATTAATCATATGACCAAGTTCAATACAAGATATAAATAAGTAAATATTTCTATTGCATAGACTATTGTAATTGGGCATTGATTTCCCTTTGTATTGATTTCCCTTGTTATACAAAATTACATCTTAAATCAAACATGATATTACCTTACGTATCATTCATGGCTATACAAAAATAATTAAAAATCAAACTTGATTTTAATGAAACAATGACGACATGAAGGGACATACCCTAATTTTGGTTAATTTCCAAAAGTCCATCACCTAAAGGTGTGAATAAGTGCATTGTGACAAGTCCTCATTATCATTATTGTAGTGTGCAGATGTCAATAAGGACATGAATCCCGATTGTGAAACTTGAGATTCAACTATCTGCTGACTTCCAAGGTCGTCAACATTATGGATGTCTGTATCATGACAAGTAGTTCTTTCCTGTAATAAAAGTATTAGTGAAGGATTTCATATCCATATAGTAATAGTAAAAGACATTAATGTTACCAATGAGGAGCATTGGTAAATCCTGAAGAAATTAGTTTTGATGATGCTACAAGAAGTTTCACTTGAAGAAATGTTTAAAAGCACTTTTGTAGAATATAAGTGTAATAGGAAAGTCTTTAAATTTTGTAAAAACCTGTATTTTTACTGAAATAATCGATTATGAGAAGCAATAATCGATTATCATGAGTCTTTCAGGGATAATCGATTATCTCTTCCAAATAATCGATTATCACATTTTGAAAATCTTTTAACGGACTTGAATAATCGATTATCACTTACAATAATCGATTATCAGTGGCAGTTGGGACTTGACCTTTGATATTCAGGGTAGCTGGCTATATATTGGACTTCTGAAATTTTCAGAAGTAACGTTTTTGAACAGAAGCTTAGCAGAATACTGGTTGACAGAGGAAGTTCTCAGAAGCTACAGTTCAAAGTTCTCTTGCTTGATCTCGTGAACAGGAGAGGCTCGTGTTTCGTGTGTCGATAGTCGGAGCAAGCTCTCTTCGAGTTAGCAAGGTGCTCTGCCTGGTCTCGTGAAAAGGAGAAGCTCGCGAATCGTTGGTCGATTGCCGGAGCGGTTCTCTTCGAGTTGGCAGAGTGTTCTTCTTCCGGTTCGTTCATCGAAGGAAGGTTTATTTTATCAATTGTTATTCATTATATTTGTAATCTGTGAAACAAATTTTTAGTGAAACTGTTAATCACTTTTATAGTGATTAACGACTGGACGTAGATTCTGTTGAATCGAACCAGTATAAAAATTACTCGTGTGATTTTCTATTCCCTACACTCTTTATCTTTTACGTATATCAACTGTTCGACAAATTTTCTGAAAGAAAATTGATTTTCTAAAAAGGACCGAATTGATTTTTAAAAAGGTGACCGAACACGCTTTCCGCTTACTCTAAGTTTTATTCCGCTGCGCTTTACTCTTCAAATCATACCATCACTGGTACCAACAATTAAATGACAGCTATGTGTACCACTCACACTATGATTCGTTGTATGTTTATTTTTAGCACGTTGGGAGTTTTTCTTTTTTGTTATTTTTTCAACCGTTGATTGCAATCTTTTTGTTCGTGGTCGCCCTTTGCGTTTCACAGAGACAGGACTACGAACAATTAAGCCATCAACTTCACAAGCTGGTCGACCTTCTTGACTAGAAGGGGGATGTGCATGCATGTCAGATCCATCATCGTTGGACAACGTCAATGTGGACGATGTTCTAACCCCTAAACTTCTCCCTATTGAGTTCAAATCACAAAGCAACTTCTTGGAAGCAGTCTCAGAATGACATGCCTCCTCCGCGATGTCATAGAAACACTTACACAAAGTTTGTTACCTTTGCATCTTAGGTTCTTGAGTGTGGTTGTTGTAAGATGCTTTAATCAAAGTGTGTCTTCTACGTACATTTCTGCTCCACCGTCGTAAAACATATTTTGTTGGTACATTACGCACATCCTCTTGACCTAGGACCAATAAGCAATGTCGACACAAGATTCCTCTAAACTCAAAAAGTTGACAACTGCAATGAATGTTGGTTGTGAGAGGATCATAATCGACAACATAAAATTTTGATCCACATTGTACGTAGTCGTACAACCCTGTTTAGACATATTCTTAATAAAACAATTCATCCTTGAGCGGAATTCCTTTTGAACTTCCATAAATTTGGCGTGTGTGTACTCCATTTGATATTGTCTTTCAATAAGAGATTGAGATCCACATGGTAGTGTGGAATTCAATGAGGCAAAATCAGCTTCAGTTTCTTTTTGGGCCTTTTGTCGTAGGGCATTTTCGTACTGAAGGACAAATTGTTGAAGTGTTGTGGTTGAATTTATAAATCCATCGAAGAAGGCATTCATGCCCTCACTTCTTTGGGTTGTTGACATTCCTGCCCAAAATTGATGTTTCATATAACACGGAACCCATCTCTCTCTTTCTTCAAACAATGAACTTAGCCATTTGTTCTTCTCTAACCCGTGGCATGTGATTAAATTTCCCCATCCTAACTCAAAGTCGTCCGGAGTTACTGACTCATACACAAGAGTCTTTAGTTGATTTTTTATGACTCCATAATTTTTGTACGATTGCAATTTTTCTGGTATTTTCTTCATTATGTGCCACAAACACCAACGATGACTTGTGTTTGGAAACACAACTTTTATGGCATTGGACATTGCCTTACATTGGTCTATGACGATACCAATTGGAGGGTTGTTAGACATACATCTTAGCCAACATGTAAACAGCCATGTGAATGTTGATGTGTCCTCAGCGGAAATCAAAGCACAACCAAGTAATATCGAATGACCATGATGATTAACCCCAACGAATGGTGCAAACGGCATGTCATATTTGTTTGTTAGGTAGGTTGTGTCGAATGAGACGACATCACCAAAATCTACACAAGCTGCACGACTGCGTGCATCAGCCCAAAACACACTACAAATGCGGTTTTGGTCATCCATTTCCATTTCAAAGAAGAATTCGTTGTTTAATTCTCTCATTGTTGAAAAGTATTTTAAAAGTGCCTGCCCATCTCCATCCTTACAAAAACTCCTTCGTTGGTGCCCAATATAATTTCTTGCATCACGTTGCATGAACTGTATGTTTTCATATCCACCAGCATCATTAACCAAAGATATGAAACTTTTGTTAATGCGCACACCAGCATCATCATTCATGCTAAGAGTGTGCTTCGCATGCATATTAAGTTTTCGATTACCACGGATAAGGTTTGAGTTCTTTGGACACATGTCATGGTTGTGTTCGGTTACAACTGTCCCTACATACCATATTCCTTCTTTAAGAGAAACTGTTATTCCAGCAGGGCATTCGTTTCTTTGGCTGGGCTGGGTTTTGAACTCTGGAGAAATGGAAGAAATGTACTTCCCTTGCCGAGAACACACTAATTTCATAAACGTCAATTCATTGTTGTTATTTTTTTTTTTGAGCTCCTTATCCGAACAGCAAAACCACAACTGACGGCATAGTTTCTATAAAAACTTTCCACCTGTTCTATTGTATCGAAAGACATCTGCAATTTCGGAACATTATTGTCAATATTATCCATGTAATCACTGTTGACCTCAGAAGAAGGAACTGCTTCCAAGTCCACTGCTTCCATATTTTGTAACATGGACATGAAAATCGTAATATCCTACTGCATAATGTCATGTATATGTAAGTTACTGAATTTTTCATCTCTACATACAACAAAAATGTGAACGTTTTAATTTAATATTGTCATATATGAACACAATTGTTTAATCGACAAGATTAATAAAAATCAGAAAACATCTTACTTGAACAATGAAAGAATTAAAATAAAATGACAAATAATTACAACATTTCTAAAACTATTTTACAATATATAATCTTTATGGAAAATCAGAAATCTCAAATTAACATATTATTGCAAGAGTTTCTCCTGACTCTTTATGCAAATGTTCCTCAGTAGATAATCATCTTAATATGTGGATTACAAAAAAATTTTTATCCCACAAAAATTAAAAATTAAAAACTAATAAATGAATGTTCAAATACCTTACCAAGAAGAAAGGAGTTTTAAGCGTACCTGAAATAAATGTTGTATCACATGGTAGGAAGTTCGAACTGCCAACTTGTTGCCTATTCAATGCACTTCATTAACTTCCCAACGACGAACCTCCAACTTCCTTTCTTTCTCTAGAATGAGAGGTGGAAGGTACTTCATTACTGGGATGAAATACCTAGCCCTGCTTTTGGTTTTGCATTTGCCCGCATTAAATGGGAGTAAATGATTGTCATTGGGTTAGACGGTTCATTAGACATGGAATAGCATTCAATGCATGGCAAAGGCAATAAAGTGATTCAATTATTTCTTTTGAGTCTTTTACACGTTACAATGTCATAAAGACAAGGTATCACCTTTTTATGACCATTTACTTATTTAAAAGAAATTTTTATTAATAAATTGCTCTATAAATTAACGTCTTCTAACTCACGGTCACTGAACCATTCACATTGAAATTGAATTAAACGTCAACTACAATAACTTGGTGTTGACTTCTTTGACTTTATACTGAATTTTTTTCCACGTTTGTTATTGTCCGCAGTTTCAACTAATTTGTTTTTTTATTTCAATTTTCTGCAAATGACGAAGTTTGGAAACATGGACGCATGGCAGGGACTTGATGTAGACCACATTGATCTTGAAGCTTTCTTACAAAGATGCAACTCTGATGAAACGTTGATTCCAGGACCTGCTGGAAATGTTCAAGCCGCAATGCTTAACAGGCAGACGGATGAACCCCAAAGTACGCAGGAGTTTGTTAACCAAATAGCAAAGGCAACATATGATCGGGATTTTAAATCAAATCCCTGGATTTGGGCAGAAATGTTCATTAAGCACCATGGTTGGTTTTCAGTTTGCTTTTGAAATGTTTAAACTCCAATTAATAAAGGTCGTGAATAATAACACCACGTTTATTGTATGCAGGACTTGTAGAACATGGCAACATGGAGAACGTGACAAAGCTCGAATGCGGAAAGTCAATGGTTCGACTCCCATTTGTGGCATGCATTGTTAAAGAGTGTAACCCAAATGGATTGGGTGACATGAAAATATCTGTTAAGGTACAAGTTTACTCCATCATATAATCCATAACATTTTCACCTCTAAACTTTTCCATTTTCAATATGGCTAGGACCCTAGTGCGACAGTGTCTGCTTCTTTGCACAAAAAAGTCCTTTTGCATCCCGAGTTTGGTCCGGATATAGGAGTTGGTGCTGTGTTGTTATTGCAAAGTGTAAAAAAAATTTTAATTTTAATTATAAAAATGTTACCCACACTGGATGACCTTAATGTATACCTTCATTAATATGTTATTCATGTTTGTCTCCATAGGTTGTTACATTCAGTCCTTTTCGAAGAACTTACTATTTGAACATAATTGTCCGCAATATGGTAAAGGTAATAGGTTTCAAAGCAATCACCAACTTCATCTTATCGTGTTTAACTTACGTCCGACGTTAACAGCAAATCAGTGTACACCAATATGCAGGTCTTCAAAGCAGACATTGGACCTCCAACTGACCACCTAGTGAGGGCTTTCTCCAAACCTCACGTTGCATGCGATCCATGTGACCATTCCAACAAGGACAACAAAGATGTTGGTCCATCCGAAAAGCCAACTACTTCTGCCTTCAACAATGCAACCACAACCCCAAAGGAAGATTAATGACGGGTTGAACAAAATGCTTATTTACTTATTTATTAGCTTCATTAGTTACCATTATTAGTATTAATATTTAATCATGTATTTAAATTCCTATTTTGAATATCAGTGCTATGTTTCTTTATTGAGCAAACCATTCCATATAGCTTCATTACGTCTCTCATGGTATTGCACTAAATTGTTGCACCAAAAAAAATGAATTAATGGTGGTGACTTACTTTATAATTTTGGGTGGATGATACTGCCAACCAAACAACATTAATTACACAATAAAGTTATATACTTTATTGGTGGTCCACAACTATAAAATTTAAGTCCATCTAGTGTCATTCTTCACTATAAAATAGTTGTTTGTGTAATACACAGTACAAAGTTATAGTCATTGGTTTTAAACATCGACGAATGGATCCATGGGAGCAACTTTTTCTCAACGACACTGAAGTAAAAGCATGTTTAGATCGATGGAATGCAATGGAAAAAATAGAGGAACAAAATACGTGCTCCACCAAAATCTTCGTTACAGCAAAGCCAGTGGTAGACAACAAAAAAATCCAGGAAATACTTCACAAACTTGTTCGCCCTTCCAACAAAGTTGCTTTGAAGGATATTGACGTCAAAGAATTTTCAAAAGACAACGAGACGAAGTAATGTTTTTTTTTTGTTCATTTAGTATTGTGCAACACCTCCTATTACAATTTTCTTTTCTTTAGTCCATTAATATATTTATGTAATTTGTTATCCTATATTTTACTTTCTTATTATATACAAGGAAAAATATTTGTTAAAAATTATTTTGTTGGAACGAAAGTGGTAGCAAGGGCGTTATAAGTGGGTAGTTTAGGATAAGTTTCTGCACGAAGAGGGCAACTATCAATCTTTCATTTGTTTTGAAATCCAAACTTCCTTGTAAACGAAATATAATGATTAAAAATCACAAAGTATCATTCAATAACACATTTATATCCAATTGTATGCAGAGGCAACGTTTTTTTGAAAAATTATTTTGCTGGAAATAAAGTGGTAGCAAGGGCGTTATAAGTGGGTAGTTTAACAAGTTTCTGCACGAAGAGGGCAACTACCAATCTTTCATTTGTTTTGAAATCCAAACTTCCTTGTAAACGAAATATAATGATTAAAAATCTCAAAGTATCATTGAATAACACATTTATATCCAATTGTATGCAGAGGCAACGTTTTTTTGAAAAATTATTTTGCTGGAAATAAAGTGGTAGCAAGGGCGTTATAAGTGGGTAGTTTAACATAAGTTTCTGCACGAAGAGGGCAACTACCAATCTTTCATTTGTTTTGAAATCCTAACTTCCTTGTAAGCGAAATATAATGATTAAAATTCACAAAGTATCATTGAATAACACATTTATATCCAATTGTATGCAGAGGCATCGTTTTTTTGAAAAATTATTTTGCTGGAAATAAAGTGGTAGCAAGGGCGTTATAAGTGGGTAGTTTAACATAAGTTTCTGCACGAAGAGGGCAACTACCAATCTTTCATTTGTTTTGAAATCCAAACTTCCTTGTAAACGAAATATAATGATTAAAATTCACAAAGTATCATTGAATAACAAATTTATATCCAATTGTATGCACAGGCAACGTTTTTTTGAAAAATTATTTTGCTGGAACGAAAGTGGTAGCAAGGGCGTTATAAGTGGGTAGTTTAACATAAGTTTCTGCACGAAGAGGGCAACTACCAATCTTTCATTTGTTTTGAAATCCAAACCTCCTTGTAAACGAAATATAATAATTAAAAATCACAAAGTATCATTCAATAACACATTTATATCCAATTGTATGCAGAGGCAACGTTTTTTTGAAAAATTATTTTGCTGGAAATAAAGTGGTAGCAAGGGCGTTATAAGTGGGTAGTTTAACATAGGTTTCTGCACGAAGAGGGCAACTACCAATCTTTCATTTGTTTTGAAATCCAAACTTCCTTGTAAACGAAATATAATGATTAAAAATCACAAAGTATCATTCAATAACACATTTATATCCAATTGTATGCAGAGGCAACGTTTTTTTGAAATATTATTTTGCTGGAAATAAAGTGGTAGCAAGGGCGTTATAAGTGGGTAGTTTAACATAAGTTTCTGCACGAAGAGGGCAACTACCAATCTTTCATTTGTTTTGAAATCCAAACTTCCTTGTAAACGAAATATAATGATTAAAAATCTCAAAGTATCATTGAATAACACATTTATATCCAATTGTATGCAGAGGCAACGTTTTTTTGAAAAATTATTTTGCTGGAAATAAAGTGGTAGCAAGGGCGTTATAAGTGGGTAGTTTAACATAAGTTTCTGCACGAAGAGGGCAACTACCAATCTTTCATTTGTTTTGAAATCCTAACTTCCTTGTAAGCGAAATATAATGATTAAAATTCACAAAGTATCATTGAATAACACATTTATATCCAATTGTATGCAGAGGCATCGTTTTTTTGAAAAATTATTTTGCTTGAAATAAAGTGGTAGCAATGGCGTTATAAGTGGGTAGTTTAACATAAGTTTCTGCACGAAGAGGGCAACTACCAATCTTTCATTTGTTTTGAAATACTAACTTCCTTGTAAGCGAAATATAATGATTAAAATTCACAAAGTATCATTCAATAACAAATTTATATCCAATTGTATGCAGAGACAACGTTTTTTTGAAAAATTATTTTGCTGGAAATAAAGTGGTAGCAAGGGCGTTATAAGTGGGTAGTTTAACATAAGTTTCTGCAAGAAGAGGGCAACTACCAATCTTTCATTTGTTTTGAAATCCTAATTTCCTTGTAAGCGAAATATAATGATTAAAATTCACAAAGTATCATTCAATAACAAATTTATATCCAATTGTATGCAGAGGCAACTTTTTTTTGAAAAATTATTTTGCTGGAAATAAAGTGGTAGCAAGGGCGTTATAAGTGGGTAGTTTAACATAAGTTTCTGCACGAAGAGGGCAACTACCAATCTTTCATTTGTTTTGAAATCCTAACTTCCTTGTAATCGAAATATAATGATTAAAATTCACAGAGTATCATTCAATAACAAATTTATATCCAATTGTATGCACAGGCAACTTTTTTTTGACAAATTATTTTGCTGGAAATAAAGTGGTAGCAAGGGCGTTATAAGTGGGTAGTTTAGGATAAGTTTCTGCACGAAGAGGGAAACTACCAATCTTTCATTTGTTTTCAAATCTTAACTTCCTTGTAAACGAAATATAATGATTAAAATTCACAAAGTATCATTCAATAACACATTTATATCCAATTGTATGCACAGGCAACGTTTTTTTTTTAAATTATTTTGCTGGAAATAAAGTGGTAGCAAGGGCGTTATAAGTGGGTAGTTTAACATAAGTTTCTGCACAAAGATGTCATGTTTGAATGTGGCACTTCATTTTGAAATGCATATTTGCCATGATAAAATAATACCTTGTAATTACCCCGTTAAACAAATAATATGAAATACAAATCCTGGACATTGCGCAACAAAGATAGTACACAAATAATGCTCAAAGTTGAATTCAACCATGTCAAAATGCTTACGACATTTAAGACAGTAATCATTGTTATGTTGAAATTACATTACTACTAAATGTTAACGATACATCTCTTTCATCAAGTCTAATAAATTAAACGTAAAAATCGCAGGACTTCATTTCGCCGCACATTGTCAGGATCCAATATCCAATCAGAAACGTACTTCTCCTTAATCTCTTGCAGTTCCTCCTGCAAATACAAAAATGTAAATCATTTTCCTTTAAATAATAATTGAATATAAATTATAAAGAACTAATAATTTACGTAACTTACACTAGTGTAATTGGGCATTGTGTTGCCTTCAAATCTCTCCACACCGTCCCACAACTCCATGAATTTCAAAACATATACTCCACAATCATATCTATAGTAAACAAAGTCCAGTATTAAAAACATCAAATTGTAGTTCTTTGAAAGTAACAAATATTATAATTAAAGTCAAGAACATTTAATACTTACGAGTTTGGTTGTATTGGAGTATGCACGTGTTGGACAAATAAGGACGGTTTGTTTCCTTCATAACGATTGAACAAATGCCCAAAAAATATTTCAAGATTATGGGCCTGCAAAACAACAAACTTAACTTTAAATTGAAAAACAAATAAACGTTTTAGGAATAAATAGTACAAATCAATTACAACAGTTACCATAACAGTGTCAATCCTTTTTCGCTCTTTCCTATTGTGGCCAACTGAGTCCAATGCAAACATTTCCATCGTCGGAATCTTCACGGCGTAGCACCACCAATGGCCGTCATGGATTATAGGGACAAACAACTAAAAACAAACAATTACGTCAAAACTTGTTCAACAGATAATCACTCATAAGTGCAACTTCATTGTATGACATTTAAGAAAACTAACAAATTCAGCATTAACAATATCATCAAACCCAATGATATTGTGTTGGAAGAAGTTGACGTAGTCATTCAACGTCCAAACTTTACGATGCATCTTTCTCTTTTTTGAGTCTTCTACAACTTGGCACTGCAAGGAAAACAATTATTTAACTTTGATATGTAATCTATATACAATAATTACAACATGAAAAGGAGGAAGATTTCAACCAACCGCATATAAAGGACTAAAACATATCTTTTTCACTACTCCTGTGGACCTCTTTTCAAAGTACATGAATACACTTGTTGCAAACAGCATCCCCTACAAAAAATTAAATTCATAATTATACATCAGTTATAAAACATTCATAAAAATAAAGTATTCAAAATTTAACCACAACAAATCTCATTTTTACCATGTTGTCCACTTTGCTCTGAGGTCCTAAGAAGTAACACTCGCGGGTCCCAAACACTTGACCGCAGATCTTAGACACAACCCTTCCAACAGACATGGAAAATGTAATCATGTCTCAGGATCTAACTCAAATAAATTAAACAAATTTATAACAACCATTAAAAGACATTACCACCAAGGAGCCCTAAACGGAGTAACCAAGCTGTACAAATATTTGGGATTGACTTCCAATAAAGGGACATCCTGATGAGGGTGCACTGCTGGAAGGACGGCTATAAGAGGTCCAACATCCTTAACATCGTCAACGTCCTCAACGTCCTCAACGTCGTGAACGTCCTCAACACCCTGCACATCATCTTTGTCTTCATCCAAACAACCTTCCCCAACAAAAGATGGGCCAGCCTCATCTCCTACACAATCAACATCATCAACATTTGTTTCACCACCAACACCAGCAACATGTGTTTCACCACCAACATCGGCTTCACCACGAACATCACCAACATCTGCATCACAATGCACATCACCCTGAACATCACCACCAAAAACTGAACGTTGTTGTCTTTTATTCCTACCATCAGCAACCATAGCAGCAAAATCAGTTATGTCCTTATTCATTTCAATCATTCTGCTTTGGTTCTGTTGTACTTTCTGCATCAGTTCTTCCCAACTCAAACCACTTTCATGTGCACCATTTTCTGGTACTGGCCCTTCATCCAAATTTAGGGCTGCACGAATCATTAGGTTGTCATGGTCCTCCTCGCGCAACAACCACTGCCAACATATCTATGAACATCCAAATATAAATAATCAATCATAATCAATAAACAAAACCATGTAAAAGTCATCAATAATTATACACACACACAAAATAATAACTTACATTGTTTTTCTTAAAAACTTCTTCTATTTTTTTGGACCTTAACTTAACCGCAGGCCAATTCATTATTCTTGGGAACACAATTTCATGTTCACCATCAATTAAGCCCAAACGTTCAACAGCCCAAAGCTACAAAACAAAAATAACTCAAAATTAAGAACAAATAAAATACAATTTCTTTAAAGAAAAGGTAAATTATTATTTAATTCTTACCTGTAACACTGCAGCATTCCCACTAATGCCTATAGAGTGCTTAATGTGACGCTGCCTTAGCATCATTGCCTCCTTTGATAAACTATTAATTAAATATGTATGGACAGCTTTTGCCCAATCATATTGGTTCAAACTATCAATGTTATCTAAAACTGTAAAAGGCATCTTACTAACTACCTTCGATTTCCTAGGAAAGTAAAAAAATATAAAACAAACTAATATATACAATCGACATACGCAATCCACATCAGAGTCATCATTTTCTAGTAAGAATTTTATCCTATTTACAACGTCTTTGGGAATAAATGAGTTTCTTTCAAATTGTTGACAAACAACACCGACAACATTATCATCAAAATTAACATGTAATCCCCCAACACCTAGACCTAGACCCATGCACACATCACTAACTGTAAAGGGTACCATTGTTTGCTTCACAATAAAGCATTCGTTGCGGCCGATCCATCGCTTCACCATTTCATACAACAATGGAGTGCATAAGTCTATCGGCTTGTCCATATCGACACACCACTTGAATGGTGTTTGTCGAATTCGAATCCGGTCAACTTCTCTGAGTTTTGAATTAATTTCCAGAATGACTTTGGTATCACACCATGACCACAATCGAAGCTGCATTGTATTTGCAACAAATACAATCAATAACCTACACTATTGAAACCAACAATTACATTTACAATGCAACAGGTTTACTTACATTGGTACCACCTTTTGCTTTAGTGAAATCCATCACTGTTAAATGTAGGCACCTAAAATGATCATACCAAAATAAATGATTCAAACTGATAAAAGGGAACAATAACACATAATGTATCTACAAGTTATCATTCCCAATTGTTATTTCCAAAAGTAAAACTATATATACTTCTTCCATGTGCCGGTGCCGACACCAACATCAACATTGCTTTCAAATTTGATACATGGAGATTCTAGATTGGAAACAAAAAATTTATAATAATACAAGCCATTACAACCAAACAGTCCATGATGGCAGAGTAACAACTGAACTAAAGCAATCATGGCAAAACTGGAAAAAGGCCATAACAGTTTAATGTTGCCAGAAATTGAGAACAATTTCGCACATATTCCATTCCAATACTATTTTCGCACATATTGAATTCCAATATTGAATTCCAATAGGGCAGAATCGTAGCATTCCATAACACACATCATAAACACAGTCAAGGTAGCATGCCATTTCAATTTTCCCTTCCCAATTAAAATTAAAAATCGAAATTATACCTACCTCGCGAAAGGCACGGTAAGACGGCGGAATGAGAACCAACCCAAGCCGGCGGGAAGGAGAAGGCACGGTATGACACTGGAACTGTGCCTGAACGTGCTCCGGTGGTGGTCTTCCGGTGGCGGTTGAACGGTGAGTGACGGCGGCGGCGGTCTTCCGGTGGCTGTTTAACGGTGAGTAACGGCGGTGTTCCGGTGGTCCTCGGGTTGCGGTTCAACGGCGACTGACGGTGGTCTTCCGGTCGCCGTTCAACGGTGAGAGAACGGTGGAAACGGGACGACTGGGACGGCGGGAAGAGAAAGCGACGGTCACAGTGCCGGCGAAGTTGATCGGTGGGAAGAGACGCGAGCGGCGAGCGGAAGATGATCGGCGGTGGACCTCCGGTGGCCGTCGAACGGGGAAACACGGTGGAGTCGGGAAGTGGGCTTTCGCTCGTTCGGAGCTTTCGTTCTCCTTCTCTCTCTACGTTTCTGAAAATGAAATTCAAATGGAAAACCCTTTCCTTCTCCTTGCTTCCAATTTCCACGTCAGTAAAAATTTTTTTTTTTTTAAATTGCTCAACTAACGAAAAACTGACACGTCATGGGTATAAAAAATTTGTCACTCATACGGTGTCAAACTATCATTTCCCTTAAAACAATCTAATATACATTACTTTTGTGTAAATATAAATATTAATATCAATGTAATTTATTTGAGAAAAATAGTGACAGAGAAAGGATATTTTTATCAAAAACTGAAAATATAATTAAGTTTTAGGACAAAAGGGAGTAGGAAATAAAATGTACTAAAACATAATACGAAAAACTACCACTTTATTATTTGAATATGTTGTGATGAAATTGTTGAGGAAATGAAAGTTTTAAACTTAATAACTGTAAATTTAATCTGCGAAAAGAAATTAGACCATGTCCAGTGAGCCATTCACAATGTTATATAACCCGTTCCATAACCATTAGAGGGAAAGTCTTCCCCTCCCCGTTGTATTGTGGCCACTCTCTCTTGTTCCGATCCATTGCTGTTCCAGGCATGGCCACACAAGTGACACTAGTGGCATCAGCATTTCTTTTGCTTCTTTCTCTCCCTTTCTCCACTTCCATCTCTCACTCTCACCGTTCCGCTGCCATCAATCTCTTCCCTACCTCTCCCGCAAGGTCAAAACATAGGCCCTAATTAAACTCGCTCGCATTGCGTTGTTCTTCGCCGATTTTGTCAAATCCGTTTAATTTTCTAAAATAAATTGAAAACGTTGTGTTTCGTTGTGATCGGTGGACGCGAATGGATCATTAGATTTGTATTGCTTTCTTGAGATTTTAAAACGTTCTGCGCTACTGAACTCAACCATTTTTGTCCTTCTTTGATCTATTACCAGCTTAGAAGACGCGTACGAGGCGCTTAGGGTGTTTGAGATTCTTGGATTAGAAGAGAAGAAGACTCACGTGAGCGGGGACGCGTGTCAGAAAGTGTTGGAAAATCTAAAGTCGGCTTCCTCTCTCAAGGATTTGTTCTATGCCTTGAAAGTTAACAACATTTTAAAATGCGATGTTAATAGCAACGCTTTAAAGGTGCTTTTTTCTATTTCTGCTTGTTTGGGCATTCGTTATCCTCATCATGATTTGGTTGCTATTTTAATGTCACCGCTTGTGAACTTTTTGTTGGTGTGCTGGAAATTGACGCCAGTTTTGTTTTTATTTTTAAAATTTGGAATAGGATATTGCTTCAAGACTTAAAGCTACTGTTCATGAACCGAGTACTTTGCTTGACATATACTACTCAATTGGAGGCTTGGTTCTTATAAAGGTAATTTTCTGCCTGCTGCTTTACATTGTGATCTCTGAGGTCTATTTTACAGTTTTGTTTTTCTTTTTTTTCTTCGGGTCCTTAGGGAGTATTGATGCTTTAATGAAGTTTATTTCTTATTCATTCTTTCTTATGGTGTTTGAATACGCCTAATCTTTTTATCTCATGTTATGTTTTAAGCAGTGGGTGTGATATTTTGTTTTAAAAAAATTAAAATGTGATTTGTGGATTGCAAACGTTATAGTATATTGCGTGACGGTTCTTATCTGCTTTTGTATGCCCCTTCTTTGTACACAGGATCGGGACTCTAATGTTGATGCGTATCTTGTCGATGTTGACAGGGTTTTTCAATCAATCAAGGTTTGTGTTACTGTGTTTTTTCTGTTAAATAAGATAAGATGAGCACTAGATTTGTTTTATGGTAAATACTAATTTGGCCTCATCTGATATGGATGATAGGAGATGATAGGTGCTTCCATATGAGATCATCACCCTACATATTAGTTTCACCTGTATGCTACATCAATTAATACTGATGCAACAATTCAAATGTGATTTGCACATTTCTTTTGTCTTTCATTGTGGGCAGGCTCTAAGTCAAAGTGATGGAAGATGGCTCTATAGTTCTGATAATCCAGAGCCTAGTACCTATGCTGCTGGTAATAATTTGCAGTGAAATGTCTTTGTTAGAATTGTGTGCAGTTCATGTATCACATGTTAAACTACATTTAGTATTACAGGAAATAGTATTTAGGGAGTTGCACTCATTTACACTCAACCTTGGAACTAGTAGCGGTTTTGCACAGTGGAAGACCATTCTGTAGATTCTAATCAAAATACTTCTCCATTTAACAACTGTCTTTAAGCTTCCCCTATGCAACAGTACTGATACTTGATTAATCCCTTATATGCCATTATGTTATGTCCAATATTTTCTTTGATGAAGCTAGCATCACGAGATCCTTGGGAATATTGATGTAGTTTATCATATAGTTTATCCATATTAACAGTTTATCTCGTAATATATTTCACAGGATTAGCAATTGAAGCTCTTGCCGGAGTGATCTCACTAGAATCTTCTGAAATTGATCAGTCTAAGGTAAAGTTATGGATCATTATATCGTTATGCCTGTAATAGGTTTAATACATTGTCTCGAAATTCATGCATACAACGTTATTTGCATTATAGGTAGTTAAAATGTCAAGGGGCATAGCACGAAACTGAAGTTAAACTTGCTAGTGTTGTGCCTGCATTTAGGTGGTCATCTGTTTTGGCCTTTATTTGTTCTTTTCTAGTTTTTGCTGCCTTTTGCTAACATAATTTGTTTTGACCCTTCTATCAATTTCTTATATTAGCTCCGTGTTGGCAGGTCAATATAGTGAAAAATGACATAGTAAAGCTTTTTGATGTCATTGAGAAATATGGTATGTGTAACTTTGCTTTTGCTTCATTTAAATTGACTTCTGTTGATGTTTATTCTTAAATATAGAGAATTCCCTGGCATGAGTTAACAATTCATGGCAGCCTTGGTCTCAATTAATAGAATTTGTTCTTATGTAAGTGGTAGTTTCTAAATTTATCCTTATGTTAGGGCTTCAATTGTTTTTCTCATTTTGTTTATTTTTTGGTCTTTTTGGGGCTGAGCTATTAATCAAGTTGGAATTACCTGCTTAAGAGCTGATGTATCATAATCTTGCAAGCACTATGGATGTAGGCTTTTCTAGAAGAGACTTCTAGAATTGAGGGTTTCTGTTGAGTTATCTATTTCTGTCAATGGCTTGTAATGAGGTTGTGGTATCTTCAATAAATTCAGTGTCCTACATTTGTAAAATAAGTTACCTGAAGAGAGTAGATGCATCTCTTCAAAATGCGTGAAACTTGATGACCGGTTTCTTGTGACAATCAAATTCTACATATATGTATGTAGGGTTGCATAGTTGTTGCATGTTTCCTTCAGTGCATTTCTGTTATGCAGAGTGGTATTTTCCATCAAATGATATAATTTGCTGGAAGCTTATCTTTTTTATCCAGTCCCCCTTTTATGGGTATTGCACTTGCATCACCCCACCACTCCTTATTCATTATACATCATCATATTAGACTTAGATGAACCTATTGTCATTTTTCAGATGATGGAACCTTTTATTTTGATGAGAAATTTGTTGGTGGAGAAGAGCAACGGGGTTCTCTTTCTGCAACTTCTTCAGTTGTTAGAGGGTTTACTTCATTTGCTGCTGTAACTTCTGGAGAAATAAACGTATGTAGAGTGTAAGGAAAATGCTTGTAACTTTTTTCAATCTGTTTCTGGAATTTACTGCTTATGATAATGGTTTTGCGTTTTCCAGCTTCCAGGGGATAAAATATTGGGTCTGGCAAAATTTTTCTTGGGCATTGGAATCCCAGGAGATGCCAAGGACTTCTTTAATCAAATTGAGTCGTTAGCTTTTCTAGAGACCAACAGGCAAGTGTTTTTATTTGAACAATCTTATTTTAAACGGCCTCTTTATGGATATATTTCCTTTTTATTTTTTCTTTGGTGATATCTTGACCTCCTCATGTTCAGTTATACTATGTAACTTAGATTTCTTATGGTGGTGTAGGATTTCCATTCCATTGATATTGTCACTCCCTGAAACAGTTTATGCGTTGACCAAGAAAGGCCAGCTTAAGGTATTTCTTCTTAATATTATAATTTTTAGTTAGTTTTTTCTTAGTGATTGGATATAATGAATAGTTGATGGGGTAATCCCAATTCCTTATCATGACTTTTAACTTTTTTGTCTGAAAACAGGAAAGTAGAAAATACAGGGTGACCTAATAGCTTATTGATTGTAGTCCATTTCTGAGTGTCAGCTGTTGTGCAAGCCTATTGTTCTCTGTGCTTTCAATGATTCTAACCTCTGAAAAAATTACCAAAGCAGTTCATAGTTCTTATTGGGCTTCCTTTGTCTCTATATGATAATTGTTATTAGCCATTAATTTTCAGTAGTTTCTTGTTTAAAATTATTAACAAGCTTTAAGTTGCATTATCCTCTATTTATTACTTGTTGATTCTTGTGCATGCAGTTCTACATTAATATCTCACCCATCCTCATTAATATATGCTTCCCTCATCCAAACAATTTTACTTTATGATGAGGTCTCTTTGCAGAATTAAATTAGTGATTGTGCAATACTTCAGCATTTCTATTCCACTTTTCAGTTTTCATTAGTGTTGTTGACTATATCTGACAAATTTCTATTGCAAAATTAATCAGGTTAAGGTGAATACAGTGCTTGGTTCAGCTCCACCACCTTTAACAGTTAAGCTTGCCCATGCTTTTAGCACTGGTGCAAAAGATTCAGCTATTATTGATAGCAAGGTGAGTGATGAGTCGCTTCTGAGGGGTGAGGCTTGAGTGAGGCTTGAAAATATTTTTCTCCCTGACGCAATCATTTATTTTACTGGGGTCCTTTTCTTATCTCTGGTAACTTCTACTTTGCGTGACACAGGAGCTCCAGTATGAACAAGAAAGTGGATTTCATGTCTTAGATGCTTTCCCTAAGAACGTGGATGTGGGAACATATGTGTTTGTTTTTGAGGTATTCCTTTCTATCTAATTTACTTATTTATTTTTCATTTTAGTTACATCAAGGTATGTATCTATGTAACCACCTATCATTATAATATTTTACCCGATTTTGTAGATTGTGCTTCATGATTCTGGCAGTGAAAAAGTTTATGCAACTGGAGGACAAATTCATGTACCGATATATGTCACTGGGTTCATTAAAATCAACAATGCAGAAATCACTGTTGCGGATAGTGATCTTGGACGTGCCCAAACCCAGAAAAAGTATGTTTCTATTTTGGCTTTTGTTTGAATATATTCAGGATCCTTTTGATTTCTGATTAGTATATCTGATAATTGTCATTCTGTCATGTGCTTGAAGTCTGAACTGTTGTGTATGAATCCGTATCTATGCTGCAGTTTTATTTGTAACTCTTGTATGGATTTGATTTATTTTTTAACTTTCATTTGTGTTTGACCTCTCTAGGCTAGATTTGGTTGGATATGATGTAGTTTCACTCTCGGCTAACCACTTGCAGAAGTTAAAGTTTTCTTTCCAATTGACAACACCTCATGGCCATGTTTTTAAGCCTCAACAGGTTTGCAGTTGCCTCTTGTATCCTCCAAATGAATGTATTTTCAATGCTATATTTATTGAGGTTTTTGTTGTTTTTCAGGCATTTTTCAAGATGAGACACGAGACAAAGGTTGAGCACATCTTCATGGTTGGAAACATTGGCAAGAAGTTTGAGATAATTCTTGTTAAGTGTCTCTTACAAATTATTTCATTGTCTGGGTTTTGAGGTCTCTCCTCAAGTATTTGTTAAGTTTGTTACTAAAATAAAGTATATAATTACGTATAAATTTTATCTTACAGTTGGTTTTGTAAAGTGGAGTTAGTTCCAATGCCCGCTTTCTAGTAAATTGTTTGAGTTCAAGTATGAGTTGGAGTCTTGTATTGTGTAGAAATGAATAAGTTGAGCATCATATAAGTGAGAAAGACCCCAAATCTATTGCTTTAGAGATTGTGCTTGAAAATAGGGTTATATTCTCATGTTGTTGGCTTGTGATCCATTGGTAAATATCTCCCTGCTGTTTTCTCCCCTAATATTTTGCATTGTGTGATAAATAGCAGTTATACCGTTGCATTCACTTAATTTCTTATGGTGTGTATATCATCAATATTATAATCAAGAGACAACTATTGTCAAACGGAAAAGTTTCATACCGGTTATAATATATTGCATTTTAATTACTTCTTAGGCAATATCAACATTTTTATATTTTAATTTGGAACTATTGACCAGCCTCAACTGCTTTTAAGCTTGGCAGGGATACAATTGCTTATCATTTTTTGCTTTATTCTTTTATATAGGAAATGCTGAATGCTGTGATGTTAATTTGATTCTCATTTTCCTGCAATGGTGTTCTCTCTCTTCTTACATTGATATTTTGGCTTGTAGGATTTTCTTGGCTTGGTGGAGAAACTTTTTTATCTCTCAGGCAGATATGAGATTGAGTTGACTGTTGGTGATGCCGTCATGGTATCCTGCGCTAGTCCCCATATTTTGAATTTCCCCTTCTACCAGTGTACTATGAATCTGAGATGAAAATGCTATATTTCAGGAGAATTCTTTCTTACGGCTACTGGGCCATCTTGATTTAGATCTTCCAAAAGCACCTGAGAAAGCAGCCCGTCCTCCACCCCCACCTGTTGACCCTTACTCAAGATATGGGCCGAAAGAAGAGATTACACATTTATTTAGGGTTCCTGAAAAGAAACCACCCCTGAATCTCTCTCTTATATTCTTGGGTTTAATCCTTTTGCCATCCATTGGCTTTTTGGTTGGGGTAAGTCTCATTATAACTACCACTACAAAGTGGCATAAATTGATTTGTTTCTATTTAAGAGAAAAGGCATTAGAGGTAAGAATGGGAAAAATTATAGAATGGAAACAGAAAATGTGGTGTGGTTATCTAGACTTGTTATTTCTTTACGATAAATATGCTTTTATGATGGTAACAAAAGCTAGAATGCAGAAAAGTTGTGTTTTGGGGAAAAAAATTACATAAACTGAATGATGGCATTAATTCTCTTATAATATTAGTTGTGGACAATGGACTGTCATTGAGTGGTCTGTCTCATGTTAGCTTTGCGGATTGAGATATGTTCCTGACTCGCTAGAGATGGTTTACAAAGGGAAATGGGTATTCACATGCTTGGAACATTCAAGAGTGTATTTCAAATTTAGAGTGTTCACTTAGTTGTAAAATGTTATCATGTAATATATGAAAATGTTGATTAAAACTTTCACGACTTCCATAATTATGTGTATGAAATTAGGCCTCTATGGGGGCCTGGTCTAATGCTTACGGTTGCTGACGTTCAAGTTATCGTCAGTCTAAAGGCTTGCTCTACTACACATGCGAACAATATATTGATAGGTAGATTATTTTTCTTGGTATGTATAGAAGTTGGGAGACAGTGTAAATGATTATTTCGACTCTTGCATTCAGTTTTGCATAACAGTGTTGCTAAGCTGCTTGGTTTTCCTTTGATTTCGTCTATCTTCCTTTGTGGTAGTCAGTGGTTTTTTATTCTGTTTATATGGTTGGCAGTTATGGCGATTGGGAGCGAACCTAAAGAATTTCCCCAGTTCAACAGTGCCTGCTACATTTGGGATCCTTTTCCATGTTGGCATTGCTGGGGTTTTGTTACTTTATGTATTTTTCTGGTTGAAGGTACGTTCACTCTACACTGAAGTAACATTATTAAATGATCCGATTGAGTATGAAGTCCGGTTCTTCTATTATATGGTGGTATATGTAGAAGGAATTTATTACTAATTAGAAGTTTTATCTCCCCTGAAAACATGCTTATTAACTGGTAGAGCCGGTGATGTTCATTCGTATGGTTTTCGTCGGGAGTCGGTTAATTTGCATTACATTTCTCCTGGCATGGCAATATTATCTGTTTGTTCCAAATTTTCTATCTGAAATGTTAATCTCGTTTTTGTTGGTGTGCAGCTGGACCTGTTCACTACACTCAAGGCATTTGGTCTTTTGGGAGCTTTCCTGGTGTTTGTGGGGCACAGAATTCTTTCTCATATCGCTTTGACATCAGCCAAGTTGAAATCAGCATGAATTAAACCACAAATAATTTCTATTTATAAAGAGACGACGAGAATGAGTTTTTTCCTTTAAAGGAATGGCACTAATCCAATTTTGTAGGACCATTGCTGAATTATCTAATGACAAAATGACAAATTCAGAGAGCTGAATTGTATCTTTAAGAGAAAAGAACAAAATTATATCACAAGAAAAAAGTGACTTTGATATGTGGGTTGATCTGGTGAATGACGTTTAAAAAAAGTTACTTTAGCATATGCTAACTACCTACACTTGATGTTAAAGTAAGCTGCTGGTTTTTGAAGACTTAACTGTTCATAATCCTCGTCATGTATCCCAACACACCTTTGTTCCGCATATAGCAGAATCACATTTTACATACTATAGATTGCAAAATGCTATTTAACGTTTAGAAATTTTATAATTTTTAAGAAATTCAAATCTATTGAACTTAAAGTAGTTTTGTTTTGAATTTCTAAAATTTTATAGATTGCAAAATGCTGTTTAACGTTTAGAAATTTTATAATTTTTAAGATGTTCAAATCTATTGAATTTAAAGTAGTTTTGTTTTGAATTCCTAAAATTTTCAAATCTTTTTGATTGAATAAATTATTTAGATAAATTATTTTAATTATTTTCAAATGCAAAAATTACTACTTTAATTTTATAGACATCAATAAAAGATAATTATTCAAATTTCAGCGGAAGAATTTATGGGTCTGCCAAATTATAACATACAACCACTGAAAACATATGTACTAGTGTTTCTTTTTTTATATAATAAAATTTTTATTGTTGTTATTATTATAATTATAAAATTAAATATAAATAATTTTTATTTATTTTATAGAAATTTTTTTTTATTAAAAAATGATTAAATTTAAAAAAGAAAGATAAAGTTTCAAAAAACAGTTAAATTTTAAAAATAGTCATTTAGAGGATAAAATTGGTAAAATAATTATTTTTAATTTAAAAAATATATTTAAAGAGTAAAATAGTAAAATAAATGTGGACAAAAGAAATATCTTTATGAATGGGTATACATGTCAAATATAAAATATTGAGAAAAAAATCTTGATTAAAATTGATTTAAAAATAACTCAGTTGTATTCTAATTGATGAGTTGAATGTGTTTGAAAAAAACAAATGCAAAAAATAAATCTCAAATGTAAGAAAAAAATTAAATGCTATAAATTCATAATACAAGAAAAATGAATTAAATTATAAATTTGTTCTTGTGCATTTATCAATAATGTAATATATATGGTCGATCTTTCGAACCCAAATTATAATTGAATGTCTTAATTGTCTACATCTAAACATGTCCAATTCGCATAGTATATTACTACTGAGCCTAATTACATGTCAGTCTGCCAAAATTGATACCTACGATCCAGCTATTACCATGTAGCTATTATCATATATAATCAAAATAATCTCGCTCTACTAAGGTAAATGGGTCACTAGGTCCAAGCCCATGCTCATCTAGGTAAGAACCCACTAACACGATAAATAATATTGTAAATAACACAATTATTGAGGTATTTTATTTACATTTTGATTAATTATGTATTTATTACTTTACTAATTTGAGAGAGACTGATTGCATTGAATTATCTTCTGTAGACACAATTGTCATTCATCTTACTAAAGAAGAATAATCAGGAGGAGAATAAGCACCTTGGAGATCAAAGGTTGAAGACGTTTATGGTAATGAAAATGGGCCAATCTACTACAGTGACGGCCCAAACCTTTTCTGACCCAGCAAACATAAAAGTCTCATTTCGGTAGAAGCTTCTTCATATGACAGAAATTAGGTGAGAGGAAGAAAAGCTAGGCGAGAGAAAGGAAAGGAGAAGCAGACCAGAGCACGCGATCGTGGTGGTGTTGAGATGGCTGAACAACGATCTTCGTTCCAGAAGAAGAAAACGCACAAGAGAAAAAGTAAAGAAAGGAAAGCGAAGGAGAGGGGTGCGTTCAGAGGTAAGAATCGAAACTACACTTAGTCTTTTTGATAAACTTCTTCTTCTGAACATAGTATATCATTGATCTCAAAAATTACAAGCAAAAGGACAGAGGAAAACTCTATATATAGAGTTCCTAAAGAGAAAAAAGGGAAAAATAAAACAGACTGTAAAACCTAACAAACAAAGAACAGGATTACTGTGTTAAAACGGTGATCCTCCGAAATGGTTACTGTATTTTTACAGTAATGCACCGAAAGATAACTGTGTTAAACAGTAATCTGCCCAATATTAGATTTTAACAGTCTCCCCTCAAGCTGGATAATGTATGGTTACTAATCCAAGCTTGGGAACAATGAACTTGAATTGAACACGATGGGGAAACTTGTTAAAAATGTCTGCAAGCTGTTTATCTGAACGGACAGGAAGTAAATGCAGAAGTTTAGCTTGAACCTTTTCACGAATAACATGGCAATCAAGCTCTATATGCTTGGTCCTTTCGTGAAAGCTCTGATTATGAGCTATATGTCTAGCCGATTTGTTGTCAAAGTAAAGAACTGGAGTTCCAGTTTCCTGAACTTTTAGATCACCCAATAGATAGTGAATCCATTGTATCTCACAAGTGGTAGCAGCAAGAGCACGATATTCTGCCTCTATGGATGACCGAGAAGCAGTGCTTTGTTTCTTAGATTTCCATGAAATGAGAGACAATCCAAGAAACACATAAAACCCTGTAGTGGATCTTATGGCATTGGGACAGGTAGCCCAATCAGAGTCACTGAAGGCTTTTATATGTATAGGAGAGTCAGCCGGAAAGAACAATCCTTCTGAGGGCTTGAACTTTATGTACCTGAGAACATGTTGAACAGCCTTATAATGATAATCAGTTGGTGATTGCATGAACTGACTCAACAAATTAATGGAGAAACATAAATCAGGTCTAGTGTTAGTGAGGTAAAGTAACTTCCCTATTAATCTACAGTAGGAAGTAGGATCCTTCAGGTAATTGTTCATCTTGTACAGAGAGTTTGTGTCGCTTAAGAAGGGTGTTGAGCATGGTTTGCATCCTTCCATTCCAGTCTCCTTTAGAGTATCAAGGGCATATTTCCTTTGAGACAAATGAATTCCTTTCTTAGATCTAGCTACCTCTAGACCAAGGAAATATTTGAGCTCTCCAAGGTTCTTTATACGAAATCTCCTATGCAAAAGACTCTTTATATGATTGATTTTTGTCATAGATTTTCCTGCCAATATGATATCATCAACATAAACTAGTAGTGCTGTAAAACTAGTGGATGTTCCCTTGACAAAGAGAGAATGGTCAGAGTTAGATTGAATATAATTGACAGAAGTGAGGAAAGTGGACAGTTTTTCAAACCATTGCCTGCTAGCTTGTTTCAAGCCATATAAGGATTTAGTGAGTTTGCAAACCTGATCTTGTTTATGAGTATTAAGCCCTGGTGGCAGCCAAGGTAATAAGCAATCTAACTGTGGTAAGTTTGGCCACAGTGGAGAAAGTATCCAAATAGTCAATTCCCTCTTGTTGGGTATATCCTTTTGCTACCAATCGAGCCTTGTATCTCTCAATACTACCATCAGATTTGTATTTAATCTTATATACCCATATGCACCCAATGGTAGTCTTCCCTGGAGGAAGCTGTGTTAAGACCCATGTGTTGTTGTCTTCCAAGGCTTTGATTTCTCTCTGCATGGCCTCTGCCCATTTGTGCACATTTTTTGCTTCATTGTAAGAGTGAGGTTCTGTGTTGGCCATGACAACCATAGTATAGTTTAAATGTTTCTCTGTTAAGGACTTGCAAGACAATAGGTCAGAAATAGGGTAAGGAGTTTTGAAGCAATTTTTTGCAGAAAAGGAATGATTAACCTGGTGATCATAATCTTTTAGATATCCTGGAGGTCTCCTAACCCTGTCAGATATTCTGCAGTCATTGCCTTCTGTACTACTGTCAGCACCACTGTCATGGTTACCCCCACCAGCAGTACTTTGTTGTATCTCTTCTTCAACATTTATCTCATTACTAAGAGGATCACCCAGGAAGATACTGTCATCGACTTCTTGATTATCTTCTTCAATTCTATTCTGTTGATTCTTCCAAGGAAAAACATCTTCATAAAAAACAACATTCCTATTTATGAACAATTCCCTTGTGTTGATGTCAAGAATAATATAGCCTTTGACACCGTTCTTGTAGCCAAGGAAAACCCCTTTTCTAGCTCTAGGATCTAACTTGCCCCTGCCATTTTCAAGTGTGGAGGCAAAACAAAGACATCCAAAAGTTTTCAAATTCAAATAAGTAGGAGGAACATTATAGATGAGATCATGGGGGGTTTTATTATTAATAATAGGAGTAGGAAGCCTATTAATGAGGTAGACAACATGGCTAACAGCATAAGACCAGTAGGCTTTCGGCAAATTAGATTGAAGCATAAGACTGCGGGTCGCATTGAGTATGTGCTGGTGTTTACGCTCCACAACAGTATTTTGTTGAGGAGTTTCAACACAGCTAGTTTGGTGATTAATGCCATATAGATTATACAAATTAACATGATTGAATTCGGGCCCGTTATCAGACCGAATGGTCTTAATTTTCTTGCTAAACTGGTTTTTAACTTTGATAATGAAATTCTCAAGTAAGCCCCTAGTTTGTCCCTTATTATTCATCAAAAATATCCATGTATGTCTACTATGATCATCAACAATAGTCAAGGAATACTTGTGTCCATGTATGGAAGAAACAGAAAGAGGTCCCCAAATGTCACAATGAATTAGTTCAAAACATTCAGCAGATAAGGAAATACTAGTGGGAAAATGAAGCTTATGTTGCTTAGCATAATGACAAACATCACAAACATCTTTAGTATTAGTTTGCACATAAGGAAAAAGGTCACATATCTGTTTAACAACATTATGTCCAGGGTGGCCTAACCTATAGTGCCACAAATTTACATTAAGATGTTTAAAAGTAAGCATAGTTTTCGAAACAAAATTCTGATCAGGATTTGGAAAAGCTTGTAGATAATAGAGCCCTTTGTGAGGATTAGCACACCCAATCATCTTCAATGTGGAATTATCCCTTATCTGGCAAATCTTAGAAGAGAAAATCAGACTGCAGTTCAAGTCTTTTGTAAGACTTTGAACAAAAATTAGATTGAAAGAAAAATCAGGGATATACAGTACATTAAAAATGATAAAATGTTTAGAAAATTACACTGTCCCAGCATATTCAGTAGTAACCATAGAATCATTAGGTAATCTAACAGTTATGAGACTGATTTTGTAAAAAGTAACAAAGTTTTTCTTTTCATGATTCACATTATCTGTGGCTCCTGTATCTATAATCCAGGAAAGAATACCTGGTTTGTCATTTTCATCATTTTTGTGCATTTGGTTGATTTTGTGTGTAGACTCATCAGTTATCTCAATCATCTTGAGAAGCTTCTCAATCTGTTCTGATGTTAAACTGTTGACAGCAGAACTGTTTCCTTCTTGATGAACAATCTGTTGTTTAAAATCATTCTGAGAGGCATTAGCAGAGCTCCAGTTACTCTTTTTCTCTTGATTCCCATCATTGTTTTTGTACCAAGGTGGATAGCCATGCTTGGAGTAACATTCATCCACTGTGTGATTCATTTTGTTGCAATATGAACACTGCTTCCCATAGTTAGGATTCCTGCCCCTGCCTCTTCCTTGACTGTATGGTCCAGTGCTGCGATTTTGACTCCTCCAATTTTGATCAGTTTTCCAGTTTTTGCTTTTGTCAGCCACATTAGCCAGCATTCTGGTGACCTCAGTGGTTTGATTGTGTGTCCCAATCCCAGTATAAACTCTTTCTTGCCTTTCTTGCTGAATAATGAGAGAGAAGACACGATTGATGTTAGCTAGGGGTTCCATTAGGAGAATTTGGGTTCGGACAGTGTTATAGGTATCATTTAGCCCTTTCAAGAAACATATCACGTGCTCTATCTCTCTGTATTTCAGAGAAGTTTTCAAAAAATCGCAACTGCAGGGAATTTTATAAGTGCAGTTGGGCAGAGGTCTTAGTGATTCCAATTCTTCCCAGAGGATTTTTAAATCAGTGAAAAAATGATTGACACTTCTTTCTCCATGTCTTATTGAGTGAATATCTTGCAGAAGATCTGACATTTTGAAATAATCCCCTTTGGAAAATCTCTCTTTTAACTCATTCCACAATTCTTTTGCTTCTTCAACATATATGACACTCTCAGCAATCTGTGGTGAGAGGGTTTTTATGATCCATGAGAGCACCATGACATTACATCTCTCTCAGGCATCAAATAAAGATTCACTGTTCTTCGGTTTCCTGATGGTTCCATCGATGAACTTCATTTTGTTTTTGGATAAAAGGGCTCATTTCATACTTCTGCTCCAAGAGGAGTAATTTGTTTCATTTAGAACTTGCGGGATAAGGGTTAAACCGGGATTCTCACCAGGGTGTAAGTAGTAAGGGCTGGTAGGATTAGCTGATGGATCTGTGTTTTCCATTGAGATGAAGGAAAGCAAGAAAACAGTCCAAGAAAAAAAACAAGAAGCATCAAGAACGAGACCTGGGCATTGGAAGCAGAGTGAATATTGAACCTGCTCTTGATACCATAATGAAAATGGGTCAATCTGCTATAGTGCCGACCCAAACCTTTTCTGACCCAGCAAACATAAAAGTCTCATTTCGGTAGAAGCTTCTTCATATGTCAAAAATTAGGTGAGCGGAAGAAAAGCTAGGCGAGAGAGAGGAAAGGAGAAGCAGACCAGAGCACGCGATCGTGGTGGTGTTGAGATGGCTGAACGAAGATCTTCGTTCTAGAAGAAGAAAATGCACAAGAGAAAAAGTAAAGAAAGGAAAGCGAAGGAGAGGCGTGCGTTCAGAGGTAAGAATCGAAACTACACTTAGTCTTTTTGATAAACTTCTTCTTCTGAGCATAGTATATCATTGATATCAAAAATTACAAGCAAAAGGACAGAGGAAAACTCTATATATAGAGTTCCTAAAGAGAAAAAAGGGAAAAACAAAACAGACTGTAATACCTAACAAACAAAGAACAGGATTACTGTGTTAAAACGGTGATCCTCTGAAATGGTTACTGTATTTTTACAGTAATGCACCGAAAGATAACTGTGTTAAACAATAATCTGCCCAATATTAGATTTGAACATTATTAAAGTCTTTGCAGGATACTTATCAATTTTATAAAAACAAATGACAAAAGAAATTATGATAGGTTTTAATCTAAAAATATTTATGTGGAGTAGAATATGTTTAGACTTTAATTATATGAAAATAAGAGACATTAATTTGAGAGAAAAAACAGGAAAAAAATTGTAAATGTTTCCAATCTTATTTAAGTGAGATTTAAAATTACCAAATTTTAAACAATCGAATTTCAATTTTTGTATTCAAGCAACACATTTTGTTTTTGTAAAAAAAAAAATTAATTCATTTATAAAAATGAATTATTCTCTAAAATTCTCCATGTAATGGTCGGTAATATTTATTTGTAAAAAATTGTTGATTGGAACACTACAAAGCCCGACTTGTAGTGAAGCGATTCACATAGATTGAAGGTATCGATTATTTTGAAACTTTCTTTCCCGTTGTAAAGATGGCAACCATACGACTTGTTCTTGCTTTGGCTTCTGCCAATAGATGGCATCTTCAACAACTTGATGTTAGTAATGCGTTCTTACATGGTGAACTTTCTGAAAATGTCTACACGGTTGTTCCTCCTGGTGTCATGGGTCACCGCAGTTCACAGTGTTGCAAAATAAAGAAATCTCTCTACGGTCTAAAACAAGCGAGCATGAAATGGTATGAAAAACTATCTTTCTTACTCTTATCTTGTGGATATAAACAAGCTCATGTTGATCATAGCCTTTTCATTAAATCTTATGTGTCTGAATTTACTACTCTGATCACATACGTGGATCACATTGTTTTAACTGGGAATTTTGTGCATGAGATTGTCCACATTAAGCAAATATTACATTCAAATTTTCATATAAAAGATCTTGGTCTTTTGAAATATTTTCTGGGTATAGAAGTTGCTCATTTAGATGCAGGAATCTCCTTGAGTCAACAAAAATATTGTTTAGATCTCCTCAAGGATTCTAGTATGACATGATCCAAACCCTGTTCCACACCCATGGATAGTGCACTTCATTTGCATCAAGATTCCACTGAACCTCTTGCTGATCCACTTTCGTACCGAAGACTTGTTGGTCGTCTATTGTATCTTACAAGCACACATCCTGATATCACTTTCGCCACACAACAACTAAGTCAATTCATGGGTAATCCTACTCATATGCATCTTCGAGCATCGATGAAGGTCCTTCATTATCTCAAGAGCAGCCCCATGAAAGGTCTGATGTTTAGCCATGATTCTCCTATCCAAATTCTTAGTTTTAGTGACGCAGATTGGACGACCTATGTTGATTCAAGAAGGTCTGTTATAGGGTATTGTTTCTTTCTTGGAAAATCCTTAATTTCTTGGAAGACAAAGAAGCAAAACATTGTATCTCGCTCATCATCTGAAGTTGAATACCGAGCCCTTGCTTCAGCCACTTGTGAGTTACAATGGCTGGATTTTCTGCTTAGAGATCTAAAAATCCCTTGTTCCAAACAAGTTGTCTTGTACTATGAAAATCAAAGCGCACTGCATATCACAACAAATCGTATTTTCCATGAGTGGACCAAACATCTGGACATTGATTGTCACCTTGTTCGTGAAAAACTACAAGTTGGCTTGATGCGATTAATTCCTGTGTCATCCTCAAATCAGCTAGTAGACATCTTCACAAAAGCTCTCCCTCTAAAGTAGTTCAACTTAAACTTATCCAAGTTGGAGTTAATCAACATCTTCCTACCTCCAACTTGTGGGGGGCCTAACGGATAAAGGTCTCAATCCACCCCAAAAACAACATTGTGCAACAATAGAAATGGGCCACAATGCACACTCTGCTACCTCATAGTTTTGCATTACAGAAATAGCTTAATAATAGTTGTAAATAGCTAGCATTCTTCTAGAATATGATGAGCTGTATAGTGGTTACTCTCCTTTATTCATTCTTATCCACATCTTATAGCAATATATATAATGTACATTTCTTTCATCAATTGATAATCGAATTCATTCCAATATCCGCTCTTTCTTTCCTTTCGTTCTTTCCCTTTTATTTATCATTACTTATCAATGAAATATTTAATTTATAAAACAATAGTACTTTCATAATGATAATAATTTATAATTTTTTAATGTTAATAACTTCAATATATATGGTTTTAATTTGAATCACACAATAACAACCACATATTTATCATGGTTTTAAGAAATATTATACACTTTTCAATATGCATAAATCGTATGGTATTATTTTCAAAATAAATGTATAACGTGTCGTTTAAATTTGAAGATTTCTTATTCGTTTTGAATGTGTCGAGCTTTTCTAAAACTATTTTAATTATACTTTCTATTCTGATCTCCTTAATTTTGATTTTCACATTTGGTTTATAAAGTTTCTCAATCTTCTGAATAAAATTGGCGTCTTATATTTAATAATTAAGATAAATGGAGTAGGTGTGATGAATTATTGATTCGTATTATTTGTAAAATGACAATTAATGTGAAACAACTTTTTTCTTTTAAACTATGTTGAGTATGTTGTATATTAGAGTTTGTTGTTGGTTATTCTTTGTTTGGTTAAATGTTAATTAGTTTTAACTAGTTTGTTACTAATTATAACTAATTGGTTGTTATTTTATTTTTTTATTGTATTTCTCTGTAATAAGATTTTTTATTCATTTCTCTCTTCCCATAGTCTTTCTTTTATTTCCTTATTCTACGTTTTTATACCATGAAAAAAATGGTATGGGAACTCCTTTCTACTTATCATACTTTGACATAGAAAAATGGTTGCTGCGAACAAATGTTTTACCAAGATTTCAATTGTTTGAGTTTATTTCTTGATGATGGAAGTTATAAACCCACTTATAGGTTCTTTGATTCATATTATGTTCCACATGGTGAGAATAAATTCATGTCTTTTGTCCCAATTGTTCTCAAAAAGAAAAAGGAACAACTATCATTCTTGGTAGTTGTTCTTATCAGGATTAGGAGAGTTCGTCCTTTGACATGGAGCAAGATTTGAGTAGTTTGAAATTGTTTTTATGAATATTTGAATGCTGGAATATAGGAGAAAATTCATCTGTAAAAGAATATTTGATGTTCAAGTAAGAAAACAAGTTTAAATCTATGAATAAAATAAGTATGAGAATGTGTCATTCACTAAAAGAATGACATGTAATATAAGATTTCTCGATCCCTAGAAAATTAGTCACAATCATAATATCAATAATAATAAAAACCTACCTTATATCTTATCCTTAATATAATAATAAAAGATAATATAAACTAATAAAGTATATCATATATTCGGTTAATATATGATACTGAAATATATTTGAAATATAATTAAAATAATGAGAGATCATATATTTTGTTAATATACACTAATAACAAAGCTAACAAATTGTTAAATAGGTTTTGTTAAGTTATATTTGTTAGCATATTTGTTGGATTGGATAAATATACAAGTTCCTAATCTCGAAAGTTTTATAAGTAGGGTATGGTATACAATATCTGAATGAATCTTATTAAAAATATTGATAAGCAGAAGATAAAATAATTAAAGAATAATCAAGAATATCTAATATTTTCACATAAGTCTGTTTATATTTTATTTGGCTTATGTCAGTACAAGTCAGGTACGTTTCATTCACATTTAACTTATATTCTCAAATACTAAAATAGTGATAATCATTCACTAAACATATTCAATGCCAAACTTCGGCGTCGGAAAGCGATAAAACCACACTAGAAAAGGTTAGTCTCTCGATCCTATAAATCTATATCAAAACATTTTAGCACCTACCGTGAGGTCGGAGACATCCCACTGAAACCGCAAAGAACCAAGACGAATACTCCATATCGACATCACTACTTCATATCAACTCCAGTAACTTTCAGCAAAAGTAAAATTACTCTACATGGATCATCATCTTCGTGAAGTTTCATCAACAATTATTTTTTGTTTGAAAATCAAGTAATAAAAACCTACCTGTAAATTATTTGGGAGCATTACAATCACCTTTTTCAATATATCATTATAAAAATATATCAGGAATACCTGCGTCAATCTCTTTACCAATATTTTAACTTTATTTGTTTCATCCGAAATCATCATAAGTTTGTTTTACTATTGCAGCATAATTGAATATCATGGTATTCGAAATTAATTTTGCTATCACTGCATAATTTAAATCAAGATTTATTTATTCCACAACAAGATTTATTTACATATATCAATCATATGACAACCGATTTTACTTATCTATATATTTATAGATATATAAATATATATATCCCAACTGATTTCATTTATATAGATTCAAGATTGATATCTTCTTTTATTTATATATATATAAATATATTATGGATCCTGGAAACTTTTTCACAACAAATTGGGATACATATATATTATCAGAATAAAAAACCTGCACCTTCTTCATTTGCATTCGTTTCACAAGATTCTTAAAGCGGTAAATGCATCCTGAACTTGGTAATTTCTATATCCTTATTCAGTACAGATATTGCAGCTTTTACAGCTGCTTCTACCCACTAACCAATTTTCAAGTGTGGTAATCTTCAAAAGTGAAGCTGCACCGCGTCGCATCGCCGCCAGATTCTCCTCAGTCGTCGTAGCATAACTTACAACCAAGAAAACAGAACAAATCAAAATTTTCCACTATCGCGTTCATCATCAACTGCATCAAATTTTTCAGAAGATAGAAATTACTTTCCACCAATCGTAAGCAGAAAAAACTTCTCATAAATCAGAACCCTTGTGTTGTAAACTCGTCGGAGGGTAAAACATTCAACCGTTCCGCTTCATAGGTACTCTCGACCATCAGGTCTCACATATATTCAATCGCTCGGCCTTCCATGGCCTCAAGCATTCCAGCATTCTGTCGTGATGGGGAAAGGGTCAAAACAAATATACCAATTTGGAAAAGAGTTATATTGCAGCGGAAATTCAATCTTCCTTCTTGCGAGAGCACCAAACAAATAGAACAGAAATAGAATCCAAAGCACAAAGAAACAATTTTTAACGTGTAAAACCCCTCAATGCATGGGTAAAAACCACGAGTCGTCCAGACCAAAGAAAAATCCACTATGATCAATAATAGGGTACAAAAGAGTCTCCAATAATAATACCAAAAGGTATTTTCAATAAGTCAAATTAACTAAACACAAATGTTTACAAATAGAACAAAATGAAAATTCTCCAAAACAGGGTTGTTGGTGCGAGATCGATTTCTCCCAATCTAGACCTCCGATTGACGATCCGAACGGTCAGAATGAAGAACCATATGTCTGGAACCTACTGTCCAAATATTAGCTCGATCCAACGGTGAACGACTTCACAGCGACAAAACCACCAGTGCAGGTTTAGGGTTATGCGGGAATGGCTTTCTCTCTTTCTTTTTCTCTCACTTGGCTTTTGTCTCTCTTCAAATGACTCTCTTGTCCTCTACTAATTTGTCCCATCTCATTTTAACCTAATGAGACATAATGGACCACACTATTTGTGCCTATTCTCCACATAGGAAGGGAGCTCAATAACCCAACAAATCTCCCCCTCACAACTATGTGGAGATATCTGCCAAACCGGCGATCTCACAACAAACTTCAAACTTTCCTCTTGGCAATGCCTTGGTCATCATATCAACACCATTATCATCTGTATGAACTTTAGCTAGTTTCACCAACTTAGCATCCAAAACATCACGTATCCAATGATACCTCACATCAATATGTTTGGATTTAGAATGAAAAGTTGGATTCTTACCAAGATGAATAACACTTTGACTGTCACAATACAACAAGTATTTATCTTGCACAAAACCAAGCTCCTGCAAGAATTTCTTCACCCATAACAACTCCTTGCATGCTTCAGTAAGTGCAATGAATTCTGCCTCAGTAGTAGACAACGCCACACACTTTTGCAACTTTGATTGCCAAGCCAAGGCTCCCCTTGCAAACTGAATCAAATAGCCTGAAGTGGACTTCCTGGAATCAATGTCTCCAGCCATATCTGAATTTGAGTAACCCACCAAAGTAGGCTTATCACCTCCAAAACAAATCCTCAAACCACTAGTTCCACGAAGATACCTCAAAATCCATTTCACAGCATTTCAATGCTCTCTACCTGGATTTGACAGAAATCTGCTAACTGTACCAACAGCGTGTGCAATATCAGGCCTTGTACATACCATTGCATACAGCAAACTACCCACCGCAGAAGCATAAGGAACTTTGCTCATGTCTATCTTCTCAGCTTCATTTGAAGGACTTTGTTTAACACTCAACTTAAAATGAGTAGCAAGAGGAGTACTTACAACCTTAGCATTCTCCATTTGGAATATTTGCAACACCTTCTAAATGTAGTGCTCCTATGATAGCCAAAGTTTCTTCTCTTTTCTATCACGATTGATACTTATACCAAGAATCTTCTTAGCAGCTCCCATGTCTTTCATAGCAAATGACTCGCCTAGTTGCTTCTTCAACCTGTCAATTTTGGAAACATCTTTCCCAAAAAAAAGCATGTCATCAACATATAGCAACAATATAATGAAATCATTCTCAGAAAATTTCCTGACAAAAACACAATGGTCAGAAGTAGTCTTCTTGTAGCCTTGCTCACACATAACAGACTCAAACTTCTTATACCACTGCCTTGGAGCCTGCTTTAAACCATATAGGCTTTTTCGTAGCCTACACACATAGTCTTCCTTGCCTTCAACAAGAAAACCATCTGGCTCTTCCTCCAAATCACCATGAAGGAAGGTTGTCTTCACATCCATCTGCTCAACCTCCAAATCAAGAGTAACAGCTAAACTTAACACAGTTCGGATAAATGTCATCCTCACCAGAGGTGAGAAAATCTCATTGAAGTCAACACCCTTTCTTTGTATAAATCCTTTCACCACTAATCTGGCTTTATATCTGGTAGATGTAGAATTTCTCTCTTGCTTCACCCTGAAGATCCACCTGTTCTCTAAGGCTCTCTTACCCTTAGGCAACTTCACCAAGTCATAAGTGTGATTATCATGCAGAGATTTCATCTCATCCTACATTGCATCCAACCACTTTTGCTTTTCTTCACTTTTAATGGCCTCCTCATAACATTCATGTTCTTCCTCATCAGTCAACATCACATACTCATTGGTAGAGTACTTCTTCGAAGGTCGTTTTGGCCTGTCAGATCTTCTGGGTTGAGCTTCAGGTAGCTCAAGTACATCACCAAGACTCTCATCATGTGACACATCATGTTCCTCTTCATCAACATTATCAATAGGAACATCCAAGCCATCTCCAACCTGCTGATTATCAGTATCACCATGTTGTTCATCATCATGACCATCAATATCCAAATCATTAATAGACAACCGAATTGGATCAACATTAGCACAATACCATCTTCCTTAGGTGTAGACTTCTTCACCTTATCAATATCTTCAATGGTTTGATCTTCCATGAATTGCACATCACGACTTCTAACAACTTTCTTTTCAATGGGGTCATACAACTTGTAGCCAAATTCATCTTGACCAAAACCAATGAAGATGCATTGCCTTGTCTTCACATCCAACTTGGATCTTTCATCCTTTGGAACATGAACAAATGCTTTACAACCGAAGACACGCAAATGATCATAAGTAACATTCTTTCCAAACCAAATCTTGTATGATACCTCAGAGTTCAAAGCAAATGCAAGACTTAGATTAATAACATGCACTGTTGTAAACAATGCCTCACCCTAGAAATGCTTAGGCAATTTTGCTTCAGAAAGCATACACCTAACTCTTTCAATCAATGTTCGGTTCATCCTCTCCGCTAAACCATTCAGCTGAGGAGTTTTGGGAGGAGTCTTCTCATGTGCAATACCATATTGTCTACAATAAGCATCAAATGGTCCACAATATTCACCACCATTGTCAGTATGAATGCGCTTCAACTTCTTGCTTGACTGCCTCTCAACCAAAGCATGAAATTCTTTAAACTTGTCCAACACTTGGTCCTTTCTCTGTAGTGCATAAACACAAAGCTTCAAGGAACAGTCATCAATAAAAGTAACAAAGTAAAGTGCACCACTAAAAAACTTTATCTTCAACGGGCCACAAACATCAGAATGCACCAATTCAAGCAACTCTGACTTCCTGCAGGGAGGATGCTTCTTGAAGGATACTCTGGTTTGTTTACCAGCTATGCAGTGAGAACATTTCTCCAACTCTACATTCTTCAATCCTGAGAGAACATCCTTTTTAGCTAAGCAGTTAAGCCCATTTTCACTGATGTGCCCAAGCCTTTTGTGCCACAAAGATGACTCCATATACACAACATTCACACTATCTTTAGCAACCAAAGCTTTTGTCCAGTAAAGCTTAGAGTTTTTCTCCCCTTTAGCCACAATCAAGTTACCTTTGGTGAGCTTCCACTTTCCAGAACCAAAGGGGTTATCATATCCACCATTATCAAGTACCTGCACAGAAATCAAGTTAAAGCGAACATCTGGAGCATGTTTAACTCCTCTAAGCAGCAACTGCATCCCCATGTTGGTTTGCAAGTGAACATCACCAACACCAATAACCTTAGACACCCCATCATTACCCATCTTCAATACTCCAAAATCACTAGGTGTATAAGATATGAAGAACTCCTTCCTGGATGTAACATGCAGTGTAGCACCACTATCAATTATCCACATGCTCTCATCAGATACAAGACTAATAGTGTCATAATCACGAAGACAAACAAGGTCACCACATGTAGTAGTAGTAACACGATCACCATCATCATTATCTCTTTCTCTTTGCTTACCCTTTTTGTCTTTGTTCTCTTTCTTCCACAAAAAACAGTTCTTCTTTATATGCCCTGTTTTGTGACAATAGTGACACTCCACATTCTTGTACCGAGACTTGGACTTGCTCCTGCTTTTATCTCTACCACTGTTTTGTTCTTTCTTCTGGCTTCTCCCCCTATTCTCTGTAATAAGAACTTCTGAATGAGATGAAGTACCCTGTGTCTTCCTTCTCATCTCCTCATTGAGAGCACCACTTTTTGCCATTTGCAAAGAAATATCACCATTAGGGGTAGCACTTATCATAGAAACCCGAAATGTCTCCCACGAATCCGGTAAAGAGTTTAATAGGAATAAGCCCAATAGATCATCATCAAATTTTATACCCACTCCTGCTAATTGATCATAGCGTCCTTGAAATTCACTCAAGTGATTTGAAACAGGATTTCCTTCCTTGTACTTTAACTCCACAAAATTTTTCAGCAAGTACAATTTATTAGTCCCTAACTTAGAGGAATAAAAGGACTCAATCTTATCCCATAGGGTTCTCGCATGTGTCTCATTAGAAACAAAATTATAGACATTGTCATCAACAAACTGCCTTATAAATCCACATACCTGTTGATGTTCAAAATCTCATTCTTCATCTGACTTGGATTCTGGCTTATCGGAAGCAAAAACAGGAAGATGCAATTTTTTCACAAATAGCAAGTCCTTCATCTTGCCTTTCCATAAGTGATAATTTTCTCCATTCAAAGAAATCAATTTTGTATGTGCCTCCATCATTCACACAAACTAAACAGTCCCTTAACCAAAGAGCTCTGATACCACTCTGATGGGGAAAGGGCCAAAACAAATATAACAACTTGACAAAGAGTTATAACACAGCGGAAATTCATTCCCCCTTCTTGCGAGAATCTGCGAGGAGCACCAAACAAATAGAACAAAAATAGAATCCAAAGCACAAAGAGACACCAACAATTTTTAACGTGGAAAACCCCTCAATGCAAGGGTAAAAACCACGAGTCGTCCAGACCAAAGAAAAATCCACTATGATCAATAATAGGGTACAAAATAGTCTCCAATAATAATACCAAAAGGTATTTTCAATAAGCCAAATTAACTAAGCACAAATGCTTACAAATGAGAACAAAGAAGATGAAAATTCTCCAAAACAGGGTTGCTGGTGCGGGACCGATTTCTCCCAATCTAGACCTCCGATTGACGATCTGAACGGTCAGAATGAAGAACCATATGTCTGGAACCTACTGTCCAAATATCAGCTCGATCCAACGGTGAACGACTTCACAGCGACAAAACCACCAGTGTAGGTTTAGGGTTATGCGGGAATGGCTTTCTCTCTTTCTTTTTCTCTCACTTGGCTTTTGTCTCTCTTCAAATGACTCTCTTGTCCTCTACTAATTTGTCCCATCTCATTTTAACCTAATGAGACATAATGGACCACACTATTTGGGCCTATTCTCCACATAGGAAGGGAGCCAATAACCCAACACGTCGTTCGGCCTCACAAGCGTTCAGCCCCTTCAGCCTCAACAGCTCGACTTTCCATAGCCTCAATATTTAATCATTCGGCCATTTGATCTCACAGTGCAAATGACAGGATCATAAACACAAATTACTCTGCCAAGAAGAATACGAAGTCCGAGCAAGTGAGCTCATCACTCTCGGCCATCGGGAAGTTCCCTCGTGAACTCCTATGCTTAAGTCCGAGCCAGCTCGGCCATCGGGAAGTTCCCTCGTGAACTCCTATGCTTAAGTTCGAGCGAGCTCGGCCATCGGGAAGTTCCCTCGCGAACTCCTATGCTTAAGTCCGAGCGAGCTCGGCCACCGGGACGCTCCCTCGTGAACTCCTATGCTTAAGTTCGAGCCAGCTCAGCCATCGGGAAGTTCCCTCGTGAACTCCTATGCTCAAGTTTTAATCATCTACATTTCGGTCATTCGACCTCACAAGTATTTGGCCATTCGGCTTCGCAGGTATTTAGTCATTCGGCTTTACAGGTACTCGGCCATTCGGCCTTACAGGTGCTCGGCCATTTGGCCTCACAGGTGCTCGGCCATTCGGCCTCACAGGCATTCAGCCATTCGGCCTTACAGGTGCTCGGCCATTCGGTCTTACAGGTGCTCGATCATTCGGCCTCAAAGGCATTCAGCCATTCGGCCTTACAGGTGCTCGGCCATTCGGCCTCACAAGTATTCTGCCACTCGACCTTATAGGTATTCAGCCATTCGGTCTTACAGAATCTCGATCATTCGGCCCCCAAACTATCTCTCTCGTTGTTCGGTTTATAGATGAGCAACGCCTAAAAGCATGCTCCTTAGTACAACAAATACAATCTCCCTCAAACATATAAATCCTACAGTTAATCATGGCTAAAGCCAAACAATTAACTCGGACTTGGGGGGCATATGTATGGTATAGAATATCTGAATGAATATCTTATTAAAGATATTGATAAGCAGAAGATAAAATAATCAAAGAATAATCAAGAATATCTAATATTTTCATGTAAGTCTGTTTATATTTTATTGGGCTTATGTCAGTTTAAGATCCATAAGACAACTTATAAATAGAGAGTCAAGGCCACAAGCCAGGTACGTTCCACTCACATTCAACTCACACTCACATTCAACTCATACTCTCAAATACTCAAAGTGATAACCATTCATTAAACATTCAATTAAGAGTCGAGGCTCTTCATTACACGCCTAACTTGGGCGTCGGAGTGCCTTTTGCACGTACCTTCCCCCTCTCCACCAGGAAGGCGACCGAGCGGTCAAAGCTTGAAGATCACCGAACGGCCAAGATTGCAGGCGATCGAGCAGCCCAAGCAGAAAGAAGATAATTGGAGAACCTAGTTCAAGCATCGGAAAGCGGTAAAGCCACGTCAGAAAAGGTTAGTCTCTCGGTCCTATAAATCTACACCGAAACATAGTTTGTCTGAGTTGTAAGTGATTGTCTTTTATCATGCTATACTTAGTGTAATCTTAAGTCATCTTTGACCGTGAGTGGTCTTCTTTTGACCTTGTTGTGCTTATACAGACTTGTGGTCGTCTTACTTTTAAGGTTGGTTGTTGAGTACTTGGTTAGATGTGTCGTCTAGATGCTTTTTCAATTTTTGTGAAATATTTATGAGGGGCTTTCTCTGGGTAACGTGTTCTGATGATTGCCCTGGGTTGCCAAATGTCCCTTCGCATTAAATGGTTGAGAGAATGTGACTGATGTGGCTTCATCCTAACGACTGAGCTCTGAAGGTGAAGCCCCAAAAGGTTGGGATACTGACGTTCAAGGTATCATTTTCTCCTATTCTCTGATTTCATTCTTAGGTATGTCTTCTTCCTCTTCTTTTTCAAGGTCTGATCGTTGTCTCTCTCTCTTAAACAAAGAAATTATGACGGTTATTTTTGTATATTGTGGCAGTTTTAATTGCCATTATTTATATTATGGCACTTTCAAAAAGTGTCATAATTCGCATCACCACTAAACGAAGTCTCGATTCAATAAAAGAATTAGGTTTAATCATTTAGATTTTCCTTATTTATGTTGGGTTTTCTCAATTAGGTCCCAGTATTTTAAAACGTCTCAATTTAGTCCCTGTTTTTGCAAAATTGAATCAATTAAGGGCTTGCCGTTAACTTTGATGGACGGCGTTAAAATTGGGTGTGCGTGACATTCAGGGTTGGCTGAGGTGGCAGTGTGTTCTGATGTGAGTTGGCTTTAATATATTTTTTAATTAAATTTTATTGCAAATATTTAAAACGTGCGTTTTGATTGTAAAATATTTCAGAAGAAAGTGAAAATTGGAGAAATTGGGGGAAATCCTGAACTCAGAAGGGATTTAAAACCCTAAATTGGAAGAGGAGAATATGTGTGTTTGACGAGAGTGAGGTTGGTGTTGGTGGAGCTTGTCAAGGTTATGAAGCTTGGTGGTTGACGAAGATGATTTACTCACCCTAAATTATTTTTGTACAGGTTGGTGTTGAATGCGAAGTTGTTCGAAGACGATGTCGAAGGACCATTCTTGTTGTTCGTCGAGCTACAATGTTTGGCGGAAGGAGAATCCTAATCTTTGTTCACCCATTTGCCACTATGGAGAGAGATGTGCGTTGAGAACTGCTAAAACTATCAAGAATCGTGGGAAGAAATTTTGGGGATGCTCGAAGTATAAGGTATATTCATTTTAGCTAAAACTATCAAGAATCGTGGTTTATGAGAGTACCTTTACATTTGTGTGTTTACAGATTGGTGTTGAAGATGGGGGTTGCAACTTCTTTAAATGGTGCAGTGATGTTGCGGAACAGGAAATGGAGGCGTGCTTGAAGAGTGAAGGAATGAAACATAGTATGCTGAACTGTGAAGAGTTGGATAGTAATAGGAAAATTTTACTTAAGTTAGAGAAGTGTGTGTTTAGTGTTGAAAAGTGGATGAAGTTGTTGATAATTTTGGTTGGTGTTTTATGTGTAACGAACATAGTTTTAGTTTCAATGATGACAAGACTGGGATAATTTGTTGTACCTCTGTTGTACCTTGATTCCATTTTAATGAAGATCAAAGTTGTTTTGAAGAATGGGATAATTCATGTAGAAGTGTTTCAAACTCACAACTAATAGTTCAAGCAACTTTAATTGATGAATTTGAGTGTGTTTAAACTCTGAAATTATTTAATTTCTGATAACAACTCAAAATCAGTGGTGTAGTTCCACTTTCAAGCAACTATCATGGTGTAGAAACATGAATTGGTAAGATCTGGTAAAAATGACCAAATGCACAGTTAAAGTAACTTTCAATTCACCAAATAAACTTGTACAAACAGTGTAACATCACTGAAATATGCAGCAACTTCAAATCATAGGTTCAGTTACGGTTTATGCAGATTGGTAGAAGAAAACTGCACCAAAATGGATGAAATGGTCATCAAAATTGGTATTCCTATGGGTGAAATCAGTGGCAGTGGTTACAATGCTCAAATGATACTTCAATCAACTTTATATCAACAAAATGGAAGTGTACAAACACCTAGGCAGTAAAGAAATTGACTGCAGCAAAATATGACAGGTGCAGTTGCAAATTTCAATCTAAAATGGAAGTGAAACTGTGATTTAGTGGCTGGACTGGTGTATGGCCAAATAGACACTTGGAACAAGTTTAAAATGTCCAAATAAACTTGTTCAAACAGAGAAGAGGCACAAAAACATGTAAACTCACCAAATCACTGTTTCAGTTGCTTGAAATGCAGAAATGCAGTGTTGAAAATAGATTTCTATCACTTGAAACACATATAGATTGATCAATTAAATAGAGTGTGCTCATGATCAAACCAGAATAGAATTTTACACACAGTGTAAAACGAGAATGTAGTCAACACTCCAAATTCATTAATCATTAAAAGTTGGCATACAAAATACAGTTGTCCAAAAGGAAGTTAAGCACTTCATAAGAGTTTCCACTAACAAAATACAGTTTGCACTTAATAAGACTCTACATATGTAAAAACCACTACACATGACTTATAAGGCAGCTTCATCTTCATTTGTTGACGGCATCATTGGTTCAGTTGACTGGGTGCAAGAAGTTCTGTTGTGGCCCAGTTGCTTGCATATTCCACATCTTTTCTTTATACCACCCTTTGTCATTTTGTTATCGTCCTTCACCAACTCTCATTGCTCCAACCTTCGCTTCTTCTTTGGTCTCCCAGGCATTATTCTTTTTGGTGGAGGCAGCACATCAACATATGGGGTAATTTCCCACATGTTCTGACCATTAATTGGATACACAATTGGATTGTAAGTTTCTTCATATGTTGTCTTCCTAAAGCAGCATGGTATGAATTCCTCTGGTTGTAGATTTAGGAATTTCATAGCAGTCAAAGAGTGGCAACATGGTACGCCACTGATAGCCCACTTCCTGCATGTACACGAATGTTCATCTAAATTGACAACAAACTTGTCACCAGCTTGGGAGACATGGCGCACTTCAAAAAGCTTCTCTCCTGACCAGCTGTAAATTATCAAAAACAAAATTAATAATGAATACAACAATTAGATGACATTGGAAATCATGCAATAAATTGAGTAAAGGTTACCATGGAATCTAGTGTTTAGTTAATTGATACTCCTTGTTTAGCCTAGTTTTGATTTTAGGACAAATGTCCCCAGACAATGATTGTATTTTACTCCTGTTAGTTGCCCATCTCTTCATCAAGTATATGCGAATGTCCTCCAACATGCTTATGATTAGCTTCGTCCTTGTATGCAGCAAAACACTATTGAAAGCCTCAGACATGTTGTTGACCAACGTATCACATCGAGGTATGGTGCTAAATCTTGAACATGACCAGTGTCTACATGTTACCAGCATCATGAACATTTAAGACACATATCCATGTAAAAAAATTAAACAAAACAAGTATGGATACAAACCTGGGAGGAATTTTCAGCAAGTATTATATTTCTCATTTCTAATTCCCATGCTTGTGGTTGGGTTGCTGATGCTGCCTTCCACATCAAACGCTTTAGTTGTTTTCCAGGGAATTTCTTTCTGAAATTAGCGTATAGGTGCCTAACACAGAAACGTTGATCAACTCGAGGCACCACATCTTGTATAGCTTGCAGTAGTCCCTGTTTCATCATAATAATGACATAGATTGTTGTTAGAAATTTGATGTCAACAATGTTAATGAACTTAATGTAGAAATACCACAATAACATTACCTTTTGCTGATCTGACATGAATGTAAATGATGAACTCACTTCCTCCCCACCAAGATCTTCAACAAGAAGTTCAAGAAACCATGTCCAAGTATCCTTGTTCTCTACCTTCACCACGGCATACGCTAGAGGTAACATTTGATCATTTGCATCTCTACCAACAGCAGTTAATAATTCACCACCATATCTTCCTTTCAAAAACGCACCATCCAGTCCAATAATTGGCCTGCAGGACACAAAACTATCCTTGCAAGCCTTTAGACAACAATAAAATCTTTTAAATATTGGTCCACTGCCACCATCTTCAACCTTTACCTTCACTGTGGATCCTGGATTACGAGCTACCAACTCATTTGCATAATCATAAATCCTTTTAAATTGGTCTTTGAAAGACCCGTCAACTTGCTCTGAAGCAATGGCCTTTGCCCTATAAGCCATGCATCTCGATACACCAACATTCCACTTCCTATTTATCTTTTGACGAATTTGCACTCCCTTCACACTGGGATTTTCTCTAACTGTTTTTTCCAACCTCTTACTCAGCCATTTTGCATTAAGTAATCTTAGTTTGTTCTCCCTACTACAGCTATGGTTGTCAACAATAGTCCTAAGTTGCCAAGTTTTAACTGCTTCCATATATCCACAATATGCCATCCAGGGGCATTCTCCTTTACCACCCATACATTTTACTCTAATTCTCTTCTTATCATTTTTAAGATATTTAATATTTCTGCCATTTTGTACTGCATACGTTTTTATTGCATCCACAAAGTCTTGCTTCTCAGCAAAATAAGTCCCCACATCCCATTTATAGTCTACCATTGTCTTAGGCATAGAGAAGGTTACAAACTTCCCATAACCCTCCTCTTCATCATCTTCGCCATCACTTTCCATTCCATTGTCTAACTCCTCGGACTCCCAATCATCATCAGACAAACCTTTATGCTTATCACTATTTATGCTATCATCAACATCAGTATCAGACATCTCAGCCCATGAAGGTCCATCAAATTGCACATCACTTTCCACATGTGATTGCACATCAACTTGAACATTACCAACTCCATCTCCAACTTCCTCTTCTATATCACATTCAACGTGCACATCAATCGAACCTTCCATAAAATCATTGGCAGCATTACCATCAACATCATCTTCAGCAACATCATTAGTAGCCCCTTCACAATCATTAATATCATCATTAGCAACATCATTAATATCATCATCAGCAGCCCCTTCACACTCAATTTCCCCTTCAACAACATCATTACCAACATCATTAACGGCCCCTTCACACTCAATTTCCTCTTCAACAACTTCATTACCATCATCATTAACATCATCAGTAACTTTCCCTTCACACTCAATTTCCCCTTCAACAACTTCATTACCATCATCATTAACATCATCAGTAACTTTCCCTTCACACTGAATTTCATCTTCAACAACATGATGACCTCTCTCACCTTCATTGGCAGGCACCTCACATTGACTTTCACCCTCAGCTGTATTCTCATTAACATATTCTAACATATGTATCACCTCAGGTTGAGAAACTATGTGCTCAACAAAAAGATGCACCTCACCATTAAGCCTAGCTAAGGTTATCATATGCATGGCTCCTTTGTCATCCAACAAAGGCTCCAACCTATTCTCTAACACAGAACCACCACCTACGCAGTACTACAACTCCTTAAACCCATCATAACCTAGACCTTTTACTACACTCACTACAATGAAATAACTCGACATGTCAGGGTCAAAGGAATAAGTTATACTCTCCCCCTCATAGCTAAGTTTCCCTTCTTTTATAAACTTTCCACCGTGGTGGATAACAACTTCGAAATTGCCCTCCATGTCGTACAAAACTAAGTTATATTTAACCTAAAATGCAATAAAAAAAGCGAGGACAAGAACATTTAATAACATGAAAACCACAACCCAGTGAAAAAGACAATGCAACAACACTTTAATATGCCATCCAGGGGACCACATTGCACTCAAAAACGAAACAAGATATACTATGCTATGCAACACACTTTAATAATGGGGGACCACATTCCACTCAAAAACGAAACAACATATACTACGCATTACAACAATAAAAGACAACATCATAAAAAAATTACTAACCTCAACGCCTGACCTCAAACTTTCGCCCACTGCTGACCACGTGATCCACTGCCTAAACCTTCCTGATTTCGCCGATTTCAAACCGACAAATCAATCGAAAATCTTTACACGATTCGTACTTGATCACCACGTATAGCAAAGTTTGCACCAAACACTCAATTTCTTTGCTCGGTACAAACCCTATCTTCCCAAAATCCCCAATTTCACACAAACACAAAAAACTTAACTTTCTTCTGAAATGTTCTACAATCAAAATGCACGTTTTGATTTTGGCAGAATTTAGTTAATAAAACGTTGCGTTTTGTGTGCACGTTTTAAAAAATGTATTAAAGCCAACTCACCTCAGAACACACTGCCACCTCAGTCAACCATGGATGCCACACACACCCAATTTTAACGCCGTCCATCGAAGTTAACAGCAAGCCCTTAATTGATTCAATTTTGCAAAAACAGGGACTAAATTGAGACGTTTTAAAATACTGGGACCTAATTGAAAAAACCCAACATAAATAAGGACAATCTAAATGATTAAACCAAAGAATTATAGTAATCACTCTGTATATTTTTCTAATAAGAATTTCTTTCATTCATTCTGTACAGTATGATATCAGGGTCGAGCAGTTACGATATATCTTATTAAAGATATAAAATAATAATCAAGAATATCTTATTAAAGATATTGATAAGCAGAAGATAAAATAATCAAAGGATAATAAAGAATATCTATTTAAAGATATTTAGCAACTAACCAGATTTTCAGGTAAGTCTGTTTATATTTTATTTTGTTTATATTTTATTGGGCTTATGCCAGTTTAAGGTCCATGAGACAACTTATAAATACTTCCACTCCACTCATTTTCTCAAATATTCAAATAGTGATAATCATTCACTAAATATTCAATCAAGAGTCGAGGCTCTTCAAATACACGCCTGACTTGGGCGTTAGAGTGCCTTTTGTAGGTACTTCCCTCCCTCGGTCGAAGCTTGAAGCCCGCCGAACGGTCAAGGTCGAAGGGAAGTGAGCAATCAAAAACTAGGAAGAGCGAGCGATCAAGTCAATCCAGGCATTAGAAAGTGACAAAGCCACGTCCGCTAGGTTAGTCTCTCGGTCCCGCAAATTTACACCGAAACACATTCATTTTTAGATTCTTTCTCTTACTTACTCTTACTTTTGTACACGACTTCTGTCATAAACATAACAAAATCAAACAGAAAAAAAAAAATCATAATGTTCCATATGATAAATGCGACTCCTCAATTAACAACAAGTTTCCATGTTTGAAGACAGCAAAAAAATGATGTAGTATGTTACCTAGAAGTAAATGCAGATGTAATGACAGCTCAAAATAGTTTATGCGCTCCTGTTATTCTCAAGTGACTGAAGCTACCATCAAAATTCACTAGAAACCATTCTTTTTGTTTATTTGTCTAGTCTTTTATGGTTGGTTGGGATTGGGCGATGTAGGTGTGAACTAGAATAACCTGATCAGTAGTTTCCCAAAACAGCAGCAAAATTAATAAATAAATAAACAAATACAGCCTCATTATCCGGTAATATGTTCCAGTTGATTTAGAAAAACAAAATATTTCCTCAAATTCATCTAATTATCTTAATCACAACAAAAGGGTGACTAATTGTGTCCAAAATTAAATAAAATCAACCAACATGATTTGGATGATCTTTCGCTTTCTACCTATGCTGTAGAGAATATGAATAACATATAAAAAAGAACCTACAGCACATGAAAAGAGCTATAAGATCAATTTTCCATGACTGTGTATTGAGGAGACTTTAAACTTCAAAGTGAATGCTTCTATTCTGAAACCCGGATGCTCTCACTAGTCAACCAAATCTTTTTCTGAATTATCAAAACTGCATCATCTTTGTCTTGGGTTGAATCTTTCTCGAGATTAGATGTGGCCACTGAAATCCAGTGCAATGCTGGCAAGAACTTCTTTATAAACACCACCACTGACCGCTTATCATGGACAATGACGAAACCTTTAGGCCTCAGGATTCTATCCATTTCAATCAATAAATCCGTCGGACTGCATTCTTTCTCAATGATATCAGAAAATATACCCCATGCATGGATCAAGTCATAAGTTCGAGGGTAGGTTGAAAATGCTTCACACCTGTCACATCAACGACAAAACAAGGTCAAGAGAAGGTGATATTTCTTCCAACTAGAATGTGGCTTAACTATATCAAAGTAGTGCTTCCAATGGTGGGGTATCTTGCATTTCAGATAAATAACAGCAAGGTCTTGTAGATTAAAGGGCAAAGTTTCAGAGGTATTGAAGAGAATGAAGCAGTAGATTAAAAAGGAATTGCTGTTATTATAACCTTGAGAAAGATAATTCCTTTATAAAGATAAGAGCCATACCAGTTGTGAATCGTTCCTAACAGCCCTCTATCATATATGATCTTGAGAGTGTTTGGTCCATTTTCTGGCACCACATTCATAGTCCAAACGTCTTTGTCCTTCAAAGCAGCAGCAAATGAGCCCAAATGTGCCTTCATGTCCATCACATTCCGAATTGTATCTGGCTTAATTTTATTGCCAAGCATTTTCCAGTAATTAACAACCTCTTGGTGCCAATGTTCCTGCACAGAATTAGTTGTCATAAACAACATAATCAGACACGTGGCTACGAAGCTAACCAGCTTCTAAATTCTGATTTCAAGAATAATGACTTTTTTTGCGCCATTTTGCACCCAATTTCATGACTGGGACAAAGATGAAATCACAATTAAGAGAACTATTCATATGATGCCACATTTAGATTATCTTCCTTTGGACGAAAATGGAGAGTTTCTCAATTTGTTCATGTCAAATTTTACAAGAAATGAGATCCTAGTTATCTTTGTTTATACTTTCAATTGCCAAATGTGGGGTTTCCACTTCTGTCTTGTATTTCTCATGATTTTCTTCTCTCACTGTTACCTTTGTTTCTACTTCTGATGGTTATTTGCATTCATTATTCAAGTCATTAAAAGAGTAAACAGGATATATTTTAAATTACCATGTCCTTTTCAAACATTTCAGTGGAATAGTTAAAGTCAGCAAGACGAGGAGGTGGAGTAGTCAATCGAGCTGGCCAAGGAGCCAAACCAGATCCTCTTGCTCTGTGCATCTCTGCATAGACCAGCAGAATATATGGTTATTGACTTTTCAACTTATGATAAAAGAGTAAAGAAACAATACCACAAATTGTTGATGGAAAAGAACAAAACCATGCAACATTAATATACGGAAAAAAAATGAGTTGTATAACTTGTGTCGAATGTAATGTAATCAGAAAGAACATGGACCCATCTAGAACAGCAAAAGCTATCTGATTTACCTAGCCAACTACTGGATATCCATAATCACAAGACAGCCGCTCCTCAAGCACTACGTTGTTTCATCACTTATTATTCATAGTCAATTTTTTTTTTAACTACTCTATAGGAACATTCTTATTATCAGTATATTTCATGGTCTTGAGATTAGAGAACAGACTAAATCATTAAATGAAATGGAGAAGATATCACTCACGATCAGAGTAACGCGAGATGCAAGCTTTCATTTTAACTCCCCAAACAGCATCAGGATCATCATCAGGACTGCAGAGGGGAGGGTGAGTATCAGGCTCTCTTTTTAAGTAGCAGTCATTTGTAAGAGGCTTCACCCATATGACAGTTTGGTTCTTCTTAGCAGCAACTTTCCAACACATCTGCCCTACAAGAGCACTCATTTGTCTCCATATTCTTTGATCCTCTTCATCCTGAGCATAGGCTTCAGGAGATGAGTACGCAAAGTAGCCTCCTGGCCTGAGTAACCTATCTAGCTCAAGAAGAAGTATGCCATCTCTTTGAAGCCAGTCAATTCTACAGCGAGAACAATGGGCAAGTTCAAAAGATCTACTAGGGTAAGGGAGTCTTAATGTCCCCAAGACACCAAGATATGAGGGAATTCCTCTTTCTAAAGCAAACTGTATTTGGTTTTCATGAACATCATTTGGTGCTAATGACATTGCTATTACATTAGAAGAAAGAAGATATCATCCAAAGCTTGCAACACCACAGCCAACATCAAAAACATTGCGAAGTCTTCCTTCGTCATTTATGATATTGTTTGGAAAGTTAAGCATCTGTAAATATCAACCACAGATACTAAGTCATAAATTTTTCCAGTCATGTAAAAGTTTTATGTTTTGGCCCAGACAGTAACTAGCTTACATTGGCAATTGATGCAATATATTTGTCAGCACCGTAATGGAAGTGAGTTCCTCCACCAGGAAAAACTATCTTTTCACCTTTTACAACCATCCATCTCTGGTCAGATTTCTCAGTTGCAAGATGAGTATGAGGTATATTTGCCCTCCATACCTGATCTCTGCTTTTGGGCCACTTGATTGGAATCTATTATCAAGAACAGAACTCAAAGCTGTAAGAACAGAAAATTTCCCAATTTATTTAACTCTCTTAGTTATATCTAAGAGAAACAATGCTGGAGAAAAGAGAGACACCTTGTATCCTGGAGGAGGGGGAATCAAACAATTATAGCGCCTCTCAGGCATGGGGCAATGTCGCTCGTAGTGCTCCATCATAGTCAGATCAAGCTTCAACCTTGTTTGGTATATGAAATTTCTGTCTAAACACGGAATTAGCTCTGAGAGACGATCATCACAGACCTGAAGAAATTGAACACGAGTAAAATAACTTGAATCCTCAAACAAGACATTAACATTCAAGAGAACTCACTGGAATGGTCTTCGGTATAGCACTGTCATCTCCTCCAAATGTCAAAGATTTGCTACCATACTCAATAGAAGATGAAGCGCTATCCCTAGAATACAGGTAAAAGAAAGCACCGACAATCACTAAAACTATCACAGTTATGACCAACCGCTTTCTTGGTTTCCCATCTGCTCTCCCTCTGCCCATTTTTGTCACTGCATAACAATACACCATGGTTTCAACTTCAACTCGTAGATAAAAAATAGATAATATACGAGCCAAAACAACTATTCAATTTCAATCGAATAACAATATGTCATAATTATCTCACCACAATCACCGTTCCAACCGTACCAACTCAGTTCCACAAAGCACCTATCTGGTGCAAACTAGAGCCTCCAATTAATAACTGTACAGAAAGTAGAAATTGAAACCAATGAAACAGCACTCACTAGCATCACAATGAATGAAAAACTGAACCAAAAACACCAGAAGCACAATCCCTTGGAAAGTATGCATTACTATTGGATAAAACCACTTTTCCAAATTCTATGCAGATCTTTAAATCGAACATAAAAAAACAACAAATAGGAGCCCCATTAATGATAACAAGAGAATAAGTTAACACATTCCAAAAGAGAAAAACAAAATCTAGGGAACTGACGCACAAACTCCAGATATGAGCATGCATATGAATTGGCATCACCGACAAGCTGTCAGCTTTCACTGACCCATCTCGTGAAAAGAGTAGAGAGTGAGGTGGCAGAAGCAGAGAGATGAAAAAGTTATCATTCTGTGAATGTCGGAGGCAATTCAGAAAACGGGTATGGATCTGAGGAGAAAAACAGACACAGAAAAGGGAAAAACACAAAAAGATAGATAGCATTTTGTACCTAAGACTCCGCGTCTCTTCACTTCAGAGGTTGCGTTAAACTGGGACATCGCATGACGAACAATGCAATATCTTAATGTCGTAAATGTCTTTTCACAAATCAAAATTTTTATTTTTATTTTCGTGAGTTATACACAATGACAGATTCGATAAATAGTGAGATCTAACCTCTGCAAATGCTTACGGTGTTATTTATTGCTTCATTATTATTGGTCGATAAAAAGTTTGGGAGTAGTGTGGGAGAGTAACATGCAATGAAGTTTATCACTTGTAAAAGGTAAACCTTTCATCGTTTCAATGTTTCTTAAAATTTAGATTTAAAATAGTGTATACGCCCTTCTTGGTGTTTATTTGTGTTCTTTTTTATGTGTTTATTGAAAGAGAGATGGAGGTTAAGAAAAGAAATTATAAATATTTTGGAATTTATAATTAAATTTAATAAAATAAATTCGAAAAATATTTATAGGTTTAAAAAAATAATATATATAAAAAATATAAATAATAGACTTTACAAAAATAAAAATAATAAAATATGTACATAAATATAGAGTAAATTCTATAAAAATATAATAGATGTACAAAAATATATAGAATAATTAAAAATATAAATTATTGTATGAAAATAATATATATTGCTAGATTTGTCTAATAAGTATATTGGTAAACTCGTCTAACATATGTTGTTAAACTCATTCAATCATTATATAAACACACTTGTTTAATGAGTATTGTTAGTGTTGTCAAATTAGTATATGGACAAAGTTGTTGATGTACATTATATGACTCATCTAATCAGAGAATAGATAGAGTCGTCTAATATGTATTAGTAGACTCATCTAATATGTCTATGAATATACTCGTTTAACATATATTACTAAACTCGTTTAATCAGTGTGTGTACAAACTCGAGTAATGTGTGTTGCAAAACTCATTTGACCTATGTTAAGACCTCGACAAGTGTACCGAATCGTATCAAGTAATATAAAATGGTAAGACCAAGTATCGTTTTCCAAGAGATTCGTGCCACCAAACAATCGTATAATAACTTAACTAATTAAGACTAAAGAACAAATGAATGTATGGTATTGAGATTATATGAGATGATGATGTTGTTGGGGTTAGATTTCACCTAATTCACTTTCATGCATATTAGAACTCATCTTCTTCATTGGAATGCTAATATCACTTACGAAATTACTTAGAACTCAATCCCTTGGCGTAAAAAGCCTAGCCTTGATTATTAGACAACAATCCTTTGAAACCCTAATAACCAATTCCGCATTAAGAAAAGAAGCTTAAGACAACTAAACATTTAATGAGAATCAACTGCATTAATTGTGTAATCAATTAAGTTGCTTTGACTGCTACTATCTATTATAACTGTCATAGTACATTCGATTGCATTAGTAGCTAAGTCGACTTGAGAGCGTTAGAATTGTGAAAATCTATAAATAGACGCGAATTTGATTTTTGTAAGAAGTTTTAGTGATTCTAACGATTTGTGTGATTCTTTCAGATTATTTGATCTCTTACAGAACGTGGTAAAGCTCCAAGAATCAGAAAGAAGACCGTGGTATTCATCTTTGGTGATTACTTGAACAGCAAGAAATGGGTGCCTTGACAGTCTGATCAACCTGCACTTTGAGGTGTTACATTCGTGATCAGGATCTCAATCTTTTGAAGATTGGTGTGTTGCCCTATTGTCATTACAAGAAGAGGATGTGCTGCGTTCTGGACTTTGAGGGGTTGCTCAAAGGGTTGAAGACAGCAGGAGAGGGGATTCTTGTTGCTGGTCTTTGTTGTTATATGCCTATATTTTGATTAGAGGGTTAGAGGGGTGTTTTATATTTTTGACGTGTTGTCGCTATAAAAGCCTTGCTGTAAAAACCTTGATCATTATAGTGCATTTGCTTCCTAGGATTGGAAGGACACTAGATGTAGGCTGATTGGCCGAACCAGTATAAAAATCAGCGTTTGATCTCTCTAGGCCTTACACTTTTACATTCAATTCGACTTTATTTTGTGCATAGTCAACTTTATTCCACTGCACTTAAAAATCTTTTTCCTTGCGTTTCAAGAAAGTTTTCAAAGATCATCCTTTTGCGAAAAAGATTTAGAAAAGACTCTGATTTTAAGTTTCACCAATTCACCCCCTCTTGGTGTGAGAAACTAAGCCATACTATTTTCAACAATTGGCACCAGAGCTGGTTTTCATAAGATATTTGAAAAACAAGTCGATTACTTTTTTCGTTAAGTCGACTGATCCTGAAAAATGGCTTTTAGTTCTCAAACCTTTGGTGAGGGTGCATCAATAAATAGAGCACCACTATTTGCTGGTGAAAACTATGCTTTTTGGAAAATCAGGATGCAGATCTTTCTTGAATCCGTGGACAAAGGTGTTTGGGATGCAACCTTAAATGGTCCATATGAGCCAACTCATGTTGTTAATGGAAAAACTGTTTTAAAATTTTTTTCTGAGTGGACTCAGGATGAAAAACCGTAAAGCACAGTATGATGTTAAAGCCAGAAAAGTAATTACTTTTACATTAACTGTGGATGAATTTTTCAGGATTTCACAGTGCAAAACAACAAAGAAATGTGGGATGTTTTGGAGGTTACTCATGAAGGTACAGATGAAGTCAAAAGAGCCAGAAAGAATTCACTAATACAAAGTATGAATTATTCAGAATGAAGGCTGTTGAGACTATCTACGAGGTGCATAAAAGATTCACGCATATAGTCAACCACCTTATGGCTATAGGGAAAGTTTTTGACAACGAAGAGATCAACATCAAGATCTTGAAAAGTCTAAACAGAAGTTGGCAACCCAAGGTCACAGCTATTTCTGAGTCAAGGGATCTCACAAGTATGAATATCGCAACCTTGTTCGACAAACTAAGGGAACACGAGCTAGAACTTGGAAGGTTGAAAGAAGAGGAAGAAATTGAAGAGAAGAAGTCTATTGCCTTAAAAGCCACAGGTAGAAAAGCTTTAAAGACTGTGGATTCTGAAGCTGAATCAGAGGCAGAACTGGACAACAAAGAATTGATGAGCATGGTGGTAAGAAAATTCAATTGATTCATGAAAAACAAAAGTCAATTTACTAACCATGCAGGTATTGGAAAAGGAAAGAAAATTGCAAGATCAAATGTTTTCCAGTGCTATGAATGTGGAAAGGAAGGACATAGTAAACTTGAATGTTCAGACCTGAAAGTCAAGCAAAGAGCAAGCAGAAGATTTCCTCAAGACAAGAGTAGGAAGTGAAAAAGCGCATATATTGCTTGGGAAAACAGTGATACAAATTCTTCCAATGATGAAGATTGTGATCGTGAAGAAGAATCCAACATCTGTGTCATGGTTGGCTCAGCAAAAGATGATTATGATAGTGATGAAGAGTTTGAAAACGAGCCAATTGAGGTCAAATATGATATGTTGCTTGATGCTTTTCATGAGATCCATACAGAGGCAATGTGACTTCAATGTAAGGTTAATTGACTCAACTCTGATAGAAGAAATTATGAGCATAGAATTAATAATTTGTTGGAAGATAATGAGAAACTGAAAAAGGAATTAGATATTGCCTTAGATTTGAGTTTATGAATTTGGTGAATTTCTTCATATTCTGATTGCATTTTTCATGTAAGAGAGAAGAAATCTAGTGATGTTTCAGCGTTTTAATGTATAAAGTTTGAAAACTAGATGATGGAAACGATTAAATAAAATACAAAACATCTGAAAAATAAAGATAAGTTGGAGAATTAGATTATTAATGGACTGTGTTTAATATATTTATTTAAAATCAATCTGACACAGATTACGAGTGGTGTGAAATTGGAATTTGCAAGCACCGCGCAGTCCATGGAGAACTTTCCAGAATCTTCATCGAAAGGGACGAAACGCCGGCGAGATGAAGATTCTGACGCTGGAAATACATCCTCACTCGGTATGCAATGCAATCCTCTCCTATGTCAAGTTTTTTGTATCTCTTTGTAGATTGGACTAATCTTACCGCAATTAGCAGAGGACGATCTTACGTTCACCGATACGTCGGTTGCGCTTCGAATCATGCGAGCTCAGTTTCCCAACATTCAAAAGGTTAGATTACCGTGAACCACTTGCGAGCTCAGAATTTTAATTTTAATTGCATTCTTCGTACGTTTAACGAATTAGTTATTCAATTTGGATTTTAATAGTGGTATGGTGTACTTGTTTCTAGGGTTCGGTGGAGCCTTTTATATTGAAGTCACAATTGTATAGCAGTGTGAAGGACAGAACGCAAGTGGATAGGGAATTAGAGGTCTGTTTGTTGAGGAATTTAGACTTAGTTTGGTAAATGTAATTCGCGACTGAATTCTATTTTCTCCTCTCTTACGTTATTGCTAATTTATGCGATGGGTTTCTGTTGGATTAATGTGATAATACTAATAAATTTATTTGTGGTGTAGTCTCTGAGGAGGGACAAAGTTTTGCGTCTTTTCAAGTTAAATACTGGACAGGACGATCATGCCGTAATGTTTTTGGATGACTACCTTAACCAGGTTGGTTTCCTGTTTGAAACCTTCCCCCAGTTTACACTAGTGTGAGAGTTGGCACTTTTATGTCATTCAACATCATTATCTATCCTATTGTTGAGTTTTAACTATTTCTTGATTAAATATATCGTGTGTACTATTTTAACTATTGTTCAGTCTCAGGGATGTTTTATTTCGCCATAGTGGCTAACTGTTCTATAATAAGAGACGTTTCCTTATTTTGAAACATTTTTTTCCCTTTCCAGTAAAAATATTAAATTTCGTTGGTGCTTTTTCTTACCAACTGACCGAGTTATGCTTAATTGTTGATAAACTGATGTCTTTACCTTGTCTAACTATTGATGCATAGATAGATCGTGTTGTGAAAAGAATGGAAGGAAAGAAAGTAGAGGAATATGAAGTTTTTGGGTGGTTGAAGACTCATGTTCTAGATTCAAAGCTAGAAACGGGTATTGAACATCAGGAGCTTGTGAGTGAAATACTCAAATCAGCATATTTTGTTTAATCCTTTCAATTTTTATTATTTAACTGTCTACTCAACAGAGAAATCCCTGGCAAAATGCCCTTATTTTGGGAGAATACAAATGCATAATTTGAGAACCTGGCACGTCCACATTTATAGTGATTAATATTAAATACTAATATTCGACATATATTATTCCTTTTTACCAGCTTTAATCTTATAGTTTGGTAATGTTGGTCAGTATTTATGTTATCCCAGGATACTAAATGGTTTTCTGTGCTGAGGATGGTTTTTTTGATGCAGTGCTCACTCTTGTCACTCGGGGGAAAGGTGAAGGACAGTCACATCTCTGTTCTAATTAATGCTGGCGTCCTTGTGAGTAAATGATTATAACCATCACAAAAAGTTAATGATTATAAATAGAACATGAAATCTCCAATGACAACTAGAAGAGGCAATCACAGTATTTTTATATTTTATAAATTAAAACTAAAGTCTTTTCTTACCAACCTTGTGAAAATATAAAATATGGATGCTTGGGTTTTTCCTCTTTGGGATTAACATTTGAGGTTTTATGTTAGGTTTCTAATCAAGAAACCTCAAGAAAGTCACTCTAACACACACAAGAATCAACGCCCAACTCTCTGTATAACCTCCACTGGTATTATTTAGTGAAAAGAATACAATGAATAGGGTAGCCTGGGAGCCTAACCTCCCCCAACAAGACTAAACAGTCTGTTCAGAATACACAAATGGCCAAAAGTGCCTCTTCCCCTATTACTAACAGCTATTTATACATATATGAGTCCCGCCCATCCTAACTGTCTTAACAGTTAGGCCAACTACCGTTAACTAATGTTTCACTTACATTTCTTCCTCCTAACATATACTCTGAACATCCTATCATTTTAAGAGTCTCAGTGCAATGCTAGGGTTGTAGCTTTGTTACCCAAAGTAGTAAAGTCATCATCTCTTAAACTGTGACTCACTCCACTAATCCTTAAGCATCATCTCTTGCTCCAACCACCCCTTCGCCCATTCCTTCTACACCTAAACTTCCTATTACATACGAAAAGGTATTTGTTCCTCTCGTAATCCTAACCCTTTCTATGCTTTTACCATTACTTATGATCGTTTGTCTCCATCCATTTTCTCTGTTTCTTCTTTGGATTCTGTGTCTATTCCTAAGACTACATGTGAAACCATGGTGATGGTCATGTTGTTGGGTTTATATAGTGAAAATTGGACTTGATGGTCATGTTGATCGGTTTAAAGCTCACTTAGTCACCAAAAGATATATACAAATTTTGGTCTAGATTATGGGGACACCTTTTCCCTTGTGGCTAAAATAATTTCTGTAAATCTCTTTCTGGCTATGGTTGCTACTCATCATTGGCCTCTTCATCAACTAGATATTAAAAATGCATTCTTACATTTGCAGGAGGAAGTTTATGATCAACCCCTGGTTTTCTTGCTCCTGCGATTCTCGTCTTGTTTGTAAACTTCACTGATCTCTCTTTGGTTTGAAGCAATCTCCTCGAGCTTGGTTTGGTCGTTTTAGTTTTGCATTGATAACACTGAATTCAACAACTCAAAGAGCACCTTTCACATCAATTTCATACTAAAGATTTTGGCCCTTTAAAATATTTCTTAGGCATTGAAGTTTCTCAATCTTCTTCTGGAGTTGTCATTAATCATCGTAAATATGCCTTGGACATTTTTACTGAAATTGGTATGCTTGATTGTCGTCCTTGTGATACTCCTATGGTTCCCAATATCAAGCTTCTTCCGAGTTAGGGGGAGCCATTGAAAGACCCAAAAAGATATCGCGGCTTGGTAGGTAGACTCAATTATCTCACAAACACTAGACTCGACATCACTTTTGCGGTTAGTGTGGTAAGTGTGGAAAATAACACTGATTTATTATTCAGATCGTTAAAAAGTACATTCTGATACCTTCTATTTGTAATAATCTAATTCTCCTAAAAAGGGAAATAGAGAAACTAGGAAATCTAGAGAAAATAAAATAAAATACAAGATTATGTATCTATTTCCTCTAATTAGGAAGATTCTAAAGATATTATCTCAAATTACAAACTCCCCCTCAAGTTGGATCATACAAGATTGTATGAACCAAGCTTGGAATAGACAAACTCAATCAGAGATAAAGTCAATAAACCAAATAAACCAACTTGGACAAACTTCAACTTGAACAACAATGGACGAGGGCAAACTTCAACTTGGACAACAATGGACGAGATAGATTTCCATAAAAAATGGATAGTGACTTGTAGCAGCAAACAACAACAAATTGCAAGAACAGATGAAGGGCCTGCAGTGGCGAATAGCAACAAACTGCAGGGATTGGATTGCCATCAATAGTGGCGAACAACAACAAAACTTCAAGGGACTTAACTGCCCTAAACAGCAACAAGCCTTCAGGAAACATCTATCCTGCAGAGGCAAACAGTAATAGATCTGCAGGGACTACACTACCCTGCAGCGGCTGGAACTTTCTCCTCCTCACGATTGAACAACAGAACGTGAAGGTGGAAGAGGAATTTTACGTGAGTCAATTCAATTCAATGGTCAGTCTCAAAGAACAACTCTCAGTGAGTTGTTATAACAAAGCATTGGCAGAAACCAAAAACACCATGACATCAAAAAGGCCAAATATAGGTTGGAGGTCCAAAGTTCTCTGCTGGACTACTCCTAAATGGTGATACTTAACACTGTATCACAAAAAATACGGGCTAAACTCTAGCCCAAGAAGGAAGTTCTCTGCAGATATTTCCCCTCATGGCAAATAGCGGAAACGACGGCTAGTGTACTTCACGAGATACTCTTGATCTCAAGGGTTTGTTCATGAACTTCCTCGTGATCTCAAGGGCCTCCTGAGCTTCTTTTGGCCCTTACTTCACTGTTTTAGGGGCTGTAGTTGATAACTTCTCAAGTCTCGTGGAGGTGCGTGTTTGTCACGTGCCGCCTTCTCGGTGTCGGCATCAAACCGCGCCGCTGTCGGTCGTCTCGTCAGAACTTCATTCTCTGTCCTGTCCACCTTCTGTTGTCTTTTTCTCGACTTCGTGACGTAGATCCGAGGAGTTCGGGAAACCCTGACTCTACTCTCTTCACAACACACAAAGTTCCTTTTCCCTCTCCATCATTTACACACTAAGTCATGGCTGGACCTGTGCCTGGGGGTCCCAGTTCGATGCAAACAAATTTGACTCCAAAATGAATGACTTGCTATCTTCTGATGGACATGATTTCTTCACATCCTATGATGAGTTTTATGAGGGTTTTGATGCTATGGGACTGCAGGAGAATCTTTTGAGAGGTAGTTACACATATGGTTTCGAAAAGCCTTCAGCCATTCAGCAAAGGAGATAGTTCCCTTCTGCAAGGGACTTGATATTATTCAACAGGCTCAGTCTGGAACTGGGAAGACAGCCACTTTCTGCTCCGGTATTCTGGAGCAACTTGACTATAGCTTGACACAATGCCAGGCCTTGGTTTTAGCACCAACTCCTGAGCTTGCTCAGCAGATTGAAAGGTTATGCGAGCACTTGGAGATTATCTTGGTGTTAAGGTTCATGCTTGTGTGGGAGGTACCAGTGTCCGTGAAGACCAACACATTTTATCTAGCGGTGTTCATGTCGTTGTTGGTACCCCTGGTCGTGTGTTTGATATGCTTCGTAGGCAATCACTCCAACCAGATCACATCAAGATGTTTGTATTGGATGAGGCTGATGAGATGCTTTTCCGAGGTTTTAAGGATCAAATATATGATATATTCCAACTGCTGCCATCTAAGATTCAAGTGGGAGTTTTCTCAGCCACAATGCCTCCTGAGGCCCTTGAGAGTGAGGCGAACAGAACGTCAGTGGAGCGGTGATCTTCCGACCAGGGAAGGGCGGCGCGTGAATAGTACGCGCCCGAGATCTGACGGAGAAAGGAGGCGCGTGACGACGCGTGCGGATGAGAACGAGACGGCGACCACAGGGTTGAGGGGCGCACAAAATCCCTAACTTTGCCTGAGAAAACGAGGCACTGGCGGCGACAACGACGGCGGCCGGCGGTGGACAGTGGCCGGAAGTGGAGAGCAACAATTGGTTCACGACTTGCCATGGCTGGTTCTGTGGAGGTAGTGGCATATTCGTGTATAGGAGGAGGCAAGTGCCTTTCTAGGGTTCCTGTTCGAAGATGAGACTTTAGGTCTCTTTCGTTCTGGGTGCAGATGAAGGAAAGCCAATGAGAATGCCAAAACAGTGCCAAAATGATTGCGCATCAATTGATTTAAAGCACAGGGGTCCGAAAGTGCATGGCCAGGGGATACACTACAAGTGAGGCTGAGAAACAAAACAGAATTTCAAAAGCTGAATTCTAAAAGACGAACTTGGCTAGGACAATTAGTTGAACTGCCCATCGATGTATAAAGATACAGGTTGAAAATGAGACTTTTAGGTGGCCGGCCGACGGTAGCAAAGACAGCGGAAGCGGATCAGACAAGCTCTGATACCATGTGGAAAATAACACTGATTTATTATTCAGATCGTTAAAAAATACATTCTGATTCCTTATATTTGTAATAATCTAATTCTCCTAAAAAGGGAAATAGAGAAACTAGGAAATCTAGAGAAAATAAAATAAAATAGAAGATTATGTATCTATTTCCTCTAATTAGGAAGATTCTAAAGATATTATCTCAAATTACAAAGTAAGCCATTTTCTAAATTCTCCTTGTGATAGCCATTGGGATGCTGTGTCAAGTATTCTTCAATACATAAAAAGTGCTCCAGGATGAGGATTATTGTATGAAGACAAAGGTAGTGTGATCTGCATTAGACACACAATACATTCAACAAATATACCTTTCTATAATATTTATATGCATAACCAAATACTTACCATTTTCATCTTGTGTGCTTACACAATAAGATAACCTCTGTAAAACTTCTTCCAAATGTTACTTAATATACAATTTTTTGGTTGAATATTTATGCATAATAATTCTAATGCACACTTTTCAGACTAGGCAACTTATTGATCCAAACATGTATTGGTTTTCAATTCCAAACATTGGCTCTCATCTCAAGGGTATTGTTCAGGTATATGCATTTAATCATTTCCATGTGCAATCACTGGCTGCTTGAAACTTTTGCATGATGTATGTTCATGTTTGACTTAGTGCATAATATGGGTACTCCAACTGGGGTATTAATACTATTTGAGGTTAATCTGCTACCTAGAATTTTGAGGGCTGGGTTCTGGGGTGAAGGCTTGCATTTGGCTTGGCAAGTTATAACGTATATCAAATAGCAAGTTAAACGGATTTGTGTAACTTTTCATCAACTGTTAAGTGCAGTGGATGTATAATGTGATTTTTTGCGCATATCATGTGCTTGGTTTACGATCACTCTTGACTGGAAGACATATTTGTATTAGACACATTGTAACATTGCTAGCTAAACCTCACCATATCTCGAGAGGACCTACCAGGCCTCCCCCTAAATTGACTGCCCTTCCCACTAAACTCAAATTTTTATAGGACAATATACGTTTGAAAAGTTATCAAGTAAATGATCCATTAGGTGCACTCGAGCTGTTAAGCACTGTTTTAGGCTTGGCCAGGTGCATCTTTGGAGTTTATTGCATCATATGTTTATTCTAGAGCAGTTGAGGGATAATTTTGTGTGGATTGAGTAATTTCTTTGTCTTGGGGTGTGATTTGGGTAGTCCTCTGGAACTGCAAATATTTCATCTTTAAGAAAACAACTGATGTCGAGTTGAGGGATAATTTTGTGTGGGTTGGGTCTTTTCTTTGGGTTTTAGTCCTTTGGAACTGCAAATATTTCATCTTTAATAAAACAAGAGATGTCTAAAACGTTGATAGTTCATATTGCTGGTATGGATAGGATAGAATAACCATTCTATCTAGTTGTGATCAAAGGTTTGGTATACCATGGTGTTCTTTTTTGTTGTCTATTATATCTTAATTAGTGTAATATATTGATAGATTTGGTATTGTATGCAAAAGAAGAAGGAAAACAGAAAATTAAAACAGTTAGAGGTTATAACTGTAACAAACATATATAAGTCTGTTGGGGCCTTAGGAGTGTTTTCGATTCTGTTTTGGAAAATTGTTGGGGAGGGCTGAGAGAAATGCCTCTCAGATACCACATTGGTATCTCCTGTAAACATACAATTGTGTTCTTGGCTAATTTTCCCTGTCACATTGATAGGAAAGTAGTATGTGTTCAATAAAGAAGTATATCCAGTGTATAGTTGCATAAATTAGTTCTATCAAACTGCTGGTATCTAGAGCTGGAATCTTGGTACTGTGGAGGGGTGAAACCAGGGTACAGTGAATACAAGAATGGAAGCAAGATTGGATGGGTTGGAAAAGATGATCCAAGAAATGGTGGGTGATAGAGCTGAGAATGAACATCATGATTGCTTCCAACGTTTGGAGGACTTACTGTGTAGCTTAATGGTAGTGGTGGAAAAGCTGTTCTGTGGAGAAAAGAACGGGGATGAATCTTCCACAGGGAATAATCATACAAAAGAAATGAAATAAGGATGATACTTGTCAAAACCGTGATTGGCGTAATTGGCAGTTTAGGAAGTTTTTTATTTCATTTCCGTAACTGTTGCATTTATTAAGTTATTTATGTTTGATTGATTAATTCCCTAATTACAGGGATTTGTCCAGTAGAATTAGCAGTCCATATTTCCTAAAATATGCTGCTGACTTATGTATATACAGAGGTTAATAACCTCATAATAAAATAAGAGGATTCTATTCTAAATTTGAGATGGTATCAGAGCTCCCGATTGGGAGTCTCTGACCGTGTTTCTTATCCAAATCGCAGCCTTTATTGCTGCTCTATCTTCAACCTAAAACTGCAGTAGCTGTTATTGCTGCACCACTGTCAAGCCTTCATTGCTTATCGTAACTGCATTGAGTTATGGCTGAAGCTGGGAACCCGGGAACGGAAAAAAGATCCCTGGAAACTGGGGACAGATTCCAGACCAGTGGAGAACTGCAGAGTATCCATTCTGCGTATAGGTTAAATGGAAAAAACTACCTCAAATGGTCTCAAATCATTAGGACCATCCTCAAAGGAAAAGGAAAGATCAGTCACCTGACTGGTGATGCACCGAGTGGGAGTGATCCAAAATTCAAATCATGGGATGAAGAAGACTCCATGATTATGGCGTGGCTGTGGAACTCAATGGTTCCAAAAATCAGTGATACCTGCATGTTTCTAAAATCAGCAAGGGAGATCTGGGAGGCAGTCGAACAAACTACTCTAAAGCCAAGGATGCTACTCAGATCTATGATGTAAAGGTGAAAACAGTGGCTGCCAAGCAGGGAAGTAAGTCCGTTACAGAATATGCCAATCAACTTAAATCCTTATGGATGGAATTGGATCACTATCTGGTTATAAAAGCAAAGTGTTCAGAAGACTCAGCAATTCTAAAAGAGTATATTGAACAAGATAGGGTCTATGATTTTTTGTTGGGTCTAAATCCTGAATATGACCAGGTTCGAATTCAAATCTTGGGAAAGGAGAAAGTCCCAGTACTTGATGAAGTGGTAGCCATTATCCGGAGTGAAGAAAGCAGGAGAGGGCTGATAGCTGAAGGAGGAACAATCATGGTTGCCAATCAAAGGAAGAACTGGGAGAAAAGACATGAGGAGGTTTGGTGTACCCATTGTAACAAGCCGCGCCACACAAGGGAAAAGTGCTGGAAATTACATGGAAAACCCCCAAGCCGAGAATGGGGCTGAAAGATGGGAAGATCCCAAGCAGAGGCTGGGGGCCGAAAGGAGAAGATGGAAAACCTCAAGTAGAGAATGGGGACCAAAATTCCCAGGCCGAGAATGGGGATTGAAGGGAGGCCCACAGAAAAAAGGAGGGCAAGCATACATTGCTAATGGACAAGGTGAAGAATCTGTCCAGTTGAATCATGAAGAGATAGAACGGGTAAGATCCATCCTTAGTAAATTGGAGAAGCCTATAGGTACGTGCTCCCTGACATATTCTGGTAAGTTTCCATTCTTGTTTGGACTTAATGTTTCAGATACACCATTCACACATTACTGGATATTAGACTCTGGAGCCACTGATCATATGACCCCTCTACCCAAATACTTCTCCACATATTCCCCATGTCCTAGTAACAAGAAAATTTCCACAGCAGATGGAACCCTTATAACTGCAGCCAGACAAGGAGAGGTCCAAATAAGCCCATCCATGACCTTAAAAAATGTCCTTCATGTTCCCAAACTATCCACTAACCTAATTTCTATACAAAAACTCACCAAAGACCTTGCATGTAATGTTGTTTTTTATAGCAACACTTGTATATTGCAGGAGAAGAACTCGGGGAGGACGATTGGACATGCTAGAGAATGGAATGGCTTATACTACATGGAGGATCCTAATCTGCCTACCAAGAGTCTCATCTCTAAATCCACCATGACTAACAAAGAGAAAGCTCACCTTTATCATTGCCGACTAGGACATCCATCATTTCGGGTTGTAAAAGTGCTTTTTCCTTCCTTGTTTAAAAATTTAAATGTGGAGAGTCTTCATTGTGAAGTATGTGAGTTGGCAAAACATAAACGTCAACCTTTTCCCATTAGCAATAAGATGAGTCCTTTCCCTTTTTCTTTTGTTCATACTGATGTATGGGGTCCTGCTTATGTTCCTAATATTTCCGGTGCTAAATGGTTTTTAACATTCATTGATGATTGTACCCGGGTGACTTGGGTTTTTTTATTGAAAGAAAAATCTGAAGTTAGCTCTGTGTTTGTCCAGTTTGTCTCTATGATTAAAAATCAATTTGGGGTCAGTATAAAAAGAATTAGGTCGGATAATGCCAATGACTACTTTAACCTTGTTCTAAACTCATTTTGCCAAAAGGAAGGGATAATCCATGAGTCCTCATGTGTGAACACACCCCAACAGAATGGAATTGCGAAAAGGAAAAATGGGCACCTTCTAGATCAAACTAGAGCTCTACTTTTTCAAAATCATGTTCCTAAAAGATTTTGGGGGGAAGCTCTCCTTACCGCCACCTATCTAATCAATAGATTGCCCACTAAAGTTTTAAACTCAAGAAGTCCCATGGAAGTTCTATCCTCATTCTACCCACACCTTGACCCTACAAATAAACTCCAACCTAGAATATTTGGGTGTGTATCCTTTGTACATGTTCATAGTAATGAGAGAGGGAAATTAGATCTTAGAGCTGTCAAATGTGTTTTCTTAGGGTACTCTACCACACAAAAAGGGTACAAATGTTTTCAACCCCTTTCAAAACGATTCTATGTGTCAAGAGATGTCACCTTCAATGAACAAGAGAGCTACTTCAAACAGCCTCATCTTCAGGGGGAGAATATAAGAGAGGAAGATGAGACTCTCACGGTACCAAATATGATGTTTGGGCCTGAAACTGAAACTGGGAAAAATGATGGCGGCATTGTTGTCCCTGAAATTGAGGAAAGAATTCAACAACCTGCTGAACCCGTGAGACCTGCACCTAATGTTGGTGGCGGCGGCAAATTTGGAAAGGTATACTCAAGGAAAGAAAAGGCCATTCTAGAATCTGGCAATATCCAAGAGTCCAACCCACCAGCACTACATGAGGTAACACCTGAGGTAACACCTTCAAATCCTATAAATTCCAATGATTCTAATGAGTTTGTTTCTGATAATCTAGAAGCACATGTGGACCAAACTCTTGACCTACCCATTGCCCTTAGAAAAGGAACTAGAGCTTGCACCCAACAGCCACGTTACCCGCTATCAAACTTTTTATCCTTTGAAAAATTCTCACCTACCCATAAAACTTTTCTCACTAACCTCAACTCCACACACACACACACCTTCCTCTGTATCTGAAGCATTGTCTGACAGGAATGGAAAAATGCCATGGATGTGGAAATGGAGGCGTTGAACAAGAATAGGACCTGGGAACTTGTCACCCTACCTTCTGGAAAAAAACCCGTGGGATGTAAGTGGGTATATACAATAAAGTATAGGGCTGATGGGACAATCGAACATTACAAGGCAAGGTTGGTGGCCAAAGGCTTCACTCAAACCTATGGAGTTGATTACTTGGAGACATTTGCCCCGGTTGCTAAGATGAACACGGTCAGAGTATTATTGTCACTAGCAGCAAATAATGATTGGAATCTGTAGCAGTTTGATGTGAAAAACGCATTTCTACATGGAGACCTTGAAGAAGAAATATACATGGAGTTGCCCCTTGGGTACAAGGAACAGGTTGCTACTAGAACTGTTTGCAAATTAAGAAAGGCCCTATATGGGCTGAAACAATCCCCAAGAGCATGGTTTGGAAGATTTACCAAAGTTATGACAAGTCTAGGCTACAAACAGAGTCAAGGGATCACACATTATTTATCAAACATTCAGCTTCAGGGGGAGTAACAATTCTATTAGTATATGTAGATGATATTATAGTGAGTGGGGACGACAAAAGGGACAACAAGTATTAAGCAAATGTCTTGCCACGAAATTTGAGATCAAGACACTGGGGAGGCTTAAATATTTTTTGGGAATTGAAGTGGCCCATTCCAAGAAAGGAATCTTCATATCTCAACAAAAATATATTACCGACTTGCTTAGAGAAACAGGGAAGACAGGCTGCAAACCAGTAAACACTCTAGTTGATCCAAATATAAAATTGGGAAGTATGGAGGATGATGTTGCTGTGGACAAGGAAATGTATCAAAGACTTGTGGGCAGGCTTATTTACTTATCTCACACTAGACCAGACATTGCGTTTGCTGTAAGTCTAGTTAGCCAGTTTATGCACCAGCCAAAAGAAGCACATCTACAAGCTGCTCTTAGAATTGTCCAATACTTGAAAGGGACTGCTGGAAGAGGGATTTTGTTCAGACAGAACAAGAATGTAAGCCTTGAAGCATATACGGATGCAGACTATGCTGGGTCAGTGCTGGATAGGAGATCAACCACGGGATACTGCACCTTCCTTGGTGGAAACTTGGTGACTTGGAAGAGTAAGAAACAGAGTGTAGTGGCTAGATCAAGTGCTGAAGCAGAATTTCGAGCAATGGCCTACGGAATATGTGAACTTCTATGGCTGAAGATTATATTGGAAGACTTAAAGATAAAGTGGGATGAACCTATGAGGCTATATTGCGACAATAAATCTGCAATTAGCATAGCTCATAATCCGGTGCAGCATGATAGAACTAAACATATTGAAGTTGATAGACACTTTATAAAGGAAAAGCTGGACAGTGGCATGATTTGCACACCATATGTATCTACACAGAACCAACTTCCCGACATACTCACCAAGGGACTGAACTGCATTAACTTTGAAGGAATTGTCTCCAAGCTGGGAAAGGAAAACACCTATTCACCAGCTTGAGGGGGAGTGTCAAAACTGTGATTGGCCAGTAATTGGCGTGGAGTAGTTTAGGAAGTTTTTTATTTCATTTCCGTAATTGTTGCATTTATTAAGTTATTTATGTTTGATTGATTAATTCCCTAATTATAGAGATTTGTCCAGTAGAATTAGCAGCCCATATTTCCTAAAATATGCTGCTGACTTATGTATATATAGAGGTTAATAACCTCATAATAAAATAAGAGGATTCTATTCTAAATTTGAGAATACTGATCAGTCGCTTTGGAGAAAGCTGGATATTTCAGTTTTTGCAGGTGATGAAGCCTATGGGTGGACAAATAAACTTGAACTCTATTTAAGATTGAAGGAAGTTTCTGAAGACAAAAAAATGCAAGTTGTGATGGTGGCTTTGGAGGGGAAAGCACTAAACTGGTTTCAATGGTGGGAGGCATGCAATCAGAATTCATGGGCGGCGTTTAAGGTCGCATGGTACGAAGGTTCCAACCAACCATGTTGAAGAATCCTTTTGAAATCTTGATTGGATTAACCCAAAGTGGCACAGTAGAGGAGTATATTGAACAATTTGAGCAATATGTGGGATTTTTGGAGGGTATGAAATAGTGGAAAAGATTAGGGGAAATTTCCCTTATGTGTTTTGTATACACATAGGGTAGTTTATTTATAATGTAAGATATGGGATAATGTCCTCAATACAAGATGGGCTGAGCCCAATTAACATAAACACACAACTTAACATCCATGACGATCTCCATATGTTCCAGCTGCCCCTCGACCACGTTCATGCGCCCCTCCATTTTGATCTTCACGCCTAATTGGATCCGGTAGGTCAGACCAATTGTTAGGTTTCTTGGAAAAGAAACCTACTCAAGACACACTCATCACAAGTATACGTATAGGAAAAGAATAGTATCTGTATTGAAATGTCTCCAACAATCATGTACAGCCCGTAACTAGGGAGCCTAATTCCCTTCCCAGGACAATGTGTCCTGCAACTAACAAATGAATACACTCAACAGTCCTCTACAACACAAAACTCTACCTTATATACACAGTTACACTTCCTGCCCTGCCTAACTGCTAAACAGTTAGGTAATTAATGTTTTCTCCTCCTTTCATACACTTTCCACTCTCTAACAGAAACAGTTAGAGGTTATAACTGTAACAGACATACATAAGTCTGTTGGGTGCTTAGGAGTGTTTTGTCGATTTTGTTTTTGAAAATTGTTGGGAAGGGCTGAGAGAAAGGTCTCTCAGAATTACCACATTGGTATCTCCTGTAAACATACAATTGTGTTCTTGGCTAATTTTCCCTGTCACAGGAAAATAGTCTGTGTTCAATAAAGAAGTATATCCAGTGTATAGTTGAATATATCAGTTCTATCATATATTTCTTATTATGAGGGCGGAGCTAGGTTAGAAAACAACAAGATACAATAGTTGACCTCCCTCGTGCTCTCTCACCTCCCTAGATCCATTACAAACATTATCATCATCGTCGCTTGCCATTATTGTTGTGTCAACTCATTACTGTTTGTTTCTGTTGGCAACATCACTTGCCACCATCACTCCCACCAGGGTTGTTGTCATCATGGCCTCTACAATTATCACTATCTTAATCATAGCAACCATCATTAACGTGGCTTTACCATTAATACCATCTTCATAGTATGCAACGTTTATTAATTCCACCACTTATGTTTTTATTATTGTCATTACTACCATCATTGTTACAACAATCATCAGCTTTACTGCTACTATTATTGTCACTACCACAATCATTTCATTATTATCATTGTCATTATTGTTATTATTATCACTGTCCTTATCCTCGTTGCTGCCACCATTATTTATTATCATCTTATTATTATCGTTATCAGTCATTCTTGTTTTAAAAAATATCACCGCCATCACTAATATAACTTATTATTATTATTATTTGGCTTTAATGATGATGCGCATCAAGCATCAGATAAAATTAACATTTATCTTGCTTTTGTCATATAATGCTCTTATGCTACTTTTGTATCCAATCTTTTTCTAACCACCAAAGGATTCTTGAGAGTTTAATAATATTTACATATACTTTGATCATTAGTAAACAGTTTTAGAGATAAGAATGGAATTGTTTTTACTTTGTTGTTCAGGGAAGAAAGGAAATTATTTCTCTTCTCAGCCGTCGTAGATATAAGGAGATGATGTTGTCCTCTTTGGAAAAGAAGCGTCTTCGAACGTCTCCACTTGATGTGAGATTTCATCTTCGTGATTTGATTGGTTCAGGTCATCTCACAACTGACCAGGCTCCAACTGGTTTAATCATTAGAGTCTCAAAAGATTAGAGATCCAGGAAGTCCTACATGCATGCATTTGTTTGCTTTCAGCATCACGTCTATTCTCAAAGACAATTCTCCTTTAAGAAAATCACGTTTGAGAAGTCTTAGAATTTGTGATTTAACTTCCAAACCAAGTTATACAATAAAACTCCAAATTATTTATCTACTCGTTTTGTTGTTCATTTCGAGAAGTGGTGCTTTGAACATGTAATGGCTTATATCACTTCAAATGCTTTTTATTGCGAGGCAACTATATAGGTGACATGACCAGCTCTTTTATCCTATTAAATTAAGAAAACTAGCTTAGGTCACCTGGCAATTACTTCTATAAACTACCAACTCGGACCAATTGATGTTGGTGTAAGTCTCCTTTCTATTTGTCTTAATATTTCCATCTAGGATGTGGTTATTCCCTTTACTGTTTACTTCATGATGAACAGAAGAACACATGTTCATGTACATTTTAGGGAACTCCTTGTTGGTACCAAGTGACTAGGTTTGATCTTTTCATAGTTTCTTTCTATTTTGTATTTTTTTCCTATGTTAAATGGTATGATTCACTCTTTTCAAAGAAGAAAATCACCACAGTTGTATCATTGTGAAAAGGAACATGTTTCACGGACCATGTGGATTAAGAAACAAATAATCTCCTTGGATGAAAAAAGGATTGTGCTCCCGGTTTTATCCAAAAAAATTTCCAAACTACTTCAACAGTTCCGAAGAATGATATTCCATTATATAATTTTTTTATTGTCCCTTAGAATACCGAAATGAGTAAAGTACCAAACTCAAAAATGTCGAATGGTGTAACAGCAATACTTCAATCAAGTACTTATTTAAATACATCAACAAGGGTTATGACATAATAATAATTTCTATAATGAAGACAAATGTGTTTAGATGCATAAAACCTATATACATTTTGAAAAACTTCTTTGAACTCTACATTGTCTGTAGAATTTAGAGATTTTTTTCTCTGTCATGGATTAAGATTTTTAATCCAGACTTACTCTAGACTTTTGTAAAACTTCTTTGAAAACGACATATGTAGAATTTAGAGGTTTTTTTCTGTCATGGATAAAGATTTTTAATCCAGACTTACTCTATACTTTTGTAAAACTTCTTTGAAAACTACATTGTATGTAGAATTTAGAGGTTTTTTCTCTGTCATGGATTAAGATTTTTAATTCAGACTTACTCTAGACTTTTGTAAAACTTCTTTGAAAATTACATTGTATGTAGAATTTAGAGGTTTTTTTTCTGTCTTGGATTAAGATTTTTAATCCAGACTTAATCTAAACTTTAGAAACTCCAACATACAGTTGACCATGACTAAAAGTTGGTGTTGGTAAATACATGCCTACTGATGCCAAAGATTGTTCCTGAAATTTGTTTATTTTCATAGCATAAGATAACGTGAAGGAAAATTGTCTTGTGATTAGCTTAAATGGTCATGGGGACTGTGACACTGACATGATCATACATGGTATATAAATCTCAATTCCTTTTGTGCTCCCAGTAATAATCTTTGCACCGATAACATGATTTGTAAGTTTTGTTACTATTAATCTACTTCCGTAACACAATCCCTGTGCTTGATCCAAATTTCTTAAAAGCATAATTGGTGCCCAAATCTTTAGTTTAATACTATGATTTGGTAATCCTGATGTTCTTTATGAACTTAGAAATTTTGGAATAATACCATCATATGCATTCTTTGCCACAGTGTTAGATGTATCAATAGAATTAGAGCTGAGATACTCTCTTTGTTGTCATGAGTTACATGAAGGAAATTGTGTTATTAGTAAAATTGACCATGTATACGTATAATATATTAGTAATGCATGTAGTCTTACTGGGAATCGAGGCCAAGATGTATTCTTTGATTTCATCAACTATTTCAACTCTACTGGCCAATATTGTTCTGGTTTGCAAAAACATTTTGTAGTTTTCCATTAAAGCCGAATTAGACTTTTTCTTGCCTTTCATTATATCATTCAAAGTTCCATGTAATGTTTCAATACAATATTTGTGTGCCATTGTTGCTTCAGCCCGGATGATTAGGTAAGCCAATTTTAATAAATATGCAAGGTTACTTACTCTTTCGATGTTGCAAATTGAGTGCTTTAGTGTGGGGATTGGAATCTTGAATTTGGAATGTGTTATTCTACGTCCTGATAATAAGAGAGATGCTATCCCATTTGATGCAAGTTTGAACAGAATTTTACCTTGAGATCATATAGCAGAAAATAGTGTCTTCCATAAAAATGTTTTCCTTGTTCCTCCATAACCATACAAAAGAAATATACTCCCTTCCAATGGCGTTGCCCTTTTCCCTTGGTTTCAAACAGGTTTTGTTTTTTGTTGTAAACATAATTAGATAAAAATTGACAATAAGTTAAATTTCATGCTTCTAGGTATTTTTTATTGCCTTCCATCCAAGTTGTAAAATTGATTCCGTAACTGTCTATTTTTCTATTATATAATCAATATAATCCTCATCTTTGATGCATACAGACTACTTATCTAGAAGATGAAAATGTAATCTTTCTACAATTGGATTTCTGCCATGAATAGAAATTGAGAACATTCTCTAGAAATTGAGAACATTCTCTACCATGCTTTTGAAATCCTTTTAGTCATGGTTAACTACTTTTAAGGAGAGTTGAAGTCATTTGTAAAAGATGGGCTTAGACTTTCTATCTTGGCCATTATGTGTGTGCTGTTGTAGTGTAAGTTTTATTTTGGATCTTGTATTTGGGATCAAGTAGTCTAGGGTGTTACGTGCCTGAGTATGGGACGTAACTAGAACGCTTCCTCACACACTTTTACAGAGAAGGAACAATGGAAAATAGCTGAATAAACCTCTTTTATTGAATGAAAATACTGAATTAAAGAAAGCAAACAATAACTGGAGCATAACCTTCGTCAGTCACCTGAGAGCATAATGTCTCTTACAAACTCAAATCAAAAGCATGCCTTTTACCCTATGCTTCCCCTTTATTTATACTAAATATTTTCTGCCCCAAACATGTACTGAATATTAGAAAATAATCTAATTGACTATAATTAACTTATTCATATATATTTAGTCTTATTTACTATATTTGACTTATTCCAAATAATATCTTAAGATATTGCCTTGTTTACTCTAATTAACTCTGGCAGAATATCTTCTTAGAATATATGGCCTTGTTTACTCTAATTAACTCTTGGCAGAATATCTTCTCAGAATATCTCTTTTATTACTCTAATTAGTTTCCCTCCCATCCTAACCGTTGAGGCAGTTAGGATGCTTCCTTGCTGCTTCTTACCATTCGGTCCTCCCTCCTATACCTTCTCCTCTCATACACTTTCCAGCCCCTAACATTACCTACCACCTGATGATCAACCTTGCCCTCAAGGTTGAAGTCTGGATATTGGTCTCTAAAAGTCAGTACATCTTCCCATGTGGCTTCATTTGGTCCCCCTTCTTGTCATTCTATTAGCACTTGTGGCACCTCGGTCTCTCCTTGTTGCGCCTGTATCCTATCCAAAACTCTGATCGTCCAAAAAGACGGGCCCTCCACTTGTAAGTTTACTGGTAATTCCTTCTCCACACTTCTCTCGCCTATGACCTTCTTCAATTGGGATACATGGAATACTGGATGTATCCGTGCAGTTTCTGGCAACTGGAGCTTGAAAGCCACCTCCCCAACCTTTTGCGTGACCTGGAAAGGCCTAAAATATTGAGCGACTAACTTGGGATGCAGTCTTGACGACATTAAGGTCTGCTTGTGAGGTTTGATCTTTAAGTAAACCCAATCTCCCACCTTTACATCTACTGGTCTCCTCTTTTTGTCGGCCTGTTTCACCATCAAATCTTGAGCCTGTGCTAAATGAAACTTCAACTGTTTTAATGCTTCATCCCTTGTTTGCAGCTCTTGACCGACGACTTCCATTAAGGTCTCCCCTGGTATAAACCTGTGCAAAGATGGGGGAGATCTCCCATACACTGTTTCAAATGGAGTGTACCCTGCCGCCTCTTGATAGCTGGTGTTGTACCAATACTCAGCCTATGGCAACACCGAACTCCATCCCTTTGGTTGTTTTGAGCAGAAACATCTCAAGTAACCCTCCAATACTCTATTTAGCACCTCAGTCTGCCCATCTGATTCAGGGTGATAGGCTTAGGGATGGCAAAAAAATCCGCGCCTGCGGATATTCGCAGATAAAATTCACGACGCATAGTTGATACCCGCGGATATTTACTACCCTCCATGCTGATATAGGTTAGGCACAATTTTTCCTCCTCGTCAACCCCTTGTAATTCAAAAAATTTGTCACCCTATTGATCCAATTTAGTGGATCAACCCCTTCAAAATTTGGCGATTCGACCCTTTGCTTCCAATCACCGTTCGGTCCACCACCTCCACCACCGATCTTCTCTCCTCCTCTTCGTCCTTGTGTTGGTTCTCCCTTTTCCCGTTGACCGAGCTCTGGCTTTCATCCGAGTTCTCATCGTTTTGACGAGTTCATTTTTCCAGCATCATCATCCATTGTTGCACGTCTTTGCAGAGTGTCGCTGATTCTGCCACCATGTCTTTGCGGAGTGCCACTGATTCCATCACCCTGGACATCTCCATGTTTTCTAGTTTTAGCCCCATGCCATCCAGTCTTCCTTCGATTGCATTCACTCTTCCCTCCATATTTCTTTCTCCCTCTTATTGATCCGACAGGTCGGACCAATTGTTACGTGCTTGAGTATGGGACGTAACTAGAACACTTCCTCACACACTCTCACAGAGAAGGAACAATGGAAAATAGTTGAATAAACCTCTTTTATTGAATGAAAATACTGAATCAAAGAAAGCAAACAATAACTGGGAGCATAACCTCCGTCAGTCACTTGAGAGCATAACCTCTCTTACAAACTCACAAATCAAAAGCATGCCTTTTACCCTAGGCTTCCCCTTTATTTATACTAAATATTTCCCGCTCCCAAACCTGTACTGAATATTAGAAAATAATCTGATTGACTATAATTAACTTATTTATATATATATAGTCTTCTTTACTATATTTGACTTATTCCAAATAATATCTTTAGATATGGCCTTGTTTACTATAATTAACTCTGACAGAATATCTTCTTAGAATATATGGCCTTGTTTAGTCTAATTAACTCTGGCAGAATATCTTCTTAGAATATATGGCCTTGTTTACTGTAATTAACTTTGGCAGAATATCTTCTCAGACTATCTCTCTTATTACTCTAATTAGTTTCCCGCCCATCCTAATCGTTGAGGCAGTTAAGATGCTTCCTTGCTGCTTCTTACCATTCGGTCCTCTCTCATACACTTTCCAGCCCCTAACATAGGGTTTTTAGATTAGTTAAGTCAACAAAGGTCAAGACGTGGTGTTGATCAAGTGGAATGTTCAAGAGTAAGGATAGGTTGTTCAAACCTTTGTGAGAATGAATATGTGTTATGCTTATATTGAAGAAGATTTCCTACCACATCTCCTCCTCCTAATGGAGAAGATTTTTTCCACATGTCCTTCTCCTAATGGAGAGGATTTTTCACCTTATTCTCCGAGCTAGTTAAGTTTGGGGTTTTAGGTCTAGCCTTTGCAACTTGGAGACAACCTTAGTCTATAAATAGACCTATCTCCAATTCTTGTTTTCACCTTTGAATTTGTGTAATGGTATGCTGTCATTTTTATGTCATACTATTCATTTTAGGTCAACAGAGACTAAATCATTCCAATTGGTTTTTTCTAGACACCTTCCTCTATGGTTGGTTTAACATCTCTCAAAGCATCATCAAACAACATTCCTTCAACTATATATCAGCAAGGCTGTGAGCCTCATCTTCATTTCCCCCCAAACTTCTGCATTATATCATCATAACATCTCTTCTAGTTTTGGCCTAACCTAACTAGGATGATTGCTATCATTTCTTAATCAGAGCTTAGGTTACTTTTGCTTCGCTTTGTATTTTCCTAACCTTGTCTTGTTGTAGTTGGATTGATTCAAATCAATCTTTCTTACTCTATAGTAAACATTGACGATCTTTAAAATTAATCTGCATCTAGCTTAGAGGTCTAAAATATGTGTTTATAGTTAAATTAAATCCCTTTGAATCTAGTTTCCGACAAAACAAAGAATAATCTCATTTGGAGTTTTATAAAGAAAGTTATGAACAAAACAATAAACAAAAGTTAGAGCTGTCAGAATGTTGTTAATGTTTTTTAGGTTGAGTTGGTAGTTTTGCGTATTGTTTTTTTAATTTTGTTGAGTCTTTGTTCATCTTTTGGTTAGGTTATACCATATATTTGAGTCATTTTGTTTTAGAAATCCATTGATGTTGTCTAAAATTATGTGTAGTCTTTTTTATATCATTTTTTCTCTAGTTTGAGCTTGTAAAAATCATAAAAAAATATGTTTAACTTCGATTTCAAAACTAGAAATACAAGCTTGTTTAAAATTTTGAGTTTATACTAATCATTAAATAATTGAAAAATTCTTAAAAAAAAGTTTCCCAGATATTCTTTTGAGTTTCATAATTTTTTATTCTAGTAGGATTTCTTGGTGTTTCTTATTTTTTTAGTTTTCACATCAAAACATTAATTTTGTTTTTGGTGTGTGGTGGTCTTGTTTTGTAGTTAAAAAAAGTGAAAAAAAATGTTAAAAGCTTATAAGAAAAGACTACAAAAGAAGTACTACTGAAAATTATGTGCATTGGATCATTGCTACTTGATTATTTTGTAAATTTTTAGCTGATTTTTTTGCCTCTGTTTTGTGCATTTTGTGGCTCTGATCAGCAACTTGAGTCTTCACCTATTATGCTAAAAGAATGACCTTAGTGTCCCATTTATTTATTGTTGAGACAAAATGAAAATGTCTAACAATTTGAAATTTATAAAACGACGCTTAACCAAATGTTATGTGTTTTACGAAACCGTTTGAAAACTTAACTATGATACCATTACGAAATATAGATGAAATAAAATCTTCTATTAATTATAACTTAATTTATAAAACTTTATAAAACAAATGTAACTAAAGTGTTTACTGAATTTTATTATAAAACTATTAACATTAAAATTAAAATTTCATAATTCTAATATGATCTGGTGGCTTAACTTCTCTTTAACTAATCTGTAATAATATTTACTCTTTTACATGTAAAATCATCAGTGAAAAACATAACTATACAACATATAAGGATAAACTAACAAAAACAAATTATATAAATATACATAAAAAATCTACTTAGATTAAAAATAAAAAAAAATCATTAACAACAAATTCATAATTGATTTGTCTAACATTATTAAATATATATATATATATATATATATATATATATAAATATGTATATATATACACATTTGTATACTCATCCCATGTTTCATTCTTAAGCTTAATTAATTAATTAATTAATTTATTTATTTTTACTGCCACTGCATTAAAGGTTATATTAACCAGGTATTATACTGTACTAACACCACCAATCATGTACTCATACCACACCATAAACGCTGCACAAAGATGATTTGGACAATTTCTTGTTTGGTGAAAATTAATTTAGGATAAGTACTTTTTCTTATGTTTTAGCGTGTAAGAATTATATTTTTAATTTGAATATATCAAATGGTACTTATCTAAATCCTTATTTTTAAGATATTATACGTTACCTATTTTAAAACATAATAACAGTGTAACTTCCTAAACTAATATTATAATATAGTATACTAAGGACTTCAAACAAATAACGATTATGGCAAGCTTTATATATTATATTATTATATAGTATAAAAGGATCACAAAAAATGAATAAGCAACTGATATAATATATAATATAGTATAATATACTATTTACCAATTCTACTCAATATTGAATTAAAACCAAAAATCCTACCCCACACGTAAAGCATAAACAAACTAATGAATGGTATGAGTATTAATTGAGAACAAGCTGCGCGCATATGTCGAATGGTTTATTAACTTGAAAAGAATATAGCACGGTAACAAAATCACGAAGGATGACACATTGATTTAAAAAAAAAATCATACTAACCCATGACGTAAAAAAATAAAGAAACCTCAATCCACGTAACCCATAATAATTTAAGAAACTCCAACGTGAATGAAATTCATTATAGGGTTGCACCATAATAATTGGTTTAGGAAGTATCGCAACAATTAATTTTGAAAAAGAACAAAAGAAAATTGCTTGGCATTAGAATTGGAAGGAATAATAAATAACGAAAAGAATTGCATCAAAATTCATAAGGGAAAAGAAAAGCTGGACAGTGGCATAAAGAATGGTATAAAGAAAGAAATAGTGTGACTTGAATCATTAAACCAATCAACATAGAACCACCACAACATATATTGATCACAACATTTAGAATTATACAAACAGATAACTCCCCTTATAACATCATCATTCTAAGAAACTAAAACAATGGATATACAAATCCAAAACAGTCATCCATAATAGAAAGAAACCCAGGTTAACATCCGTTACATGTAACTTAAACAGAACAGATAATGAAACACTACAACAGCACACACTCATGCAATCATTCATGGGTATCACACATTAAACACAAAAAACATAACAAGGCAGAGTCCCCTCTCTTACCTGTAATCCAGAGTTCTAAATCTTCTAAGCCTTCCTAACATCGTGGCTCCTAGAATTCTTCCTTAACAGAAAATAATGTTTTTCTCACAAGCCTCTCTCACAACTATCATATGTGTCTTTTTTTCCTGATAACTAGGATTTCTTTACTAACATAATATAAATATGGGAGGCATACATATCTCTATTTGATTTATTTTCTGAATCTTCGTAAAAAGTTTATTATTTTTCGAATATAATCAAATAAAATTATCTTTGTTTTAATTGATTATGATAAATTCATAAATATATTCTATCATAATAATTTTATTCTAATTGATTTTTATAAGTTTATCAGTATATTATTATTATTATTATTATTATTATTATTATTATTATTATTATTATTATCTAACAATAATATCTAATTGTATTCAATAATATTTTAAGATATCTTTTAATTTATAACCTTAACTCAAAATATATTTTAATTTGTAAATATATCTAGTATATAACAATATCTAAAAATATTTTTTAGAACGTCTAACAATATATAATAATATCTTTTTCTAATTAAATTTTCCAAAATTTTCTAATTAAATTATCATCCATATATGCTAACTTTTATAACAGTTATATTAATTATATATTAAAATAATATAAACACTACAAATATATATATATATATATATATATATATATATATATATAACTCACAACGAACATATTTATTTAAAAAAATATATTTTATTGTTATTATTATTTAATAATAATATTTAAACATTATAACAATCGCAATTACAATTATTTATCTATATAGTATTATTGTATATTGTAAGAATAGAAATGCTTCAAGCGAAGAGGAGAAGGGGAGAGGATGAATTGGATTAACCCTTTTTGATGATATTTTTGAAATCTTTATGAGTTTTTGGCGTTCTTGAAATTAATAAACAAATAGTAATGAATCAACAAGTAGAGAAAGATCAACACAAAGAAGCTATACTAGTTCGACTATCACAAGCTTACATCCAATCCCCCTTCAACAACCTTAGTTGAAGGGAATCCACTATAATTGATTAAATATACAAGAATACAGAGACAACCCTCTCAATGCACTCTTCTCACCACTCAAAATCAATATAGCAATACAAGAGATGAACAACCTCACTCTCTTACACCAACCAAGAGTAATCACAACCCTTAACCCCTGATGATCCCGCGTAGGTACACAATACACAAATTGTTTATGAAGAACCTGATCTATAACAAACACTCTCCAATTATATATTGAATCAGAACCACTTTAGCACAAAGTCTTGAGTGAATCTTGATGGGTAATCAACCAATGAAGTGTAGATCCTCCAAGAACATCTCTTGAAACCACCTGTAATCAAAGCTCAACAGGAATGTTAGTATTTGAAAATTGTAACGTTATTGAAACAGGTTTCAAGTCACATATATATAGGATTTTCAATCTTCTCGCAATATAATCGATTATGTTAATTACATAATTAGTTATGCTTTTTCTCTGTTTTAACATATTATCTTATGTGTATAATCGATTATTTAACCACTTAAGCCTATTACTGCTTCATTTTATAGTCTTAACAAATTAGGCTATTTATGTAATGGATTAGACTGCATTTTCTATTTTAATCGATTAGCTAACTTATATAATCGATTATTTCTACACTTAGCCATATTAGTCATCCATTAGCCATCCTTAACAGATTATCTCACTTATATAACAAATTATGCATTTTCTCTGTTTTAATCCTGTATAATCGATTACAACAGAGCAATTTGCTCCTGTTAAGCTTTCTAAGTGATCTGGAAAAATCTAACAGATTATATACCTTGTTTAATAGATTGTTAATACTAGAAATGAGATTATCAATTTGTTTTAAGCATGATTCATTCAACATTAATGGAATTACATATGTAGCTCAAACATGAGAAAAATATAAACATTTATTATGCCATTTGTTGTGTAAGAAACCATTAATGACCATTTGATTGTTCATCATAAAAAACTAAGATATAAAGGGTAAAAGAAATTGGGAAACAAAATTAGAAAATGCAATTGAAAATGCAAATGAAAACCGAAGCAGAAAACAAAATTGCAATGGAAAAATGAGAATGGAATTGAAAGTGCAGAACCAAAATTGTAGGCTAAGAGAAGAAAACGAAATTGCAGAATCAAAATTATATTGCTGAAATTGAAAGTGCATGAAAATTTAAATGAAACCTAAAACCCCAAAGAGGGAGCTGTCCAAGAGCCAGAAAAAGAGAATGGAAGAGGTTCAAGCGGTTTTCCCGCCTTTGGGTACTATAACCCTAGTCCTAAGGTCAGCGCACAATTTGGACTCTTACAAACTTGACCCAAAATGGCCCAATGTGCAAAATATAGAAAAAAATAAACCAAAAACGAAATAAAAAACGAAAATGGAAACTAATGCTGATGTGGATAATGGCGGTTGACGTTTTTGCCCTATTGGAGTCCCAAAATATGATTCCAAAATTGTCCTACAAATAATAGTTGGAATAATTAAGCTCAAATAATTCAAATTAATTAAAATAAGAATTACTAGTTAAATTAAGCCCAAATAGTGAAAATGAGACAATAATGGAGAATTAAACACAATTCACTTATACAGTGCAGAAAACTAAGTGAATAGTACAAAATAATGATTCATCAGACAACATCCAACCATTCATTACATTTACTATAACACACATCCAATCATACAATATTATCCAACCAAGCATTGCATCCATTCCAAAATTTACATCCAGTCATATCAATTTACAATACTTCACCTAATGCAATCCAACACATCATATCTCATTCATTATTTCAAACTAGTAACTAATCAAACTTAACAATATATTTTACAACCCAAGGACTTAATAAGGTTAAACATCCATTCCAAATTTCCAATTTACTCTTGTCAAAAACACTTTATTATACTAAAATCACAAAGTGTTTTAGTTCATAATTTGAATTCAAACATCAAGCATTGGATGCAGTATTTTAATTAAAAAACAACAACAAACAGTAGTAATAGTGTCCCAAAACAACACTAAACAATAGGATTTATTTGTGTACAACAACAAGAAAATAATGCTGAAACAGTCTACATTAGCACAAAAAACAACAATGATTTAAGTGCTGAAATAACTAACAAAGAATGTAGAAAGATTACATTGCTTGGGAAGAGAATGATTCCAACTCATCAAGCTCAAGCGACTCAGATGAGGAAGCAAACTTATGTTTAATGGCTGATTTTGATGATGCTGGAAGCTAAGTAAGTGATTCTAGCTTTGAATATAGTGAAATTGACTTACAAAAAGCATTCCTTGAACTATTAAATGAATAGAAAAATTATATGCTACACATAATAAATTGAAAAGTGAATTTCATGATTTGCAACTTAAATATGAAAAGGCATTAGATGATGAAGTAATTCTAAGAAATAAAATTAGTAATCTAGAATTAAAAGAGTGTGAATCTAATCTTGTTGTAAATCTTGTTAAATGCTTATCTTGTAAGAGTCATATGTTTGACATAGATATACTTGAAAACTTACTTGCTAAAGCAACAAAATCTGCTTCATATGTAAACAATAATGTTAGGAAGAACACTTTTCAAAACAAAAATGCACATCATCATAAGAAAAATCCAACTAAAAGAACACATAGAGTTTTGTTGAAAAAGGTACACTTGTGAAAACCAAACTACATAGTGTTTGTTGTTTTTATTGTATGAAGCATGGTCACACTTCTAACAAATGCAACATTAAGCATTTTGGTGTGCCAAATGGAAAGTATGCATGGGTTAAACTTGTGAAATGATGTTTCTTTGTTTGTACTAACCCCAAGGACCCATAATGAGATTGGGGACCTAAAATTCTTTCTTAACTTATTTGGTAGGAACCTTCAAAGTGAAAGAAGTCATTGTGGTACCTTGATAGTGGATGTTCAAGACACATGACGGGTGATAAGAAAAGGTTCATATCTTTTGAGAAGAAAAAAAAGGTGTTGATAGGGGGAGCTACGTGAAAGCTAAATCCAAGCTAAACCTTTGTGTGCTTTTGATGATGACAACAACAAAAATGTTTTAATAGTTTCTTGCACAACAACTGAAATGTTTAGCTCTGTTTATATGCTTGATTGTGCTTGAACTATTTGTTTGCATACTTACTATGGTTGATGAATCACTATTTTGTACTATTCACTTAGCTTTTCGCACCATATTGTATTAGTGAATTGTGTTTAATTCTTCATTATTGTCTCATTTTCACTATTTGGGCTCAATTGGACTAATAATTCTTATTTTAATTAATTTGAATTATTTGGTCCTAATTATACCGATTATTATTTGCAGGAAAATTTTGGAATCATATTTTGGGACAAAAAGAGTCTGGCTACGTCAACATTATAGTTTAATTTCGTTTATAATGTAATTAGGTCAAACTTTATGACTTTGGAGCCATTTTTGGTTAACATTTAGGAAAAGCCCATACTAAGGGCAATTTCATCTTTTTGGGTTTTCAAATACCCAAATCAGATTTAGGGATTCCTCCTCCCTCCTTCATTTTCTTTTTTCCTCTTCTTAGATGTAGAGCTTGGGATGTTTTCCACCCCCCCTTTGGGGGGTTTAGGTTTGCTTTCGATTTCGTCTTTCTTGTATCGAATTAATTCCGTTTTTCAATTGCAATTTGAATTTTGTTTCTTGCTTTCAATGCCATTTCCACTTTCGTTTTTCCCTTTTTCATAGTTGTCCATTTACGTTTTCCAATTGCATTTACGTTTTTAGTTTTAATTTAAGTTTGCATTTTAGTTTTTGTTGCGTTTTTAAAATTGTTTTACAATTCTGTTTTGTGGATTTTCATTCCAGTATTGAATGTTGTTTTCACTTTGATTTTGATGTTTTAATCTTGCTTTAATGGTAGCTTAGGTGTGCTTGGTTGGTCATTAGCAAAATTGCATCATTTCCATGAGATTTCTGAGTTGGAAGTGTGTCTTTGCTACTCTGTTTTGGCTCAATATTGAATCTATTTTGCGCTTGCGATTGCGTATACGCTTAGTTGATGAAACTGTGTGGTGCAAAATTGATTGAATATGACCAAAGCGTTTTCTTAATTCGCTTTTATGAAAACATGGTTAATCTTTGCTTAGTTGGTTAGCTTGTGTTGGATTAGTGTTACCAATGAGGAACATTGGTAAACTTTGAAGAAAATGATTTTGATGATGCTCCAAGAAGATAGACTTGAAGAAAATATTATAACTTGTATTTAAAAGAATTTGTAGATCATAAATGTATTAGGAATATGTTTAAATATGTAAAACTCGTATTTTTGGTACTGTCACGCATTTAATCGATTATCAAGAGCAATAATCGATTATCCTGAGATTTTCTGAAAAACCAAGTTGCTCTGGAATAATCGATTATCACTTCAAATAATCGATTATCATAGGTCTGCTTTTGAAAATTGCCCAAGTTATTTTAAAAACCTATAACGGACTTAAATAATCGATTATCACTTACAATAATCGACTATTCCTGGCAGTTGTAACATGACCTTTCATATTCAGACTATGAACTTTCAAATTTGAATTATGACCTTTCATATTCTGACTAGCTGCCTATAAATAGGTATTTTGAGAACTTCAGAAAATAACCTTTTGAACAGAGAGCTTTTGTAGAATACAGTTTGTCTGAGGAAGTTCTCAAAAGCAAGTCCAGTTCCCTTGCCTGGTCTCGTGAATAGGAGAAGCTCGCGTTTCGTGTGTCGATAGTCGGAGCGGTTCTCTTCGAGTTGGTAAGGTGCTTTGCCTGGTCTCGTGAATAAGAGAAGCTCGCGTTTCGTTTGTCGAAAGTCGGAGCGGTTCTCTTCGAGTTGGCAAAGTGTACTTTGTCTGGTCTCGTGAATAGGAAAAGCTCACGTTTCGTTTGTCGAAAGTCGGAGCGATTCTCTTCAAGTTGACAAAGTAGTTCTCTAACGGTTCGTTTGTCGAAGGAAGGAAGGTTCTTTTATCTCTTACTTTCATTCACTTATTGTAAAACTCTGAAACTTTTTTTTAGTGAAACTGTTAATCATTTTTTATAGTGATTAACGATTGGACGTAGATTCTTTTGAATCAAACCAGTATAAAAATTATCTGTGTGATTTTTCTACTCCCTACACTCTTTACTTTTATTTGCACATCAACTATTCGATAAATTTTCTTTTAGAAAATTTATTTTTAAAATGGACCATATTTATTTTAACTTGTGACCGAACACGCATTCTGCTAACTTAATTCTATTCCGCTGCATTACTCTCTGGCTGATACCAACCAACAATTGGTATCAGAGCTTGATTTGATAGTTTTTCAATATTTTCGAAAATGGCCGGTCATAATCAAAGTCTTGTATATGCCCAGGGTGCATTTATTAACAGACCACCACTTTTTACTGGTTATAATTATGCGTTCTGGAAAGTCAGAATGGAAATCTTTATGGGGTCTGTTGACAGAGGTATTTGGGAAGCAGTACAAAATGGTCCTTTTATTCCTAAAAGTACAGTTGATGGGGTAGAGGTAGAAAAACCATATTTTAACTGGACTACTGAAGAAAATAGACGAGCTCAGTTTTATAATAAAGCTCGTAATGTTATTTCATCTACTATTGTACTTGATGAATTTTATAGAATTTTAGTGTGTAAGATAGCATAGGAATTGTGGGAAGTCCTCAGAGTCACACATGAGGGTACAAAGGACGTTAAACGTGCAAGGAAGAACACGCTCATCCAGGAGTATGAGATGTTCAGAATGCAACCTGGAGAAACTATCTCCGATGTCCAGAAGCGTTTCACTGTCATAGTGAATCATTTGTCAGGGTTGGGTAAGACTTTTGATACTGATGAATTAAATTTAAAAATTTTGAAATCATTGGACAAGTCTTGGCAACCAAAGGTGACTGCGATCTCGGAGTCTCGAAACCTTACTCAAATGTCTATGGCTATTCTCTTTGGGAAGCTTCGTGAGCACGAGCTTGAGTTGAGAAGGTTAACTGCTGAAGAAAGAAAGACACTTGCCTTCAAGTCCGAAATCTCTAATGGCAAGAGTTCAAAAGGAATTGAAGATGATGATTCCGATGATGATGAGGAGAACATGAGCCTCATGATTAAAAAGTTTGCAAAATTAATGAAAACAAAAGGTAAGAATAAATTCTGTGGAGAAAGGAGAGAAAATGATGAATGTCCTTCAAGTGTTAAATGTTACGGATGCGGAGAAAGAGGACATGTGAAGACCGAATGTCCTAAAAGTAGGAAAAGTGAAGAAAAGAAGGAAAGAAAATTTCCAAAGAAGAGGAAAGATTACATAGCTTGGGAAGACAACTTGGGAAGACAATGCGTCTAGCTCTACAAGCTCAAGTGATTCAGATGAAGAAGCAAATATATGTCTAATGGCTGACTCAGAAGATACTGGAAGCCAAGTAAGTGATTCTGGCTTTGAATATAGTGAGTTAGACTTACAAAAAGCCTTCTTTGAATTGATGAATGAACTGCACATAAAAAGCTTAAAAAAGAGCATAATGAATTGAAATTAAAGTATGAAAAATTGCTTGATGAAGAAGTTGTTTTGAGAAATAAAGTTAGCAATTTAGAAACAAAATTGTCTGATTCAGATGCAATTGTTGAACCTGTTGAATGTTTGTCTTGTAAGAGTCATATGTTTGATATTGACATTCTTGAAAACTTACTTGCAAAAGCAACCAAGACAAATTCACATGTTAAAACAAACTTTAAAAGATGCAATGATAGAAATAGGGTCATACATCAAAACATAAAGTCTAAAACCAAAAGAACGTAGAGTTTGGGTTGAAAAAGGAACTTTTGTTACAAATAAAGTAAATAATGTTTGCTGTTTTTACTGTATGAAACATGGACATACATCAAATAAATGAAACATTAAACATTTTGATGTTCCAAATGGTAAATATGCATGGGTTAAAGTTGTTAAATGATGAATGCTTACACAAACTAACCCCGAGGACCCATTGATGAGATTGGGGACCTAAATTCTTGACAATTTTTTTTGTAGGAACCTACTAAGTTAAAGAAGTCATTGTGGTATCTTAACAATGGATGTTCAAGAAATATGACCGGTGACAAGAAAAGGTTTATCTCTTTTGATAATTAAAAGCAAGGATTTGTAACTTATGGGGATAACAACAAAGGTAGAATCATGGGAACCGGAGACATTGGAGGAGGAAAAACTTTGACTATAAGAGACGTCTTGTATGTTCAAGGCCTCAAGCATAACCTTCTAAGCATAAATAAATTATGTGACAAAGGTCTCAAGGTAACCTTTGAAAGTGATAAATGCACTATTTATTTTAAAGACTCTACTAATATTTCTTTGCAAGGTGTTAGGCATAATAATATTTATCTGATTGATATTGAAAGTGTATCTAATCATAATATAACATGTTTAGTTGCTAAAGTGGAAAATCCTTGGCTATGGCATAAAAGAGCTGCACATATTCATATGCAACATTTAAATAAATTGATTTCAAAAGATCTTGTAATTGGTTTGCCTAAACTGAAATTTGAGAAAGACAAATTATGCACTGCATGTCAAAAAGGTAAACAAACCAAATCTTCATTTTCATCCAAAAACATGATTTCTACTTCAAAACCTTTAAAACTCTTGCATATGGACTTATTTGGTCTGTCTAGAATTAAAAGTTTTGGTGGAAATTACTATGCTCTTGTAATTGTTGATGATTATACTAGATTTACTTGGACCTTCTTTTTAACTTTGAAAAGTGAAGCCTTTAAAGCCTTTAAATCTTTTGCTAAACGTATTCAAAATGAGAAAGATTTGAAAATCAAAACATTGAGAAGTGATCACGGTGGTGAATTCGAAAATGAATCTTTTGAAAACTTTTGTGAAGAATATTGTATTGCACATAACTTTTCAGCACCTAGAACTCCCCAACAAAATGGTGTTGTTGAAAGGAAAAATAGATCATTAGAAGAATTAGCTAGAACGCTTATGAATGAATCTAATTTACCAAAATATTTTTGGGCTGATGCAGTTAGTACTGCTTGTTATGTGTTGAACAAGATGCTTATCAGGCCAATTCTAAAATTAACTCCTTATGAATTGTTAAATGGTAGAAAACCAAATGTGTCTCATTTGAAAATTTTTGGATGCAAATGCTTTGTCTTGAATAATGGTAAATATAATCTTGGTAAATTTGATGCTAAATCAGATGAAGCAATCTTCTTAGGATATTCTTTGACTAGCAAAGCATTTAGAGTATTCAATAGAAGAACTTTAATAATTGAAGAATGAATGCATGCTGTCTTTGATGAGATTGTGGACCTTGAGGTAAACCCTCTTGAGTCAAATAAAACTATTGCAGGTGATGAAGATTATTTAAGGGAAGCTCTTGAAGAGATGTACCTAAACGAGAACTATCCTCCGGAACTTCAAGAAACACCTCAAGCTGTTGATCCTAAAAGCTATCAACAACCAAGAGGACTCTCTTTGGACAACATCATTGGAAATATATCAAAAGGGGTAACTACTAGACACAATCTTAATAATTTCTGTCTAACTGTAGCTTTTGTGTCTCAGATAGAACCCAAGAACATAAAGGAAGCTCTTCAAGATGATAAGTGGTGCGTTGCTATGCAAGAAGAGCTAAATCAATTTGAAAGGAATGAAGTTTGGGAACTTGTTCCTAAGCAAGATGATTATCAAGTAAATGGGTATTTAGAAACAAGCTTGATGAGGATGGGAACATCACAAAGAACAAAGTAAGACTAGTTGCAAAGGGCTACTGTCAAGAAGAAGGTATAGACTATGATGAAACATATGCCCCGGTAGCCAGGTTAGAAGCAATTAGATTATTAGTTGCATATGCATATTTGATGAAATTTAAACTGTATCAAATGGATGTGAAAAGTACTTTTTTAAATGGTTTTATAAAAGAAGAGGTATATGTTAGTCAACCTCCTGGTTTTGAGGATTTCAAATATCCTGATCTTGTTTATAAATTGAAAAAGGCTCTGTATGGTCTTAAACAGGCACCTAGGTCTTGGTATGAAAGACTTAATACCTTCTTAATTGATAATGATTTTTCTAGAGGTAAGGTTGATTCAACCTTATTTATTAAGAAAGTAGGTAAACACATCTTGATTGTGCAAGTATATGTAGATGATATTATATTCAGGTCAACTGATAATTCTTTGTGTGAAGAATTTGCACAAATAATGCAAGGTGAGTTTGAGATGTCTATGATGGGTGAAATGAATTTCTTTTTAGGATTACAAATAAAGCAAATGAACGGAGGAACCTTTATCTCCCAAACGAAATATTTGTAGGAAAGTTCTTAAGAAATTTGGTATGGATACTTGCAAAGAGGAAAATACACCTATGGCAACTTCGTGTTATTTAGAAAAGGATGAATCTGGAGAAGAAGTAAATGAAACTATGTTTAGAGGTATGATAGGATCTCTGCTGTACCTAACTGCTAGTAGACCAAATATTATGCAAAGTGTATGTGTGTGTGCTAGGTACCAAGCTAATCCCAAATAATCTCATTTGATTGCTGTCAAGAGAATCTTAAAATACCTTAAGAGAACCACTTCTTTTGGACTTTGGTATCCTTCTAATCCTTCACCTAGTTTAATAGGATATTCTGATGCTGATTATGGTGGCTGTAAAATTGATAGGAAAAGTACTAGTGGAACTTGTCATTTTCTTGGCTATTCTTTAATGTCTTGGCACTCAAAGAAACAAGCATGTGTAGCCTTGTCTACCACTGAAGCCGAATATATTGCTGCTGGAAATTGTTGTGCTCAAATTTTGTGGATGAAAAAATAATTGGAAGATTTTGATATCTTCCTTGATCATATTCCACTGAAATGTGATAATACTAGTGTTATAAATCTGACTAAGAACCCCATAATGCACTCAAGAACTAAGCATATTGAGATTATACATCATTTCTTAAGAGACCGTATTCAAAAGGGAGATTGCAAAAGTGAATATATTGATACCTTACAATAATTAGCTGATATTTTCACAAAGGCACTTCCTAAGGAAAGATTCTATGAGCTTAGGAGAGAGTTAAGAGTGTTAGATATGTCTTAGACTTAAGATTTATGCAATTTTTTCAATTTTCGTAAGCTTAGCGCTTTTAATCGATTATCACAGGGTAATAATCGATTATTTTTGGCTTTTGGAAAATCCTTAATCGCAGATAATAGAATAATCGATTATTCTAACGCAAACCAAAATCTGGACATTTATGAGCAAATAATCTATTATCTTCATACATAATCGATTATCACACAATTTCTGGGAAGTGACTTTTGAGCAGATAATCGATTATCTCTAGCAATAATCAATTATCACGCGAACAATTTCAAAAATAGAGTCATTGGAGCGTCCCATAACGGCTATAAACGGCCATAAACGACTCGTTTTTTCCATTTCTCTTATAAATAACCCCCTATAATCAATTAATGGTCACTCCTTTGCACCCAGAAACTGCTGAAATCAAATCTAAAGAAAAAAATCTCTCCATTTCTCTTCACTTTCTCAAAGTCTCATTACTTCAAACTCTTTCTCTGGAAACCATGGCTGAACCAAGAAGAAATCGCCGTAGAACTGCTGATGCTTCCTCTTCTTCTAGACCTCGTCCTGCCACCATTGATGAGTGGATTTCGGATCAAGCGAAGCGTGCAGATTTTGTCAATTTTTGGCAAGAAAGAAGAATCTTGGGGGTAAAATATATTCGCCTTGATTTTTATTGCTTCTATGGATTTCAATTCCCCAATCTTTTTGGTGCTCAAGGTATCACACACCTAGTGGAGCAAAAGGGATGTATTTATCCTGATCTCATAAGAGTGTTCTACTTCAATTTGAGATATCGAGATGGGATAATATCCACCAAGGTGAAAGGTGTTCCAATTTTTTGGATCATGATGTGTGGAAAAATGTTGCCCATCTCACCATTTGGGATGATGCTGTGAAAGTTCATCTCGGTGTTCCAGACTTCAACCGATTGCTAGCTTTTCAATCTTTCCTACGCCATCCCGAACAGCAAATCAATCATCGATAACTGCTTGTTGGTGGTTTCAAAATTGAAGAGAGGATGATCTACTACTTAATTGTGTGGATACTGTGTCCTAGAGCCACTAACCATTCTCAATGTTCTGAGCAAGATCTGCTTCTATTGTATGGGATCTTAAATCACATACATATTGATTGGCCTGCACTCATTGCTGACACCATGCTGAAGGCCAAAAAGTATAACTCTTATCACTTTCCATATGCTCTTCTCATCTCTAGAATATTGTAATACAAAGGTGTTAATGTGGAAGGAGAACATGTCCAAGCCATTCAAGCTATTGGCTCGGAAATTGGTGAAACTACCTTTCGTCAAATGGGATTTGTTGCTAGAGGAAGAGTTCTCATTCATAAAGATGATGACCATCCTGATGATGATGAAGAAGATGATATGGATGCTCAAATGGCGGAACCAGTAAGAGCTGCTGCTCCTTCTCATGCTGGTCCCTCTCATATGCCTTCATCCTCCACACTTACTATGGAAAAGCATTTTGCTAATCTGTCTAAGCAACTATTGGATATGAGTCTTGCAGAGATAGCGCTGAGCGGTGACTTTGACTCTTCTTTTCTTCCCTTTTCTCCTTCTTTCTTGAGTCTAAGTCCTCCGTCTTTTACTTCCATCTTCAATTCTCATCAAAACCCTGCAAAACAATGCAAAACAAGCATAATATCTCTAAAAACAACTTTTGACTGTCATGTGACTCAACTAAGTGTTTTACTTGATTCTAAGCTCATTCTAAGCCATAAAGGGTGTATTTTGATATCAAATTTAAGTATAAAAATAACGGTTTTCATACTGTTATGACAACCCCAAACTTAAAACCTTGCTTGTCCTCAAGCAAACAAGACAAAACTTAGCTTTCCACTTTTTCATCAAAATAGTTTACATTTTCAAAATTCATTTTTCTCACACGAAGAATTACTCAATTCAAATTTTCAGTGGAATCTTATCAAGATGCATACATGCTTCTATTCAATTCAGTTCACATAATCACATACTTTTCCACAGATGCCTACTTATGAATGATCAATCCACTAAGCAAGATGTAAACATACAATTTATTAATCCTCTCCAAGCAAGTGTTTCACTCAATCACTCAAGTGTTTAAGAGGTCTCTCCATCCCTCTGCTATTCACATATCACATGAAACCAAATTTCCCTTCATCTACTAAAATCACCATTCTCACATATAAATGTCATCACAAGGACTTTTCCAAGGCTTATAATGAGGCTGGGTTAACTAGAAAAATTGGTTTTTCGAGAAAACAAAATCCTTAAGTTAAGAGAGTTATTTTAACATCCAAAGTTGAAGCACAAACTCACTTTTTAACCAATCTCACTCATTCCCAACTTCTTTCCTTTTTCTCTTTATTTCTACATTGAACTCATCTTTCATGCTTTTTCTTTTCTTTTCTTTTCTCATGCTTTTCTTTCATTCAACACTTGAGCTCAATGCCTTTCTTTTGCCTTTCAATTTCCCCAACAACCCCAAACTTGAACTTTGGCAATATCATACAATTATTCTCAACCCAACTCAAGGTAAAAATTTTCAAAGCAAGGGTTTTCATCCTGTTTCAAGGCTAGGGTTCAAAAAGGATAGAACACATGGTTCTCTTTTCTTTGGGTTAATATTTGGTTAAGAATGGCTTCCAAAAATGGCCATGATCATATGACATAAACATGCAATTCTATCAATCATTAAGATTCAAGCAATATCATTCATGCTTCCATATGAATAGCGCATCTATCAATAAATACTGTGGAGTTCAAAACCTCACACAACTGTGCTTTTCTCAAACAACATTCATACACCCTGCTTATTGCTTGGTGCTTCAGCTGTTCCAGATTCGCTACCCTGTGCCTGCTCCTAAGGCCAAGCCATAACACTATGGAACTCATCCATAGTCCACCTGTGCACTGGTGGTGTGTCATACAGCCCCACTATCATCTTAGCAGTAGCTATCTGCCCTCTGCGGAGAGACTCCAATCTGGCATCCATCATGGTCATATACATGTCCCTCATCTGGAACGACTCTGCATGCTGTGCAGGTGCATCCTCTTGCTGGGCTGCTTCTCTCCTAGGACGTCTCCTAGGCACTGATCGAGCTGCCTCGTCTCCTCCACAGAACTGTCGATAATAAGAAGCATCTATGGCCTTCCTAGGCCTCTCATATGGTGGAACAAAAGTATCCACCCCAGCCTGCTGACACAGAAAGGTAATCAGGGAAGGATGTCCCAACGGCGTCCTACTACTTACAGTAGTAGCACAACTCTAGATCTCGTTGGCGATGACCTCACCAACATTCATATCCATCTGCCTCAGCATACAGTAGATGAATATGATCCTATGCATGGTAATATCAGAAACATGGGAACACGACTGAATATAAGCATGAGTAAATACCATCCAGTACTTTGCCAGAGGTGTCAGATATGCCCTCTTGATGTTGACGGGCACTCCATTTGGGTTCCTCTGAAAATGTCCTCCAGGGACACACATAACCCTCTCAATATCCTCAAAATCTCTAAACTCCCTTGTATATGCTACATACTGGCAGTGCCTAAGAATCTGTTGATGGTGTCGGGGTCATATCGGATGATCTACCCCCTAACATAGCTCATATATCTCCCTGCCGACACTCCTCCTCTAGTCAAGGCATTTGCATAGAACTCCTTCACAAGTTCAATGTAGCTGGTGCAGGATATGTAGCCAGCCTCTCCCAGGTCTGGAATAAAAATAGCCAGCCTCTCCCAGGTCTGGAATAAAAATTGCCTTCCTCTCTATCATCAATCTTCTCTCCTGCACAGTCACATAATGTTCCTCATGTTTCCTGGAAAAGAACCTAGGAGAATAAAATCTTCTCAGCCTCTCCGGCTCTTTCCTCTTGTTCCCAAAAGTTCTCACTCTGCTTCTTGAAGATGATGACATTCCTACATCAAATACAATTCAATAATCCCAGGAACTTTATCCTTAGAGGTTAGCAAATCATCAATCATAAATCTAATCAAGCATTTTCCAACACTGAGGAAAGAACAGGACCCCTCAGCGTCCTTACATCAGAAAATCAAGCAACCACACAAATCTGACGCCCACTACTCAGCAGCGGCGTCGAGGGTTTTTCAATAACCCTTTCCTAAACGCCCTAATCTCCACTCTATCAGAGATTTCTCAATTCCAGACTAAATTTATGCAGTTTAATCAGTTCAAAAGGTTTCTATTTCATCAAATCATGCATAGAAATCAAAGCCCTAATTTTTCATGTTCCTACACATGTTCTTCATCAAATTTCAATTCTAGAAACCCTAAGAATGAAATTGCATGACTTACTTGAGTGGAGATCCTCTAGATGCTTGCAAAATTCTTTGTAATTGATGATAAATGCCTCCCAATGCAAAGCTCTCACCAACAAACTTTTGACAATGGAATGGTTGAAAAATGAGATTTTTGTGGGTGGGTGATGGGAAAAGTGAGGAAAACTCTTTGGAAAGCTCTTGAAAGTGAAAGATAGGTGCTAGGGTTTGTAGAGACCGCTTGGGCAAACTTCAAAAAGGAATTTTCAAAGTGCAGAAACCCCCAAAACGCTGAGCTTTTAAAAGCCCGTGTTGGGTTTGGGCCGCCACCGCTCAGCGGTGAACTTAAATTTTTTTTTCTCTCCTCTTTGCTTGCCTTCACGTGATCAAACCTATAGCACTTAATTTCAACTTTCAATTTTGTATGCCCTTCCCCTCTCATATGAAACATTCAAATCATGCACTAGAACAGAGTTAAAAACAAGAAAATAATCAACTGGGTTGCCTCCCAAGTAGCGCTTGTTTAACGTCACGAGCCTGACCCAAACCTTCTAGCACTCATCAGTAAGTGCCTCCCAACACCTTTAGTAAGTGAAATTACCTGTATCCCTCAGTAGATACATACAAATTAGCATACCTCAGTAGATGCTACCCAAATGGTTTTTAAAAATCCAAGAATTACATGTCCAAAATAAAATAAGACTAAAACTAATGTTTTACAACACATATTATGCCCTCCAACAAATCACGTCTTCTTCTTCGTATTGGTGTCTTTGGTACACCAAATCCTCAGCTTTCTTCTATCCACCTTCTTGGTACGTCTAGAGTATGGCGCTTCAATATCCACCAGTCCTTTCTCTTTCAGTTCTTTCACTACCCACTCCTTCTTCTTGTACTTCACCTTTATGCCAGGTCGGAGTGAGTCCTCTTTTGATTCAAGATGGATTGTTCGTCCTTTATCAATATCTTCACTTAGAGGTACCTGCAAAACGTTACAACTATCACTATCAGTACCTGTGCTTTCTCCAGATGCAGCCTCTCTTCTGGACTTTTTATGTCTGGCTCTCTTCTTTATTCTCATGTTATTCTCTTTAGAGCCATTGTATGTCAACACATGTTCTTGATCTCTTAACATGATTCTCCTGTCATAGACACTAATAAGCATTTTTGAAGTTGTCATGAAAGGTCTTCCCAGAATCACTGGAATCCTTTCATCCGTTTCCATATCCATGACTATAAAGTCAACCAAGAACTCTAGCTGCTCAACACAAACAATCACATCCTCCACCATACCAAGCGGCTTTTTAGTAGAACCATCCGCCACCGTCACAGTAAAATTAGATGGTTTTAATATTAACTCTCCAATTTTTTTCAAGAAACGCTTAGGTATCATATTAATACTAGATCTAGAATCTAGCATAGCTCCTCCCACATCAACATCATTAATAACACACGGAAGAGTCAAACACTCTGGATCCTTCATTTTTTCTCGGATGTGTCCTCTTTTTAGGTTGGATAGAAATTTCCTGTTCTTCTTCATCAAGGTCCATCACCTCTCCAAGATAATATTCTATTCTCTTGGAGTAAACAGGAATCTGCTGAATCATTGAAAACACCATAGTCACGTGATTCAAAATCTCTCTAAACTGCCCATTGTGACGATCTCTTCTCTCTTCTTCTTCTTCACCCTCACTACTTTCTAGCTTAACAATCTCTTTTCTTTCTTCCTCTTCACTACTCTCAACTTCAAAAATTTCCTTTTCTGCTTTCCTTTTACTCCTAGTTACAACAACTTTGCACTCCTCTTTAGGGTTAACATTAGTATTAGCCCTAAATTGGTTTTTCTCTGTGGTTTCCACCCTCTTTGACAATTGACCAATTTGCATCTCCAAATATTTGAAACTGGCTTGGTCACTTGCATGTTGAGACTCATAAACCTTCAAGAATTTGTCAAATCTATCATTAAGGCTTCTGACAGTCTCTGTCAAACTATTCACCTGCTGCGACAAGGGTGATGGTTGCTGCTGTTTGTTGTTAAAGAAGCCTTCTACTTGTCTAGATGGGTTATTTTGAGTTTGTTCAATACTAGGATGGTTTTTCCAACCTTGGCTAGAGTGCCTTGGTTGAAATTTCCCTGCCTATATTGGAACTGACTCCCCATATAATTTGCCTCCTGTTGCATCTCTTCTGGCACAACACATTGACCATTAATATGGTCACCACCACAGAAGTCACAAAGTTGTTGAGTTTGGGAGACATTCCTAATCTCCTTTGGAAGCTGAGACAAAATCTTCGTTAAATTATCCAGTTTCTGAGTAAGAAGATGATTTTGAGCTAACATAGCATCATTAGCAGGCAAATGCAAGACTCCCCTCTTCTGCACTGGTGAGCCTCTCTCAGTATATGTTTCCTATTCATTTGCAGCCATACTCTCGATAAAATCACATGCCTCATCCTCAGTCTTTCTCTTTAGATCACCTCCAGCTGAGGCGTCCAGCATCATCTTTGACTGTGTATTTAAGCCTCCAAGGTATGCAAGAACTAGAGTTGTCTTGTCAAACCCATGGACTGGCGTCTTCCTCAATAGACCTTTAAACTTATCCCATGCTTTTCAAAGAGTTTCCTCCATGCCCTGTTTAAATGAAGAGATCTCCAACCTTCCTTGGATGACTTTCGACTGTGGAAAATATTTGTTCACGAATTTGGATGCCACAGTCTCCCACGTAGTGAAAGTTCCTTCTGAAAAGGAGTTTAGCCATGTCTTAGATTTTCCTCCCAGTGAGAAGGGAAACAAGCTAAGCTTTACTCGATCATCAGATATTCCAGTCATCTTTACAGTATTGCAAATTTCACTAAATGTTGTCAAATGATCATAAGGATTCTTATTTGACAAACCATGAAACTGGTTGCCCTATACCAGATGAATTAAAGCAAGGTTCATCACCATGGTAGTTGTATTATCCCTTGGCATGGCTATACTGTGAAATGAAATGGGCCCACAACGTTTGATGCATCACCTGGTGTGCGTCTGGGAGGAGGTTGCTTAGCCGCCATCTCTTCTGGATCTTATAGGTTGCTCAACTACCATCTCTTCTGGATCTTGTGTAACAGCTTCTGGTGAGGGTTGTAATAGTCTCTCAGGAGAAGGAAATAGTTCTCTAGATGGACGTCTGACTCTCCTTCCCCTCCTGTCTGATAGTCCTTCAAGAAGCGGTTGCTGGTTTGTCTTACTTCTAGTATGAATGGTTTCCTGCATGCACAAGAAACAAATACCCTAGAAGAAATTTTTATAAAATAATAAAAATAAAACAAGAACAACATATATACAAACAAGTCAAATTTAATCAATTTACACTACTTGAAAAGTTAAACCACGAGTCCCCAGCAACGGCGCCAAAAACTTGGTAATCCCCTGGCAAGTGTACCAGATCGTATCAAATAATAATAGATGGTAAGACCAAATATCGTTCTCCCAAAGGACTCTTAGGCCTTATCTTTCATGTAAATTGATCTTATAGGACTTTAAACAGAAATAATTTTGTGGTTGTATGCAAAACAAAAATAAACATGCAAATGCAAGTGATTCAATTGGCAAAGAAAAGATATGAATGAATGAAGTTGTTGGGGTTTACAATTTCATCTTATCTGCCCTCTTATATATACTTTTCTTATTTAATTCGTTTTATTATCTAATTGTTATGCAAACTTTCTTTACCTACCCTAATGTTAAACCCCTGGAAAGTGTACCAGATTGTATCAAGTAATAATAATCGGTAATCCCAATATCGTTCTTCCCAGAGGACTCTTAAGGCCTTATCTTTCGTGTAAACTAATCGTTTAAGACTTGAGTAAAAGAAAATAATTTGAATGGTTTGAATGCAAAACAGAAATAAACATGCAAATGCAAGAATTCAATTGACTAAGAGAAACTAGGAATGAATGAGGTTGTTGGGGGTTACAATTTCATATTATCCGCCCTCATATATCTACTCTTCTTATTTACTTTGCTTATTTATCATATTGCCATGCAAACTTTCTTGGTCTACCCTTAACCCAATCCCTTGGTGAAAAGAGCTATTACTAATTACCGGCTTGCTATCCCTAGCCTCCCCTAGAAACGAATAATGCATAATAAGCAGAAGCAAAATACAATTGATCGTGCTACCCCTATCCCTAGGCGGTATTAACATAATCAAGGAATTCTCCCAGTTCATGACATTACTGTACGTCCCCGTATCAATAAAGACAAACAACATCTACCGAATGAGTTAAACGATAAAAGCATTAAGCAAAGGTAAAGAACCCAACAATTGATAAATTAAGCATATGCAAGAATATAAAGTAAAAAAGAATTTCAATATATGAGAGTTTCAAAAGATTAGATTGTTCCCCAACAACTAAGGGTTTAGTTCACCATAATCATGGTGAAACTAGATGAACTAAATGGAAGAATGGAAAAGCAAACCCTAAAATTGATAAAGTGGAGCCTAAGCATCCAAGAAATCTCCTTCAAAGGTGTATAACTGTTGTGGACGTTTTTCTCTGCCAAAAGAATTACATTTGGATTCGCACTAGGGCTATATATAAGCCAAAAAGATAACAGAAAGATCTCAGAATCCAAAATATAAAAACAGACAACCGCCCAGGCGCCTAAAATGACCGCTGAGCGGTTTTCCTCAACACACGCCACCGCCTAGGCGCCTAAAATGACCGCTGAGCGGTTTGCCTCTTGTCGCTCTAGATGCTCAGCGTCATCGCCTGGGCACCAAACAACAACTTTTCCTTGCACTAGAACGCTCAGCGGTAGAATTTACCGCTGAGCGGTTCATAGACTCTTCTTTTCTTCCTTTTTCTCCTTCATTCTTGAGTCTATGACCTTCCTACTTCATTCACATATTCAATTTTCATCAAAAACCCTGCAAAACAATGCAAAACAAGCATAATATCTCTAAAAACAACTTTTGACTCTCATGTAACACAACTTAAGAGTTTTAATTGATTCTAAGCTCATTTTAAGCTACAAAGGGTGTGATTTAATATCAAATTTATGCATGAAAATAACGGTTTTGAGACCGTTATCACCTAATCCCGATCTCTTGGCGAAAAGAGCCTATCAATAACTACTAGTTTACTATCTCTAGTCTCCCTAAGTAATTAGCAATGCATATATCACAGAAGCAAATACAATTGATTGTCCTACCCCTATCACTAGGCAATATTGCTTAATCAAGGAATTCCCTATCAGTTCATGACTTCCCTGTACGTCTCCTTATCGACAAAGGCAAATATCTTCTTACCGAATGAGTTAAACGATAAGAGCATTGAGCATAGGTAAGAAACCCAACAATTGATAATATAAGCATATGAATAAAACAAGAATTTCAATATAAGAGAGTTTCAAAAGATTACATTGTTCCCCAACAACAAAGGGTTTAGTTCACCATGGACATGGTGAAACTAGATGGAATTAATTGAAAGAATGGAAGAGTAAACCTTAGATTTGATAAATTGGAGCCTAAGCATCTAAGAAACCGCCTCCAAGGAGTGTAGAAGTGCTCTGGTTGTCTCTGCCTGCCAAAGAATCCCTTTGAAGATCGCACTAGGGCTATTTATAACGCATAAAAGTAACAGAATTTAAGCCCAAGCCCAACATTCCACTGCTCAGCGCCTCATTTGACCGCTCAGCGCTTTCCCTCTAATCGTAGGACCACTCAACAGTTTTCCTCGAAATCGTCTGAACGCTCAGCGGCACCGCTTGGGCGAGAGGCAGTGCTGCTCCCTCGAGTATGGCGCTCAGCGCTGGAAAATAGCATTGAGCGATGACTTTGACTCTTCTTTTCTTCCTTTTTCTCCTTCTTTCTTGAGTCTAAGTCCTCCCTCTTTTACTTCCATCTTCAATTCTCATCAAAACCCTGCAAAACAAGCATAATATCTCTAAAAACAACTTTTGACTCTAGGGATAGAGAATTCAAACGAAAGTTTTTATACTGGTTCGGCCTCAATGCCTAAATCCAGTGTCCTTTCAATACCGGGAAGCAAATGCACTACAATGGTCAAAAATATAAAACACCTCTCTAACCCTCTAACCAAAATATAGGCAAACCACACAGCAAGACTTGCAACAAGATATCCTCTCTCTTGCAATCTGCAACCCACTTTGAACAATCCTCAAAGTGTTCCAGACTCCACGAGTCCAACCCCTATAGTCACAATAGGTACAACCGCAATCCCCATAAAATGCAAACACGGATCTTGATCAACCAGAGAACACATCAATTGTGCATATTCTGATCAAGCAGTAAGTGCAGTATCAATCTCCTTCAGAAACTCTTCAAAGAAAGCTCACAACTGTCTTCTTGATGAGTTCTTAGAGCTCTAAATTACAGAGAAAAAATTTGAAACAAAATATGAAAATGTTAGATTTCCAAAAGTTCTCTGAAACAACTTAGGTCTCGTCTATTTATAGATTTCTATAAAACAGACGCTCCTGTAGTCGAATACGCTGCTAATTCAGTCGATTGTCCCTGACAGTTATAACAGATAATTCAAATTATTAGCAATCCAGTCAAACAAATTAACACATTCATTACAGTTGACTTTCATTCAATGCTCAACTAACTTTTAAAAATATAGCCGTTATTGTTCATGAGCACAACAAAATTTCAAATCAAACAACTAATAAAGTTGAATGCGTGGCGCACATAGTCGACTTCGACACAACAAATCATTTTGAAATTCTTTTCAATGCAAAATCTCACATAACACTGTATTTGAAAATCTGTGCATAGTCACGAGCTTAATTCGACTTCCCCCAAAATGAAGTTGACTTACAACTTGCAGTTATGCCGCACAATGTATAATAAAAGTGCATGTGGTTTTCCTTTTCCAAAACATATGTAATGCAATCACAACAGATGTCACATATACGAGAATAGTGAATATGCATTCATATATTAGATTTCCCACAAACATGTTCATCAAGATACACTAGTGCAAAAAGAGCCTATTACGTCGTTTATTTTTGGCCTTTAACGACGCAACTGCTAGTGACGTTACAACGGGTGTTAAACCCCTGACAAGTGTACCAGATCGTATCAAGTAATAATAGATGGTAAGACCAAATATCATTCTCCCAAAGGACTCTTGGGCCTTAACTTTCATGTAAACTGATCGCATAAGAGTTGAGAAAGAATTAGATTTAAGTGTTTTAATGCAAGACGAAAATAAACATGCAAAATGCAAATGAATCAATTGGCAAGGAAAAGATATGGATGAATGGAGTTGTTGGGGTTTACAATTTTATCTTATCCACCCTCTTATATCTACTTTTCTTATTTAATTTGCTTTATTATCATATTGTCTTGCAAACTTTCTTAGTCTACCCTAAACCCAATCTCTTGGCGAAAAGAGCCTATTACTAATTACTGGCTTACTATCTCTAGTCTCCCCTAGTAATTATCAATACATTATAAACAGAAGCAAAATACAATTGATTGTCCTACCCCTATCTCTAGGCGGTATTAGCTTAATCAAGGAATTTCCTACCAGTTCATGATATTGCCGTACGTCTCCGTATCGATAAAGACAAAGAACATTTACCGAATGAGTTAAACGATAAAAGCATTAAGCATATATAAGAAATCCAACAATTGATAATATAAGCATATGCAAGCATATAAATAAAATAAGAATTTCAATATAAGAGAGTTTCAAAAGATTACATTGTTCCCCAACAACAAAGGGTTTAGTTCACCATAGACATGGTGAACTAGATAGAATTAAATGAAAGAATGGAAGAATAAACCATAAATTTGGTAAATTGGAGCCTAAATTTGGTAGAACAGCTCTGGACGTGTCTTCCTGCCAAAAGAATACTTTGAGAATTGCACTAGGGCTATTTATAGCGCATAAAAGTAACAGAATTTAAGCCCAAGCCCATCTGATGGACGCTCAACGCCTAATTTGGCCGCTCAGCGGTTTGCCTCTAATCGCAAAACCGCTCAGCGGTCCAATACGCTACTCAGTGGTGGCCCTCTAATCGCACAGGACGCTCAGCGGTGCCGCTCAAGCGACTAGCAGTGGTCTTCACCCACGAAACTGGCGCTTAGCGCTGGAATTGGCGCTGAGCGGTGGACTTGACTCTTCTTTTCATCCTTTTTCTCCTTCTTTCATGAGTTTAAGTCCTCCCTTGTTTACTTCCATCTTCAATTCTCATCAAAACCCTGCAAAACAATGCAAAACAAGCATAATATCTCTAAAAATAACTTTTGACTCTCATGTGACTCAACGAAGTGTTTTACTTGAGTCTTAAGCACATTCTAAGCCATAAAGGGTGTGTTTTAATAACAAATTTAAGTATAAAAATAACGGTTTTCAAACCGTTATCACAACCCCAAAATTAAAACTTTTCTTGTCCTGAAGCAAATAAAACAGAACTTGACTTTCCACTTTTTCATCAAAATATTTCAACATTTTCAAAATTTATTTTTCTCACAACAAGAGTTACTCAATTTAGATTTTCAGCAGAATCTTATCAAGATGCATACATGCTTTCAATTCATTTCAGTTCACATGATCACATATTTTCCAACATATGTTCTACTTATGAATGATCAATCCACTAAGCAAGATGTAATCATGCGATTTATTAATCCTCTCCAAGCAAGTGTTTCACTCAATCACTCAAGTGTTTAAGAGGTCTCTCCATCCCTCTGCTATTCACATATCACATGAAACCAAATTGCCCTTCATGTACTACAATCAACATTCTCACATACAAATGTCATCACAAGGACTTTTCCAAGGCTTATAATGAGGCTGGGTTAACAAGAAAAATTGGTGAAGAGAGTTATTTTAGCATCCCAAGTTCAAGCACAAACTCTCTTTTTAACCAATCTTACTCATTCCCAAATTATTTCCTTTTTCTCTTTACATTGAGCTCATCTTTCATGCTTTTTCTTTCTTCTATTTTCTTTTCTCATGCTTTTATTTCATTCAACACTTGAGCTCAATGCCTTTCTTTTGCCTTTCAATTTCCCCACAACCCCAAACTTTAACTTTGGCAATATCATACAATTGTTCTCAACCCAACTCAAGGTAAAAAATTTCAAAGCAAGGGTTTTCATCCTATTTCAAGGCTAGGGTTCAAAATGGATAGAACACATTGTTCTCTTTTCTTGGGGTTAATATTTGGCTAAGAATGGGTTCCAAAAATGGCCTTGATCATATGACATAAACATGCAATTCAATCAATCATAAAGATTCAGGAAATATCATTAATGCTTCCATATGAATAGCACATATATCAATGAATACTCTGGAGTTGAAAACCTCACACAACTGTGCTTTTCTCAAACATCATTCATACACCCTGCTTGGCATCATAACCACAATCATAAATCATCACACATCTGTTCACAAAGCTAGTGAACCATTCACCTGTATATCAGCATGCAATACAAACGCAATCGTCATCCACATCCAATCATCATTGGAGAAAACTCATCATGCAGTAACATCAAGTAAAACCATAGTCAGAAATACTGTTCAAGCCAAGCACAGACAACTTCAATAAAATTCAACCTATTCTAAAAATTCAAAGTACAAAAGTGAAAGATAAAACCTAGGTTGCCTCCCAAGTAGCACTTGTTTAACGTCACAAGCCTGACCCGAACCTCAAGGATCCACCAACATCATCACTGTGGAGAATTGTTCCACTTCTCCTCCCAAATAATGTTTGAGTCTCTGACCATTCACCACGCAACTCTGCTGTTGACCATTATCATTTGGATTCTCCAATTCCACTGCTCCATTTGGATATACACGTTTTATCACAAAAGGTCCTAACCATTTTTATTTCAACTTCCCAGGAAATAACTTTAATCGTGAATTGAACAATAACACTTGCTGCCCCGAGTTGAAAACTCTCTTTATCAGCTTCCTGTCATGATAAAATTTCACCTTTTCTTTATAACTCCTAGATGAGTCATATGCATGTAACCGCATCTCTTCAAGCTCTAATAATTGACTTATACGTTTGCTTTGAGTTTCATGAGGATCAATATTTAAAAATTTCAAAGCCCACAAAGCTTGATGCTCTATCTCTACTGGTAAGTGACATGCTTTCCCATATACCATTTGAAAAGGTGATAATCCCATAGAAGTTTTCATAGCCGTCCTGTATGCCCAAAGAGCATCATCTAGTTTATGTGACCAATCTTTCCTTGAAAAAGCATCTGTCTTTTCTAAAATTCTCTTGATCTCCCTGTTAGAAACTTCAGCTTGACCATTCATTTGCGGATGATAAGGTGCTGCCACCTTATGTCTCACCCCATAGTGTTTAAGTACCTTAGTTAACTGAGCATTACAAAAATGAGACCCACCATCACTAATGAGTACCCTGGGAGTTCCAAAACGTGACAAGATCGGTCTTTTTAAAAATTTCATCACAGTATTAGCATCATTCTTAGGACATGCTAGAGCTTCAACCCATTTACTTACATAATCAGCAGACCCACCAAAATATATTCATTGTTGAAAGATGAAGGAAAAGGCCCAACAAAATTAATACCCTAGCAGTTAAAGACTTCAACTTCCAAAATTCCTTGCAAAGGCATATCATGTCTTCGTGAAATAGTCCCTGTCCTTTGACATTTGTCACAATTCCTGGCATGATTATGAGCATCTTTAAACAAAGTCGGCCAATAAAATCCTGATTGAAGAATTTTTGCAGTAGTTCGCTCTCCATTATAATGACCTCCATAAGGGGAATTATGACAGTGCCACAAAATTCCTTCTGCTTCTTTTGTCGTTACACATCTCCTCAAAAGATTATCTGCTCCAATCTTGAATAAATATGGATCATCCCATATAAACTGCTTAGCATAATGTAAGAATTTCTTTTTCTGTTGCCAATTCAATTCTTCAGGAATAACTCCTGCAGCTTTAAAGTTGGCTAAGTCAGCAAACCATGGCCTTTGCTGAATGTACAAGAGAGTTTCATCTGAAAAAGACTCCCAGATTTCTTTCTCCTTGCTTGTTACTTTAGTGTTGACTAGTCGAGATAATTGATCAGCAATTAGATTTTCACTTCCTTTTTTATCACGAATCTCTACATCAAACTCTTGTAATAGAAGCACCCATCTAATTAAACGTGGCTTTGAATTTGGATTTGTCAATAAGTACTTTATAGCCGCATGATCCATATAGATAATCACTTTAGATCCAATAAGATAAGATCTAAATTTCTCCAATGCATAAACTATAGCCAAAAATTCTTTTTCGGTGGTAGCATAATTCAGTTGGGCTTCATTTAAAACATTACTAGCATAGTAAATAACATGTAACACCTTTTCTCTTCTTTGTCCCAACACAGGACCTATGGCATAGTCATTGGCATCACACATAAGCTCAAAAGCTTTATTCCAATCTGGAGCCACAATAACTGGAGCAGAATTCAAACGTTTCTTCAAAACATTAAATGCTTGCACACATTATGGACTCATTACAAATGATGTATCCTTAACAAGCAAATTACTCAATGACTTAGCAATCTTTGAAAAATCTTTAATAAACCTCCGATAGAATCCAGCATGGCCTAAAAAACTTCGAATTCATTTCACATCTGTCGGTGGTGGAAGTTTTTCAATAACCTCCACTTTTGCTTTATCTACTTCAATCCCTCTGACTGAAATCTTGTGTCCCAACACAATTCCTTCTGTAACCTTAAAATGAAATTTCTCCCAATTCAAAATAAGATTTGTTTGAACACATCTTTTAAGAATAACATCCAAGTTGATGAAGCATTTTTGAAAAGAATCCCCAAATATGGAAAAATCGTCCATGAAGACTTCTATGCTTTTCTCCATGAACTGCAAAGATTGCTTGCATACACCTCTGAAATGTGGCAGGAGCATTACATAGTCCGAATGGCATTTTTCTATAAGCAAATATACCAAAAGGACTTGTAAAAGTTGTCTTCTCTTGATCTTCAGGATCTACCACAATTTGATTATATCCCGAATAGCCGTCTAGAAAGCAATAATAAACTTGTCCAACCAATTATTCTAACATCTGGTCCATAAAAGGTAAAGGAAAATGATCTTTCCTGGTAGCCGTATTTAATTTCCTGTAATCGATACACATCCGCCAACCAGTAACTGTCCGTGTAGGAATAATTTCATTTTTCTCATTATAAATCATAGTCATTCCTCCCATTTTTGGGACAACTTGAACTGGACTTACCCATTTACTATCAGAAATGGGACAAATAATTCCTGCTTCCAATAACTTCAATACTTCCTTTCGCACAACCTCTTTCATGACAGGATTAAGTCTCCTTTGTGGTTGAGCTACTGGCCTGTAATCATCCTCCATAAGAATTCTGTGCATACAGTATGTGGGACTTATACCCTTGAGATCTGCAATTGACCAGCATATAACACCCTTATTTGCTTTTAAGACTTCCACCGGCTTCTCCTCTTTATTTAGAGATAATGAAGTACTAATAATTACTGGCTTTCCTCCATTATCTTCCAAAACCACATATTTCAAATGCGGTGGTAGCTCTTTCAATTCAATCTTACTTTCTTGAACTTTCTCTTTGAGCTCAATTTTTTCAAAAATAGTCTTTTCTGCTGGAATTTCTTTTGTTGCCTCCAAATCCTGAACGCATTCTTCAATCATTTTGTCCTCCTCTTCATTTAAATCTTCACATTCATTAATAAGGGTTCTTTCTAGAATGGATGCATCACGAATTCTATTCTCTTGCGTCATACAAAGTTCTTCGACAATGTTTATTTGAAAGCATGACTTATCATCTTTAGGATGTGACATTGCTTGGAACACATCAAAATCCACCTCTTCATCTTGTACTCTGACTTTAAACTTGCCATTTTCAACATCAATCACGATCCTGGCTGTCTTCATAAAAGGTCTTCCAAGAATCAAAGGTGCATCTCCATTTTCTTCCATCTCCATTATAACAAAATCCACTGGGAATAAAAAATTGTCTACCCTAACTATTACATCTTCAGCCACTCCATATGGATATTTAAGAGATCTATCTGCTAATTGAAGAGTCATCCTTATTGGCTTGATTTCCAATCCTCTAATCTTTTTGAACATAGAAAGAGGCATTAGATTAATACTGGTTCCTAAATCAAAGCTTTCCCTACTTCTAACTCTCCAATAGTACATGGAATGGTAAAATTCCATGGATCTTGTAATTTAGGAGGTAGTGTCCTCTGTATGACTGCACTACAATTCCCTTGCACCTCAATAGTTTCCTTCTCAATATACTTCCTTTTCTTCATGAGAAGTTCTTTTAAAAATTTTGCATATGACGGCATTTGCTGAAGTACCTCAGAAAATGGTATTGTTATTTCCAACTTCTTAAAAATCTCCATAAAACGCTCAAACTGCTTTTCTTTCTCCCTCCTAGAATATGTCTTTGGATAAGGTGGATATTTTTCATAATCCCTCTCTTTCAATTTTACAACCTCTTCATCTTGAAATTCTCCCTCATCTCTCAAATTTTTATTCATCATATTTTTCTCTCTCTCACACTCCTCACTCTGATCACTCTTTTTTTCAAAACTCTCTTTTTCTTTCTCTCTTTTCTCAATTCTTCTCTCCTCTAATACTCTCCCACTTCTGGTAACAATCTTACATGCTTCTCTCACATCACTTCTCTCCACACAATTAACATATAACACACTTCTATTCACAACTCTCTGAAAAATCTCTTCAGACTCTACACTCCTTTGTACTGGCATAAATTGAGGCTGCTTTGGGATTCTTGAAGCTTCTATAATTTCCTGTGGTAAAACAGATAATTTTTGCGTAATTATCTCCAACTACTGAGCAATTACCTTGTTCTGCTCCATCAATAAACTATGATGTTGTATCAATGAAGCTTCCTGAACAATATCAATACTTTTGCTATGTGTTTCCTCATTATCTGCCATACTCTCAATCAGATCATAGGCCTCATCTTCAGTCTTTCTTCTTATGTCGCCTCCGGTTGCAACATTCAACATCATCTTTGACTGCATATTTAAGCCTCCAAGGTATGTATGCAAGAACTAAAGTTGTCTTGTCCAACCCATGAACTGTCGTCTTTCTCAATAGACCTTTAAACCTATCCCATGCTTGCCCGAGAGTTTCTTCCATGCCCTGTTTAAATGATGAGATCTCCAACCTTCCCTGGGTGACTTTGGACTGTGGAAAATATTTGTTGAAAAATTTGGTTGCCACAGTCTCCCACGTAGTGAATGTTCCTTCTGGAAAGGAATTTAACCATGTCTTAGCATTGCATTTGATACTCCAGTCATCTTCACAGTGTTGCAAATTTCACTAAATGTTGTCAAATGATCATACGGATTCTCATTAGACAAACCATGAAATTGGTTGCTTTGCACCAGATGGATTAACGCAGGATTCATCATCATGTTGGTTGTATTATCAGTTGGCATGGCTATGCTGTTGAAGTGGAATGGGCGAACAACATTAGACTGATCCGCAAGTGTGCGTCTGGGAGGAGGAGGTTGCTCAGTTGCCATCTCCTCTGCTTTTTGCTCTGGTGAAGGTAATAGAAATCTATCAGGAGAAGGAAATAAATCTCTGGAGGAACTTCTGGATTTCCTTCCACTTGTATCTCCCAAGCCTTCAAGAAGAGGTTGCGTATTTTCTTGCTCCTAGTGTGAATGGTTTCCTGCATGCACAAGAAACAAAAACCCTAGTAGCAATTTTGTATAAAAATAAAAATAAAACAAAAACAAAATATATACAAACAAGTCAAATTTAATCAATTTACACTACTCGAAAAGTTAAACCACGAGTCCCCGGCAACGGTGCCAAAAACTTGTTAAACCCCTAGCAAGTGTACAAGATCGTATCAAGTAATAATAGATGGTAAGACCAAATATCGTTCTCCCAAAGGACTCTTAGGCCTTAACTTTCATGTAAACAGATCGCATAAGACCTGAGAAAGAATTAAATTTAAGTGTTTTAATGCAAGACGAAAATAAACATGCAAAATGCAAATGAATCAATTGGCAAGGAAAAGATATGGATGAATGAAGTTGTTAGGGTTTACAATTTCATCTTATCCACCCTCTTATATCTACTTTTCTTATTTAATTTACTTTATTATCATAGTGTCATGCAAACTTTCTTAGTCTACCCTAAACCCAATCTCTTGGCGAAAAGAGCCTATTACTAATTACTGGCTTACTATCTCTAGTCTCCCCTAGTAATTAACAATGCATTATAAATAGAAGCAAAATAAAATTGATTGTCCTACCCCTATCTCTAGATGGTATTAGCTTAATCATGGAATTTGCTACCAGTTCATGACATTACCGTACGTCTCCGTATCGATAAAGACAAACAACATTTACCGAATGAGTTAAACGATAAAAGCATTAAGCATAGATAAGAAACCCAACAATTGATAATATAAGCATATGCAAGCATATAAATAAAATAAGAATTTCAATATAAGAGAGTTTCAAAAGATTACATTGTTCCCCAACAACAAAGGGTTTAGTTCATCTTAGACATGGTGAACTAGATGGAATTGAATGAAAGAATGGAAGAATAAACCCTAAATTTGGTAAATTGAAGCCTAAGCATCCAAGGAACCACCTCCAAGGAGTGTAGAACAGCTCTGGATGTCTCTGCCTGCCAAAAGAATACTTTGAGAATCGCACTGGGCTATTTATAGCGCATAAAAGTAACAGAATTTAAGCCCAAGCCCATCTGATGGACGTTTAGCGCCTAATTTGGCTGCTCAGCGGTTTGCCTCTAATCGCAAAACTACTCAGCGGTCTAATACGCCGCTCAGCGGTGGCCCTTTAATCGCACAAGACGCTCAGCAGTGCTGCTCAAGCGAGAAGTAGTGGTGTTCACCCATGAAACTGGCGCTCAGCGCTGGAATTGGTGCTGAGCGGTGCACTTGACTCTTCTTTTCATCCTTTTTCTCCTTCTTTCATGAGTCTAAGTCCTCCCTTCTTTACTTCCATCTTCAATTCTCATCAAAACCCTGCAAAACAATGCAAAACAAGCATAATATCTCTAAAAACAACTTTTAAGTCTTAGGTGACTCAACTAAGTGTATTACTTGAGTCTTAAGCTCATTCTAAGCCATAAAGGGTGTGTTTTAATATCAAATTTAAGTATAAAAATAACAGTTTTCCAACCGTTATCAGCGGGTGACGTAAGTTAACGTCGAATATTACCGGATGACGTTAATCGAACTCGTTTACGTCGTACACAAAGGTAATTGACGTAAATTTAATGTCTTTTATGTACATCGACGTTAAGGTACGTCCTATAGAATAGAGCTTGACGTCCAAATATTTGAATAAATATTTATTTTTAAAGAAAGATTTTTCGTCATATCGTCGGGGGCGTCAATTTTCACGTCGGCATAGAAAAGTACGTAATATTCACATTGAAGTGCAAATTTGACGTCAATTTTTGAATAAATATTTATATTTAATGGAATATTTGACGTCAGTTATAAGGTGAATGATGTAATGTTGACGTCGAACATGTTTACATTCGACGTTACTATTGCTGAGCCATAGAGATCCTCGCCCAACGTTTTATTATTATCGTTATCCACTGCATTATATCAACGTCACTCATCGCCGTGATGGACGTTAATATACATATATTAACGTCGGACAATTTATAAATTGACGTTACCTTCAATGTTTTTTATTAAATTCCGTTTGTTTTAGCTCATTTAATTAAACCTGAAATACAGAAACCAGTTTTCCAATTCCTAAATGCATAAAATTAATTAATTTAAACCATGCTATCATAAATTCATCAATTCCAATTAAATAGTAAAAGTAAAAGACTCTAATGCTATCATCAAAACTTAAAAGAACCCACTTTTCCATTCATCTATTCACAATATTCATCTATTCTCAATAATCTATTCACAGTATATATGTATTCACAGGTAAAAAGCTGCATAAGTAAGCAAATGGTACTATCATGAAAGGAAAACCTAAAACTATAGCTATTTAAAATGTTGGCTTAATACCTATTTTGGTCCCTTGGAAGAGGGGAATTGTTCAAAATCGTCCTACCTTTGTTAAAAAGTAACAATTGGTCCCACTTTTTAAAAAAACTGTTCAAAGTAATCCTTTTTGGTAACGGCGTTAATTTTTTAACAGTGCAGCTGCCACCATGGACAAAACTGAATGACGTGTTATAATGTCATAGTGCGTGGCTGTGTGAGGGTGAAATGACGTGTTAAAAAAATTGGGGAAAAACAAAAGGAGTTAGGGTTACAGAGAAATTTCAAATTGGGATGGTGAAAGTGGTCTTCAAATTGGAGACCCTCGATCTGCGCCTCTATATCCAAAGAAGGGGAGCTCCATTGCGCTTGCCACCCTCGCGCGAATCTGTGACTTCATTCTCAAGCGGGGCCTTTACCACAACGTTCGTCCTCAAGGCCTATGCTGGTGTGAAGAGTTTGGCCCGTAGGCCGAAGAGGGTTCTGGTCTAGGTTTTGTCTTATAGGGTTTCCATAAAGGCTTTGATGATGTTCGGGTAAATACTGATACGAAGAAGATGATGAAGAATGTGGTCTGTGACTTCAATGTAAGCGGTTCGCCATTCTCGTCCATGGGGGAGAGTGGTGGAGTTGAGCCCAATCGCTGCCTGAATGTTGGGGGTTTCTTTTCCTCAAATATCTGTTCAAAGACATAAAAAATGCACAAACAAAGAGCTACTGGTTTTCGCCTCTTTGATGGCACCGCTGCATCTCCGACCGGAGAGCTACGAAAGTGAAGTCAATTCTTAAACATGATAGATTTGAGTTTCAACATGGTGGATTTAATTTGTTTATGCGCATTGGGTTTCTATTTATACCCCTGAAGCTGCTACTCTCATTCCCTTTTCCTTCCCAATTCTCTCTCCTACTTTTAACGTTCTCTCTCCAATCATGTTCTGGCGGCGTGTCAAGAATGTCTCACGCTGTCATCGGTTTTCTAATCTCGATAACGACTTTCCTAAACGGATGATGACCACAGAGTCTGATCTTGATAACGACTTTCCTAATCTCGACGAGCTCCGGTATCTGAACCTCGCCAGAACCGATGTCTTTGCTGCTTTCCAAAACCTATTACCGATTCTGTAGATGGCTTGGATAAAATTGTTGGAATTGAACAAGATGAAATCAATGAGTTGGGGGACAGATTACTGAACCTTATCAGGGAACAAAGTTGCCTGCCATGTCACAATTTTAACCTCAGGCAACTGCCACACAATCATTTAAGATTAACACTTCATCAAGTTTAGTCCAGCGAGGCAACTGCAACGTTAAATTTTTGACGCCGTAAGCAAAAAGGATTATTTTGAACAGTTTTTTCAAAAAGTGGGTCCAATTGTTACTTTTTAAAAAAGGTAGGACGATTTTGAAAAAAACCCCTCTTTCAAGGGACCAAAATAAGTATTAAGCCTAAAATGTTTATTCAACAAATATCCTGCCCATTCCTCTCTTATCGTATTTATTACTTCATTGGACAATGGAGAGGTAGTGTTGAATTGCTGCAGAATCAAGGAAGGAAACTTTACAATTATATTCATTAATGTCAAAAGTTTATTGGTATTTGTATGATTTTCAAATGTAAATTTCTACCTCAGTCCAATCTCCTCTGATTTTTGCTCGGATGATTGCCTTGATCCATGACATGATGTAGTAGGCACATGCCCAGGAATCATTCTGCTTATTACACTAAACATGTGAAATAACTTAGTCAAATGTAACGGTTTAAAATTGACTATGAAAATTAAAGGTTAAAGATCAACAAATTCCAACCTTAGGATATATAATATCAATTTGTTGTCCTCTGGTCCTAGTCAGAACTCTAAACAAATTTGAAACATTAGAAACATAAGTTAATATATTAATATCATAATGAATTGATAAGAATGAATGTAATACTTACGTTTGTATCAAGGACCTCAACTCTGGTTTCATCTTCCTATGAAGAGAACAAAACCATACAACTTGTGTTATTTTGGGAATGATCACCATGAGTTGCCAATGGCCCCTATCATGTACCAACAACAAGTGAGTTTATTGATTAAAATTTGATAAAAGTTGACCATATTGGGAAAACATACGCATCAATGTATGACGCCATATATATCTCTCTCTTAGACTCGGTTATCCATGTTTGCATATATGATTTTTTGGAATCTAATGCGTTTCCAGATGGTTGGATGGTCTAAGGTTCAAGAAAGCCATAAATTGACCCCCGATCTGATTCCACTGCGACGATGTCCATGTACCTATAAGAATAAAGTTAAGTATATTTATTAAAATGTAATAATACTAATAATATACAAATTGGAAAATAACAAATAAAAAACTTACATGCACCCCAGTTGTATGCATGAAATGTTCAACATTCTATCTTCACAAATCAGCTCATATGCATCACTGAATTCAATATACAATGGAATATGGCACTCGACGCCAAACGTTGTTAACTCCCACTGCACCGCTACCGATTGTTTTTTCAACTGAGGTAATCTTGACATCAATATGGATAGAGGATCATCGTCTTCTGCTTGCACACGAGCCTCAGGTTGAGCCATTACTTGTTTCTCTAATCGGTAGACTTGGGAGTCACATTTACAGAAGTTAGGAATCATTTAATTATAACTTGAAGATTTAAGATAATTAAAATAAGAATACAATACCGTTGGTGGGCCAAAATATGGTACGATCAAGGTCTTAGGCCAAGCTATAAATGTGCCTAAGGCCTCCCCCACGAATTGGATTTCATCTGTCGGCAATGGCACTCGAGGCTGGGGATCTCTAACATCATCAATCCTTACCCGCACGGTAGTGGGAAATAAAGGAACACCATGAATGGTCTGGCCTCCTGCAAGCTGTACTCCGATGGCCACTACGCACGGAGGATCCTCATCAACCAAAAACTCATACTGAATATTTTAATCAGTACGATCTGCATTAGAGCATGAGTCTTTGGTGTTCACGAGAGGTGGGGTAGGATCATCTGTAGGGGCGTCCTCCTACTGTGACTGTTGCTGTTGTTGTTGTAGTCTGATCATCGCAAGTTCTCGTTCGAGTGTTCTTAAGCGTTCTTCCATTTGCACCTGTTTTGTGATCTGTTCTGTGATGCTACTAACCAATTCCGGAGTCCCGGCTTGTGTGCTACTTTGTTTAGGGCCAAAGTAGTCCCTCAATCCAGTAGCTCCTCCAACAGCACGCACACGACCTGAACGGTCTAGCCGACCTGTGGCTGCTACTAGGAGGTCTTCCCTACCTTGTGCCACAAATGTGCGTTGAGTCTGTTCCTCAACCAAGTCATCCTGCATATCATAATAGACAAAGATACATAATTTTTTATGAACTATGGTAATTAGTTAAAAGTTTCCACTTACAATGCTATTGGATATCTCCTGAGCAGACTAGGATGTAAACTGGCCATTGGACTTTGTCCGTGCAGCCTTCCACAGTTCATGTCTAGCTGGTGGAGGTGCTAGATCAGGTGACTCGAGACCTAACTCCTCAGCTCGACATTTTCTCATCCTTTTCTCTAACAACGCATAACCACCACGAGAAAGTACGTGTGGTGTATCATTAAGCCTCTGCCTTTCCTGGGCGGCTATCCTTTTCACCTATGAAAAAATGAAAATTATTAAGCATAAATCAGAAATTAACATCGTGTCTTGTGTGACTAGAACAAAATATTATAAAAAATACCTGCCATTCAGGAGTAAGTCTAGATTCTTTAAACGACACCCACTGCTCATCAGATATTTTATACCTTGAACAGGGAGTGTCGTTCTGTTTTGAGCCAAAGACAAATTTACGTGTCATTGACGTCTTGAAGTCCCTCCACCAGGTTGCAATTTGGGATAAAACCTTCTTCCTTATCCTCTCATCATCTGGAATAACCCAACTTCTCTGTTAAAATAGAAAATTAATGTTAAAGCATGTTAAACGAAAATAAGTCAATGATGGAAGTAAAACAGCTTAAAGTACATACCAAAATATCTTGCCATAGTAGATCTTTCTCAACCTCTGACACATCACCCCAACGATTAGCGAGAATAGGGACATGAAATTGTTACCAATAAGGAGTATTGGTAAATCTTGAAGAAAATTGTTTTGATGATGCTGCAAGAAGTTTTACTTGACGAAGATATTAGAATTATTTAAAAGAACTTTGTAGAATTTAAATGTAGTAGGAATGTCTTTAAATTATGTAAAACTTGTATTATTTTAGAAAATGTTCTGAAATAATCGATTATGTGAAGCAATAATCGATTATCATGAGTATGATTGAGATAATCGATTATCACTTCAAATAATCGATTATCACAAGTCTGTTTTTGAAAAATTATTTTGAAAAATCCATAACAGACTTGGATAATCGATTATCACTTACAATAATCGATTATTACTGGCAGTTGGGACTTGACCTTTGATATTCATAGCAACTGGATATATATTGGGTTTCTGTGAAGTTCAGAAGTAACGTTTTTGAACAGAAGCTTAGCAGAATACTATTTGTCAGAGGAAGTTCTCAGAAGCTATAGTTCAAAGTTCCCTTGCTTGATCTCGTGAACAGGAGAGGCTCGCGTTTCGTGTGTCGATAGTCAGAGCAAGCTCTCTTCGAGTTAGTAAGTTGTTCTGCCTGGTCTCGTGAATAGGAGAAGCTTGCGAATCGTTGGTCGATTGCCAGAGCGGTTCTCTTCGAGTTGGCAAAGTGTTCTTCTTCTGGTTCGTTCGTCGAAGGAAGGTTTATTTATCTGTTTTTTATTCACTATTATTGTTATTTGTGAAACATCTTTTTAGTGGAACTGTTAATCACTTCTTATAGTGATTAACGACTGGACGTAGATTCTGTTGAATCGAACCAGTATAAAAATACTTGTGTGATTTTTCTTATCCCTACACTCATTACGTTTTAACGCATATCAACTGTTCGATAAATTTTCTGAAAGAAAATTAATTTTCTAAAATGGACCATTTTAATTTAAATAGTGACCGAACACGCTTTCCGCTTACTCTAAGTTTTATTCCCTGCGCTTTACTCTTCAAATCATACCATTGCTAGTACCAACAGAAATATTTCCAGCGTGCCCAAGTAACTCTTAAACTCTATTGCATGTTCCCCTATAGGCACAAATGTTTTAGGATTAAACTCCATCGGCAATGGTAGCGCGAACAAACAGTGAGATCGGGTTATGTTTTTACATTCATATTCCACGTCGAAAACAAGACAAATTTGACGTTATATTTAAAAACCACGTCGCAGACCAAAATAATTAGACATTTCCGCCTTTTTTTTGATATAATTTGCAAAGTTTACGTCGCAGACTTAGTATGTGACGCCTAAAGTTTTTCCCATTCCTCTGCTTTTACTTGTTTTTTCTTCTGAACACGAGAGCATTAAATAGAACGTCGTATTGTTTGGGAATTTGACGTTTTCTCTTAATTAGCCGCCAATATCAGAAAGTACCGTACTTTTCAATCTCTTTTCTTTTCACTCGTGCCATAAAACGTCGGAAGTTGGGGGGCAGGGACGTGAAGGGAATTGAAGTATGTTGGGAGATTAATGGTGTGCTTAATAGAACGTCGTATTCGGTAGGGCTTTGACATTTTCTTCTTCTGTCAATATCAAAATGTGGAGCTCTTTTTTCGTTTAAAATCAGACATGAAATCTTTTCTTTTAACGTCTTCCTTAATCGATTCAAGTTAGCAATGTACTGAAATTTGCACTTTTACACCAGTGATCAGTTTTTGATCAATATCATAATCGTCTCCAGTATAAAATCGTTCTTGGGGTGTCTTCATCACTTATCGATCTAGATGGGTTTGCGTTTCTTGTAAGCCGGGCAACCTTCTCTTTTCTTCTTGTAACATCTTTCAAAATGTAGAGTCTTTAACTCCTCAACTTAAAAACTATATGTCGAATTCTACTGGGCTTCAACGTATTAATTGAGAGTTTGATAAAACACGTGTGATTAGAAGTTTTCTTCTTCAACCTTCCACCCTTTGTTTCCTTCTTTCCTTTAAACCTACAATAAACTCCCGTTACCATTATATTTTAAGATATGATTCACATACTTTTAAAAAAAAATTATTTTATAAATATTAGTGTAAATTTATCGTAAAATATAATAATGATTTGTGGGACAAATTTAAAGAGAATGAAACTTAATTTCTTTAAAAAATTATTATAATTTCAAAAAGGAAATAATAATAATAATAATAATTAATGAGAATTAAGTTTATACATCAAAATAATTAAAATCATAATAAGTATTATTATATTAAGAAAAGTCATGTCAAATTAATGTTCTTTTAACATAGTGTACACCGTAAATGAAATTTTTTTATTAGATTCAACGACATTCCCATAACTTATATTTCTTTCCTTTGCACTTTTAACCAATGATCAGTTTTTGATCAATATCAGAACTGCATAATCTTCTCTTCTCAACTAGATTGAGAGTTAGTCCACATACAATGCAATTATCATTCACAATTCACAGATCATTTACTAAAATAAATTTTCATTGCACTTCTAAATAAAATGGAAGGAAATAGAGAAACCAACGGTGGCTTAATACCCATGATTACAAAATTAAAAAAAAACACTTAGAAAAGTAGTCCGTATTATTATCAAGAAGATTTCATTCAATCTTCATCGCCAGAATCTTTAGTATGATCTTCACCACGAGTAGGTGGATTTCCGACAGTTTGCTCATCAGTGAAGAACCATCCATTCTCAATCCTTTTCACCCCAATAGGTGACAGACTTCGTATACCAATTTCTTCTGACCTTTTGCACACAATTCTTTCTTCTTCAGATACATCTACTCATTGGAGTTCCAGCACCTTGTTGATAAATACACCATATGGCAATTTGTGTGCATAATGATCTCTTGCAGCGATCATGTGGTCTTTTAGTACCGCAACCCAGTTGGTTGGGAATCTAGTCTTGATAGCATTCAACATAAATACATCTTCTGTTGACATTCTGTCCTCGTTCAATCTTCCAGGCAGTAGTAGCCAAGTCAGGACATAAGTAATAATTCTCTCCTCCTTGTTTAAGCCATCATGTAGGTACTGCTTATCCATCATGTACCTTCCTGGATATCTTAAGCAGTTTACATGTATAGCTCTCTTTGTTAGCCACATGTTTGACTTAGAATCACGGATATGAGAATCCAAACCTTCAGCTTTCATACCAACAATATTTGACCAAACATCATCGTCAATAGTAATGTTAACACCTTTGACCCTTGAGTGAATGACCCCATTTACAACCCTGAGGTTTGTGTAGAAAACCTCTACCAAATCAGGATAGCAATTTCCTTTCATCTGGACAAAATCAGTATGCCCTTGATATGAAATCAATTCTTGAAAAAGGAAACCTTCTTTCTTGAAGAATTGCAGGTCCAGATACTTGTGAGGAACTACAATTTTTAAATGTCTCCAGTATAAAAACTTTACTCGGGTCTCTTGATCACTTATCCATCCAGATGGGTTTGCGCTTCTTGTAATCTGGGCAACCTTCTCTTTTCTTCTTGATGATGATGAAGAAGCCATTTCTCAATAGAATTCTCGAAACGTCTTTCACAATGTAGTAGTTTTTAACTTCTCAACTTCTCTAGTTTAAAAATACAAACGATATGTCGACTTCGCAACATCTCTTAAAATATAATGTTATGCGTCGAATATTTTGGATATTCGACGTTTTCTGCTTCCGCTCCCGCCCTTGGTTTCATTTTTTCATTTAAACCGCCCATAACCTCCCGCTACCATTATATTTTAAGATAAGATTTACATATCTTTTTTTTATTTTTATTTTATGAAGTCGAAGATTTGGGATATTTAACGTTTTCTTGTTTTGCCTCCCAACCATTTGTTACCCTCTTTTTCATTTAAACTGCCCATAACCTCCCGTTACCATTATATTTTAAGATAAGATATACATACTTATTTTATGTTTTTTTTTTATGATTTTGTGTACATTTATCTTGTAATATTTAAATATTATTTTAATTTCATGTGTAAAATAATAATAATAATAATAATAATAATAATAATAATAATAATGTATGAGAAATAATTTTTTTTATTAGATTCAACAACATTCCCAAACCTAATATTTCTTTCCTCTACTTTTAAAAGTTTTATGATTAATATAGGTATGATAAAGCATAAATCAAGTATTCAATGTCTCTTTCCAGGTGTGTATTGATTTTAGGATAAAGATAGGTATGATTATACTAAAAGACTTTAATTGATCTTTAAAAAATAATACTTTAAATTTCAGAAACGATTAAGTTCAGTGATAAACTCAAGGTTAACGTAGATTATTGTTTACAAAAATTGAGATATATAGGATAGTTAGTACAAAAGATTGACAAAGTTAAAAACTGAGATGCATTAAAGCAAGCTAAAGATCGAGAAGAGACAATGTGTATCGAGAATAGTCAGGTTTTATCGAAGTACAACTATCGTCGTGAGTTAAAGGTCAAGATAGACCGATATCGACCAAAAATTAAGTTTGACTAATGGGTTGGGTCGAAGGTTAAGGCATGTTAAGTTTGACTAATGGTCCAGACTGGTTGACCCTACATGTATGTTGGGATGGGTGATTCAGACTAAAGGTCGAGATGGACTAACATAAGTATAAGTTGAAGGTCAACCTAATGTCATTGGACTTTCTTCTCAACTTCTTAGGTGCCTTAAACATTTATACCTGTATGTAGGGAACCAAGTACATATGAAGCCACTTTGGAAGTCATAATATGCATTTGCATTTTGGTTATTGGTTTAGACGGTCAGACCAGGTCATAGTCGAGACGGCCAGGCCAGGTCATGATTGAAATTAGGCAGAATTCGACCACAACCAACATTTTGTTAAGGATCATGATATGTTCACAACTTCTTGACAAAATACAATGTATCACTATTTTATTGGTCTGTATATTTTAAACGGACCAATCACCAACAAAGCGATTATAAAATTGTTAACCATAATAGCCAAAAGTTTAAAATACAATATTAGATTTTTTATTATATATTTTTTAATTTTTGTGTATATGAATTAAAGGTCACCTCATGTATAATAGAATAAAAACTTTAGAATTTATTTTAAAAACAAAATTAAATAAATACATAAGACCACAAAAACCAAACCATTGTTTATATTATTTTAGATGAATAAACAATTTTTGTGTTATATCTTTTTGTGTTAAACATCATTTTAGACGATTAGACGAAAAATCAATTTGTTTATATTATTTAATATATTTTCATTTAAATATTAATCTATAATATCATTAAAAAATTAATTATGTTACTTTAAAAATATATGTATTTATTATTTTTTAAGTTTAAAAACAAATTTTATCATTTAGAATCGATTATACTAACTTGGCAAAATTTAAAGTGAAATTATATAAATACATCGGGGCACATCAAACTGTTTAACTTCGATCCCTCCAAATGTCTCCTTCTTCACAGGTGATTGAAAGTACACATTATTGGGTTGCGGGAAATGAATTTGTTCTTATTTGAATTAAATTACAATTATTACTTTTCCCCTGAATGATGTTTGAACGTCAATTTTGGATGGGATTTGACGTTGATACACAAAGGCGGTTGCTAAGCATACTTACACGATGTACGTCAATCAAACGAGATCTATTACTTTTTCTCTGAATGATGTTTGAACGTCCAATTCAGCATGGCTTCGACGTTAATACAAAGTAACTATAATCACACGATGTACGTCTTCGGTTCATCTATAAATATAGCTTGCATTTCATGTATTCCCTTGCCTCCTCTTTCCATATTGAACATATTAGAATTCATATTTCTTATTTCGTTTGCCTTTTCTTTTCCTTAGATTTCTAAGCATCTCTGTTCTTCATATTGCATTTTGATAACTCTAACTTGAAAGTGGTTCATTCATCGTCATCTCATACGAAGGAGCCCTTTCAAGTTAAAGTTGACAAAATGTTTTTATAGTACAGAAATGGTTAAGATATCTTACCGAAAGGAAAGTGCTTACGAAAAAGAAATATGGTTCACAATATGTTTAATGCTGAAATAATTTTAAGCTCTAAAATAATTTTAAGCTCTAACAATGTATGATTCTCTTTTTAAATTGTCCATAACTTGCACTCCTCCGATAGATTTTCAGAGCTATCTGATTTCTAAGGGAGGAGACAACTTAAGGACAATTTAAATTTGGATTCTATTTACACTGTTGACGTCGAACGTTTAGTTCACTCGATGCATTATAATAAGTTTGGTCACATTGAAATAAATTACTTTGAAAAATTTGGTCACATTGAAATAAATTACTTGGAAAAATTTAATAGTTATAATAAGTTATTAATATAAATAAAATACAATGATTAACATTATTAGAAAAACAAATTTGAACTCTCTCATGCATTATTTCTATGATTTTTAATATTTTAACAAACGTGTGATCAATAATCAGTCGCGTGTCACCATAAATAATCATTAAAAGCTCATTTGCATTTCTTAATTTATAATGCTTTAAATCGATTCTTTATTATTTAGAATTGATTATATTAACTTAGAAAAATTTAAAGTGGAATTATATAATACAGAGGGGCACATCAAACTTTTAACTTCAATCCCTCCAAATCTCACCTCGATAATTGAAAAGTACACAATTTCTTGGGGGCGGGTAGTCAATTTGTTATTGTATGAATCAAACAAAATAAAATATATTAATTTTTCTATGATTGATGTATGAACGTCAAACTCGGTACGACTTCGATGTCCATACGAGATGGTGTTAGTCAGTTACGCGATTGATGTCTTCTTCAACCAGAAGCCAAAGGTCGTCTATTTATTATTGTTCTTTTAATTTTACTTTTTAATCATCCAATATAACGTCCCATGCCTCTGGTATTCGACGTTATAGGTCATTTTGTTCTTATCTGAAACAAACGAGATTTATTATTAACTTTTTCACTGAATGATGTTTGAACGTCGAATCCGACGTTCTGTACGTTCATCTATAAATATGGCTTGAATATCACGTAATGACTTGCTTCCTGTTTCCATATTGAACATATTAGGATTCATGTTTTTTATATTAAAGCCCTTTCCCTTTCCTTAGATTTCGAAACATGTTTGTTCTTTAAATTGCAATTTGCCTGGTTGAATGTCAAAGTGCCTCATTCATGTCTCACGTCATATGAAGGTCCTTTGACATTCAACTCCACAAAATGCTTTTTATAATATAGAAATGATTAAGTTATCTTACTGAAAGGGAAGTGCTTAGGAAAAAGAAATATGGTTCACAATATGTGTAATGCTGAAACAATTGTGAGAACGAAAATAATGATATAAAAAGAACTTCATCCTTTAACAATGTATGGTTCGTTTTTTAAATGGCTTGGAGTTGTTTTCTACCATTACAATTCAAAGCTATCTGATTTCCTATGGTGGAAAACAACTTCAAAATATTTTAAATTTATACAGTGACGTCGAGTATTAAGTACATTCGATGCAAAGGCCTGGAGGTCATATCATTATCCAAAGAGATTTTTTACTTTTTCTCTGAATGATGTTTGAATGTCGAATTTGGAAAATATTTGACGTTCACACTAGATGTGGACTGTGAAAATTAATTGTGTGCCTTTAACAAAGAACCAATATTACGTCGAATTGTAATGGACTTTGACGTTTCAACTTCTTCAAGATACCAATGGTCGCTCCAATTTTGTATATTTCACTTTTTTTCTTTTAATGATACCTCCAATTTTTTATATTTCAGTTTTTTTCTTTTAAACTCTCACTCTAATGTCAAGGCTCATAGATCTTCGACGTATTTGTCGTCTGCAAGGAGGTCATATCCGTTTCCAAAGAGATATTTTACTTTGTCTCGAATGATGTTTAAACGTTGAACTTTGGTAATATTCAACATTCTTACTAGATGGAGGAGTGTGAAAATTAATAGTATAATTACTCGATGTACTGCTTTTTTCATGATGGAATTATATTCCACTACGATTATGTGGAAGTGTGATGACATTGTTTCATCTATAAATATACACGTGGTTTTCTTATTATTCCATTCATCCTGTTTCCGTGTTGAACATATTAGGATTCATGTTTTTTATCTCTTAGCTCCTTCCCTTTATTTAGATTTCGAAACATGTTTGTTCTTTAAATTGCAATTTGCCTGGTTGAATGTCAAAGTGCCTCATTCATGTCTCAGTTCATATGAAGGTGGCCTTTGACATTCATCAGAACAAAATGCTTTTTATAGTACATAAATGATTAAGTTATCTTACTGAAAGGAAAGTGCTGAGGAAAAAGAAATATGATTCACAATATGTTTAATGCTGAAACAATTTCGAGAACTAAAATTATAATATAAAAAAAACTTCATCCTTTAACAATGTATGATTCATTTTTTAAATGGCTTGGAGTTGTTTTCTACCATTAAAATTCAGAGCTATTTGATTTCCTATGGTGGAAACAACTAAAATATTTTAAATTTATACATTCGAATATTTTTAAAAAAAAACTTCATCCTTTAACAATGTATGGTTCATTTTTTAAATGGCTAGGAATTGTTTTCTACCATTAGAATTCAGAGCTATCTGATTATCTATTGTGGAAACAACTAAAATATTTGAAATTTATACAGTTGACGTCGAATATTGAGTACATTCGATGCAAAGGCGTGGAGATTGACGTCATTTTTTTGAGATAATCGACGTCCTATACTTTAGAAGAAATTACGACGTCTAAAATGAAGACCGAAGATGATGAAATACATTATAACGCAAAACAGGAAGTAAAAAAAAATTAAAACAAGCAAAATAATGTAGAATGTTTTTGAAATTCATAAATGTTAACATTTTCTTCTCGTTTTCCACCATGCCTTCATGGATAACAAAGAAATGACTTCTTTTAGAGGAGGAATTGATGGAAAACCAAATGAAAAAGTTAACATGAATTTGGGTGCGAAAGTTTTGTAGGATAGGTTTTCAAAGAGTCTACTTAAAATTCATAAGTATTAACATTTTCCTATGTTTTAGCCCTTTGCCTTCATGGATAACAAAGAAATGTCTTCGTTTAGTGAAGGAAAAGAACTAAAGAAAAATGAAAAAAGTTAACATGAATTTGGTTAAAAAAGGTTATCAAATGGTTCAACTTGAAATGAAATCCAAATCTGTTAAGCTATTTATAATCCAATATTAAATGTCCAATGCAACCGACAATTTGACGATATATTTGCAATAGTACGTCACAACCTTTTGCAGCGTTGACGTGACGGGCATATGAGTGGTTGGCACCACTAATTGTGTTGTTTTAACATAGCACCAATATTACGTCGCATTCTACTTGTCTCTGACATTTTCTTCTTCATCAAGAAGCCAAAGGTCGCTCCAAATATTTTATTTTATTTTTTCTTTTGAACCCGAACTTTAACTTCAAGACTCCTAGTTCATCGACGTATTTTTCGTCAGCAAGCAGGTCATATCAGTAGTAAGAAGGTCATATCAATATCCAAAGAGATCTTTCACTTTTTCTCTTAATGATGTTTGAACGTCAAATGTGGAAAATATTTGATGTTCATACTAGATGTGGACTGTGAAAATTAATTGTGTGCCTTTACCAAAGCACCAATATTACGTCAAATTATAATGGACATTGACGTTTCAACTTCATCAAGATACCCATGGTCGTTCCAATTTTTTATATTTCACTTTTTTTCTTTTAAACTCTAACTTTAACGTCAAGGCTGTTTCATCAACATACATATTACAATTACATTAAAAACACATATAACAAAGACCATCCCGAGTAACACCTTCAACCACTTTTCCAACATACGAACCCTTTTCTCTAAACAAGCTATTTTCATCTTTTCATCATCAGCTTCTTCCATCTTCATCACACTTTATTCCATCATCATCAAACTTCCACATGCTTGTTCATTTCTTCCACTTCTACTCCTTTCTTCTCCATACAACACATTTCCTTCTTCTATTGCTTCTTCACTGCACAGCGAAAGAAGTTGCAGCCAATGAAATCTTCGCCCCCACCCTGTTGAACGACAATAGGCACACTCTCTCGTCAAAACCCACAAAAATAAACAAACATTTATGCTTATATTAAACTGACCTTGAAATTAGGACAACCCCAGAACTTTTTGCCCTTGTTTTTAGGGGTTCTCACACTACGTAAAACTACAATGTGACCACAGAAGCAAGTGGGTTTTACACCCAACCTCCTAACACTTGCACTACTGTGTTGGAAGTCCAAACCCATACACTTGCAAGACGAAGATGAACGAGACATTTCCTCAACTGCAACAATATTATTATTCCAAGTGGCTATCAACGACAACAATATTATTATTCCAAGTGGATCACATTGAATTTATAATGCACAATGGCTATCGAGGGTTTCAACCAAACAAAAACATAAAAAGACATAATAACACAAAATATAGGGAAAATATGAAAATATAACCACGAAAAGTATATACTAAATTTTCAAACATTGTTCAAGCATAGAAAAATATACTAAAATATATTTAAATATTACATTAATTTCATAAAAATAAACTAATCTTCATAATCTGAGTCAGATGTCTCCATAGACTCATCTTCTGTTGTGTCGTCTTCATCATCAGATTCACTTGTTGAGGTTTCAACTAAATTGTCTTCATATAATTTGTTATGAATCATGATCAAAGATTTTTGAATTATGGAAATTTTTGTTGAAAGCTTTCGAAATTGATCAACAACAAATCTTTCAAACTCAGCATGTGGAGTGAAGGTAGAAGGAGTTTCGTCAACATCCTTGAACACCCAGCCATCTTTTGTTTTCTTTAGGCTATTAAAGGTCAATGCCGCTTTTCCTATTTCATTTGATTTGGTGCATCCAATTTTTTTTCACCAGTAATATCAACTTGATGATGCTTCAATATACTGATGATAAAAACACCATATGGCAGATTATGTCCATGCCTACTAGCAATTTCAATCATGTGCTCACTCATAACAGCAACCCAATTGGTTGGTATTCGTGTTTTTATGGCTTGAACCAAAAATAAATCTTCAGCAGTTAGACGATTACGTATATATCTTCCAGGTAGTATTACCCAAGTAAGTACAAAAGCACACAATTTTTCTTCCATTTTCAAACCATCAATTTTAATATCGAAACCTTTGACCCGAGAGCATATAACACCATTGACAACCTTCAAATTATGGTAGAACACTTCTACCAAGTTAGGATAGCAATCACCGGTCATTTCTACAAATTTTGCAAGACCAACATCTACAAGCCAATCTTGAAAAACAAACCCTTGCTTTATGAATAATTCCAGATCCAAGTACTTGTGATGGACCACCTGGAAGAGTTTTCTATAACATCCAAATTTGTATCGTGTTTCGTCATCACTTATCCACCCATTTGGACTAGCATTTCTTACAACCTGTTCAGCCTTCTTTCCACGCCGTGAAGATGAAGAAGCCATTTGAGAATAGGATTTAGAGGTATAGGGAAAGGTTATAGTTTCAATATAAGTTCAGAAATATATTTAGTTTCAATATAACTTCAGTATAACACGTCATATGCCATTAGGACTCCACGTTCTATAGTTGAAATACTTGGAAGTTTAAATGAAAACGTCGAAGCCCCATAAAACTCGACGTTCATTGAAGGTAAATATTTAAAACAGCGCACCATTCTTTTATTCTTTTTTTTCTTTTGAAATACAAATATTACGGAAAATCTGAAAATAAAATATTAATTGTCTTCAAAATAATAAAAAGAAAATCAAAGTAAATATTACTAGACCCAAAACTAATAAAATAAGATTTAAACAAAATTATTAATAAAACCCTAAAATTTAGGTTTATCTCAACATTATTGTGAGCCAGAAGCCAAAGAGTTACTCCCCTTTTAATTCTTTTTTCTTTTTTCTTTTAAACCACCAAGATTACGTCGAATTCTTCGGGGATTGACGTATTATTTGTTTGCTAGAAGCTGAAGAGTTTCTCCTTTTTAATTTCGTTTTCTTTTTAATCAAACAATTACTCCATTTTTAATCCAACAGTAAACGAAGAGTTGTAATACTTGGACGTTTCAATTTAAATACCACCAATAGTATGTTGTAATACTTGGACTTTTCAGAAGTAAAAGACTAACTCCAATTTGCTGAACTGCATAGGATTGCTCATTTCATTATAATGGAAGAATCAGTTCAAAGAGATAACAAAAGACAACGCACAAAAGATGACAATTCTACAAATTTTCCAATCAAATCACTTCCCACAGACTTATTGGTTAATGTGGTTGCAAAGGTAAGTTCTGAATCTTGGATTGATCATTACAACATGAAAGTATGATGTAGAGATTTTTTGAATGCTGCAAAAGAAAATTATATGTGGCAGCAAATTTCTTTAGAAAAGTTTTCGTTGATTCCATGGTCATGTAAAGAAGCAAGGGAATTTGATATTTTCATGCAAAGTTGTAAAGAGGGTGGAAATATTGAAGCTTGGTATAGAGAGGGATTAAGAGAAATAATTAGATATAAGGGAAATATTGAAAAAGGCATTAATGACTTGAAAATGGCTACCAAAAAGGGTTATCTTGAAGCAAAATATGTATATGGTTTGATCTTATTATGTTCATACGATATTGATTTAAGAAAAACAAGGGTTGAGTATATGAAATTTTTGAGAAATGTCAACTGTGTTTTAAGGTGTAGAAATAAGTTAGTAACTTTGTTGGGTAATATATGGAGAAAACCTCATGGAACACTATTGCGCAATCCAACTCCTTTATGTTCCCATAGATAATGCAATGGTTGGAGAATGAAGAATTTTATTTCTTAGGAAATAGTGGATACTGAAGATGATGATGATAATATTAAAAACTCGTGTGAAAATTGTAGGTGAGATATTGAGTTATACTTTTTTTATAATATTTTATTCTATTCAATTTAGTAATCAAATTCTATTGTAGGTGAGATGTTTTGTAATCATCTCTTGAATATTAATGAAATTCTCCTTTGGCAAACATTAGTGAATGGTGATTGAATTGTTTAAAATGATTAAATCACTTTTATGATTCCAATTGTCCATTTTGAATTTTACGTCATTAAATTGCATGCAGCAGCATATCATATATGTTTTTAAAACACCAATATTATGTCGAATGATAAAGCTAATCGACGTAATATTAAGATATGAACGTCCAAGAAAGGGAAGTCGACGTATTATTTAATATTACGGCAAAGGTATCTCCTTTTTTTTTTACTTTTATCTTTTTTTCTTTTTCCTTTTTATCCTGAAATAACACGTCCATTTTGAAAATATTCGACGTCCTCTATTAATTCCTAGAAGGAGTTTATGAATTTTATGATTTGAAGTTGTAGCGTTTTGAAAGGCCTTGGAATTGTTACAAGTTAATACAACTGTTTTTACAAGAAATTTTATAAATTGATGTCTACTTAAATAATTACTGTTGGGAAAGTGCTGATATAGGCTTCAATAATTAAAGGCAGTCTACTTAAATGATATATGGAAAAATGCAGTTTCCTGCTAGAAATGAAGAGGTTGACGTCAATTTCTTTAGACTTCCAAAGTGTCTTTTTGGTTATATTCTTTTTTCTTTTAATCAAACAAAAAAAAATGAATTCCTTGTGCATATGACGTATTATTCATTATTAGAAGGCAAAGGTCGCTCTTTTTTTTTCTTTTTTCTTTTTAAATTCCCATAGAACGTCTATTCTAGGGGGCTTCGACGTGAAAGGCATTGGAGTGGTTGTGCGCATTAATTTTGTTCTGTTACCACAGTGGTTGTTGTGAGCATTAATATTGACTCTATAAATATAATGATAAACTCCACGCTCACTTCATCGTCTTCCTCCTCTCCTTTTTTCTACGCGGCATTGCATTTCCATGTGTGTTTTATCTATTTTAAATCGTTTAAACTTACTTTTACTCCGATTAAATTAGTCTTTGATGGATTATCTTCCATTTGAACTGACTAAAATGAGTTTTTGTTGTGTTTTGGTGCAGTTTTGCTTGTGTCTTTTGGTAGCGTATTAGTACCTTCTCCCTTAAGTAGTTTCTTCATAAGAAAAACTTACGTCTTTTACATCTCTAATGGTATTTCAACCAAAACCGAACCTAGGTCCTTGCCTAGTTCTCATGTCACCGTATTCTTTTTCATTGGCGGTTTGCATGACTACCGAAAAACACGCGCAAAACTACACTAAAACACAACTCAATAGACGTCGAATGCATAGAAGAATTCGACGTTATATAGTTGTTTTGAAAGAAAAAGAAAAAATAATAAAAAAGGAACTAAATAATAAAACGTCGTAGCCAGTATAAAATGACGTTATATGTGTTGATTTAAAAGAAAAATAAAATAATAACTACTCGCTGAAGGAGATAACAGAAAACACAAAGAAAAAAAATTAAAAGATGGAGTTCATAGGAGAAATTTTATGAATGGATGTCTACTTAAAATAATTATTGTTGATGTCAAAGCCAGTTTAAAATGACGTTTTATTGGTTGTTTTAAAAGAAAAATAAAAGAATAACTACTAGCTGTAATATACAACGTCCATCTTTTGTTATTGTGACGTCATATTATTTAAAACAAAATTTTGTATTTATTTATTTTGTATTGAACGTCAATTGATTCCTTAACTGAAGTTATGTGATTACCTAGGTTTCGTACACCAAGGACGATAACGTCAGACCCCAAATTGTTCGGCATTCTACATTAGTATATACGTCGAAAGCATAAAGTGGGTGACGTTCTGTCTGGTTTAAAAGAGAAAAGAAATAAAGAATAAAAAATGGATTCACTCTCTGTCGTATAAAACGTCGAATATTTAGCATGGTGGACGTCAAATGTGGGTAGAGTGATGCTACTGGAAGCAAACCACTCTATCGTTATTTTTTTATTTTAAATTGAACGTCAGTTGTTTTTCAAAATGATGTTGTGTTTCTAAGGTCATTGTTTTACGTCGTTCTAGCCCTTGTTTGACGTTAGCACATTTTAGATTACGTCTATATGATCTTTGTTTGTTGTTAATAAATATTAGTCGGGGAACGGTTTCAGTAGAGGACGTGGAGCGATTGAATTTATTTACAGTAATGCTACCGGTCATTTTTAACATTGCGAATTGGGCGGTTAGATATTGACCGCTTGACGTTATAGCCCATTTTTGCACCAGTGATAACAATCAATATTAAAGATTGGAACATGTAACACATTAAATACATGTGTTATTAAAAATGTGTTGTCATCATAAAAAACCAGAGTGATATAAATATTGTGTTGTCAACAATCTCAACAATCTCCCCCTTTTTTGATGATGCACAACCATGATTAATAAACAACCATGTTTGCATAAGAACAAACCAAATTCAGAGTAAGCACATGATATAACAATCAAATTTTAGTTCAAATACTTTGAATGCAACACAATCAATGAACAATATATCAAGCAGATATCATTTCACAATACTCAGATAGCATTTCATAATACTTCTCCCCCTTTGTGCAATAACAAAAAAAGGTATGCTTCTAGATATGATATGCTGATAAACCAAACAGAGATGCATCAATAAGAAATATAAGTAGTTTGAAAACATGCAGTGATGCTCCCCCTATCATATATATTCACATGAAAAAGATAACTCCCCCTGAAGTATAGGCATGTGAAGAAATATGTGTAAATCACTAGTGGAAAAACGCTGTTTAACGTCAGTTATTTTGGGCTTTTGACGTCACTTACGAAACCGACGTCTATTCTACTAATGTTAACTTTACATCAGTCAGGTAACGACAGACGTCTATGTAGACGTCGGCTGTGTACACAGCCGACGTGGAAATAGACGTCGGGCATAGCCACAAAAGACGTTAACATAGACGTCAGTGGTCAACAAAAGAGACGTCTATACGCGCTGGATAGTTTTGTCCACTGTTACTTATTGGACGTCGCTTTGTGCATTGACTGACGTCTGTAGACGTCAGTTGTGCGTTAACCGACGTCTACTGGGTATTTTTGTTTTAATAAATATTTTATTTTTCAAATATAACCACACCTGAAATTCAAAAAAATTTCCCAGAACAATTGTTTATAATAAATAATTGTTTGTTTGAGCTATAAATAGATATAATTCAATCAAAGATCAAAAAAATGAAATTATACACTTAAACTAATCCTAGGTAATGGAAAACAACAAAAATAAGTCTTGCTCTAGTTCCACTTTTGGAGAAGATAAGTTGCCCACTCCTGCCTTAGCTGCTTTATCGTGCCTTCGGGTAAAGGAGATGAATTGTTGAAGCGTTGCACAATTCAGAAATATTGATTATGATTTGATATATGTTCAAAAGTTTTAATTGATTTTTGATGTTTTCAAAGTAAGCATGATTATTACCTCATTCCAGTTATCTGTAATGCCTGCTCGAATGATGGTCTTAATCCAAGACATCACATAGTACCCACATTCCCATGAATCTAGCTGTCTGTTACACTAAAATGACAAACTAAATATAGTCAAGAATTAAGATCACTGTATAACATAGTAAATGAATTAAAACTATAAATGCACCAAACCTTGGGATACAAGACTTGATTTAGTTGACCTCGGGATTTACCCATTACTCTATTAAAAATTAATATAAGTATGAAATCATAAAAAATTAAGGCCGACATGAATTTAAAAGTCATTTTAAGTGAAACGCTTACCCTTGAAGAATGGTTTTCAAGTCATTTTTCATCTTCCTTTGCAGTGAACAGAACAATACAACTGTACTTTTTTTGGGAATGAGGACCACCAGTTGCCAATGAGCACTGTTTGGAACACCATAAATAATTAAGTAAACTAATTAAGTAAACTTTAATTACCTTTTACATAAAACAACACATACCCATCAATGTATGGCACAAGGTATATGTCTCTGTTTGACTCAGTCATCCATGTTTCGAAATAATTTTTTTGGTTTCAACTGTGTTACCAGAACGTTGAACGGTCTGAGGTTCAACAAATCCGTAAACGGAAGACCGACCTTGGTCTACAATGACTGTGTCCATGTACCTATAACAACAAAGTTAACTTGTTACAAAGAATGCATCTAAATTAAAATATTATGGTAGACAAAAGTAACTATCTTACATGCACCAGAGTTGAATAATGGAAATATTCAACATCTTGTCTCCCGCAATGATCTCCGATACATCATTGAATGTGATATATACTGGCATATGGGGGGGAGACCAAATACTCTTAAGTCCTAGTATATTTGTACTGATCCTTTGTTGAACCTGGGAATTCTTGTCATTAGTTTTGCTATGGGATCATCCTCCGCTTCAGCCATGTCATCACCATCAACACAATCATCATCTTCAAGTATTGGTACCTCATTCATCGGCTGCTTTTGAGAACGTGTGAACTAAAGATAACATTTTCAAAATTATGAAAAAATATTTTTAAATGATAATATAAAATTAGTAATGATAAAAATATTATACCTGTTGTGTAGCAATGTGTGTGATAATCAATGCTCTAGGCCAAGCTAAAAAAGTTCCTATGGCCTCCCCCACAAATTGAACTTCTGGAGTGGGTACAGGCACCTGAGCCTGGGGATCCCGAACCTCGTCAATCATGACACGCACGTGCTGGGGTGATATGGGAACACTATGAATAGTCTGGCCTCCCTCAACTACTCATCCGACAGCCACAATGCGTGCGGGATCCCCATCAACCAACAGGTCATACTGACCAATGTAGTCAGTAGGTTCAACAGCAAAGCAGGATCCTTTGGTGCTGGCAGGAGGTGGTGTGGGAGTTTCAGCGGGCACACCCAGGGTTGTTTGTTGTTTTTCGTTTTGTTGTTTTTGTTCTTGTAGCTGCTCATTGAATCGTTGCTCCATTTCACGAATTCTTTGTTCCCACTGAAGATCCATCTGCCTTAGTGCCTCCTGATTCGTTGATTGAGTTGTTGAGTTGTTTTTTGTATAGGGCCAAAGTAGTCACGAAGACCAATGGACCCAGGAACTGCACGTACACGTCCTGGGTGCTCCGGTTTTCCAATGGTCGTTGTTAATATGTCCTCCCTACCTTGGGGAGTAAATGTTCCCTGTGTCTGCTGCTCAACCAACTCATCCTGCACATTAAAAATGTTACGTTACTTAAATTGCAAGATATGATAAAAACACAATCAAACAATGTTTACAATTTCAACTTACAATTCTCTATGAGATCAATACGGCTGAGGCAGATGTCATGTTCCAATCTGACTTCATCCAAGCAGCCTTCCACATCTCGTACCATGTAGGTGGAGGTGCTAGGTCCGGGGACTCAAGCCCCAACTCATCCGCTCGACCCTTCCTAAGTTTCTTCTCCAGTTTCGCATAACCACCTCGTGATAACACGTGTGGTGCATCATTTAGCCGTTGCCTTTCTTGGGCGGCTAACCTTTTACCCTGTAAAACAATTTTTATGCATAACTATATAATAATAAAAACTGCTTTGAAGACATTGTTGGTTAAGATAAATACGTTCCATTCCTCAGTCTCTCTAGATTGACGAAACTGCATCCATTCTTCTTTTGTGAAGGAATAATGCTGAGATGTATTCTCATGTTGTCTATCTCCAAATACATACAGACGTGTCAGCCTTGTCTTGAAATACCTCCATCTCTTACATATCTGCGATAAGATTTTCTTACTCATCTCAAGTGTGTTTGGAAGATCATATTTTAGCTGTTTAAAACAAGAAAAATGTTAATAACATAATAAGATCAAAGAAATAATTATATCAAATTTCTTTTAAGTAACCATACCTGAACATGGGTTTTGGCTATCTTACCCAGATAATTACTAAATCTATCAGCATTTGGCCCTGATACCACACCGGTTCTTGGGTCAATCTCAAGATGTCTGCTCTGCCCAGGAACCTGTCCGGATGTCACTTCTGGCAAGCGTGTCACTCCTCGTGTACGTCTGCTCTATGCTGATGCTGAGTCTGAGGTCGACATACCTGAAAAATATAAACAAGGTTAGTATGAATTGAAATTGAAATTTTCATCTAAATAAAAGTTCATATAAAGTCTAAACAAAAAACAAGACATTACTTATTAAGATATTGTTTTCTCCCAGATCCCTTCATCATGATCACTACGAATTGCATGTATGTCATCGACAACGTCATCAACTGAGTCTACAATGGGTCTTGATGTGCTACATGTTGTCTCAAGTATATCAAGAGATTCTTCATCATCAAAACCGTGCATGTTTTTTCCTTCCAAAACCACTGACCATTTTTCATTCGCTGGATCGCTGACGTAGAATATTTGCCTTTCTTGACTTGCCATAATAAATGGTTCATCAGTGAAACTCATCTTTTTAAGATCTACTAATGTGAAACCAGAGCCATCTGTAATGATTCCAGAATTTATATCAACCCATTTACACTTGAAAACGGGGACTCTAAATCTCACATAATCCACCTCCCATATTTCTTGTATTACTCCAAAATAACTAATTGATGCAGTGATTGGATTTTTGTCTTTAGAACTAGAGAAGTGCACTGACTCAGCTTTTAGTGTAACCCCACTATTTTGAACTCTACTTTTATCATCTTCTTCCTTTGTCTGAAAAGAGATATTGTTAATATAGTACCCACCATATGTAATGACATCTGTGTTCGGCCCCCGAGATAACCTCAATAGTGTTTCAGAAACATGTGGAGTCGTATATATCTTTTTCTTAAACCATTGTAAGAAGGTTTTGACATGTTCATTAAGATGCCATTTTTCACTCATTCTTGGGTGTGATGCCTTTATTTCATTAACGTGTTCAGAAATGTAAGGAATAACATATTAGTGTTGTTTAAGATGTACAAATGAGCTTGATCAACTTCTTTTCTACTCACTCTTTGAATCCTTACACCACGACCCTTACCTTCACATTTTCCTTCATGTATGCTCTTGGGTAGCCCCACTGGTTCACAACTTGGCATGTAAGTTGAACAAAATTCAATGGCTTCTTCTGCAATGTATCGCTCTATGATTGAAGCTTCTGATCTATACTGATTCTTGACATATCCCTTTAAGATTTTCATGTATCTTTCAACAGGATACATCCACCTTAGGTAAACCGGCCCACATATTCGAATTTCTCGGACTAGATGAACGATCAAATGAACCATGATATCAAAAAAAGAAGGTGGAAAATACATCTCCAATTCACATAGTAGTCTTATTCCTTCATTTTCCAATTGATCTAAACATCGAGGGTCAACAACTTTCTTGCAAATGGCATTAAAAAACAAACACAGACGTGTCAGAATACCCCTAACAGAAGGAGGTAATATGCCTCGAATAACAACTGGTAACAATTGTTGCATCAATATATGACAATCATGAGACTTTAAACCAACTAACTTTAGCTCTTGCATAGAAACAAGGTTACTAATATTATAAGAATAACCTTGTGGAACCTTCACACTTCTTAAAGACTTACAAAAACTTTGTTTTGATTTTTTAGAAAGAGTATGATAGGATGGGGGCAAATAGGCGCGTCTACCTATTGTCTGTGGATGTAACTCTGTTCGGATTCCCATGTCAGCCAAATCTTGTCTTGCTTTTATTCCATCTTTGGTCTTCCCTTTCACGTTTAATAAAGTTCCGATGACACTGTCACAAACATTTTTTTCAATGTGCATCACATCAATACAATGTCTAACATCAAGTATAGACCAATAAGGAAGATTAAAAAATATTAATCGTTTCTTCCAAGCATTTTTTGAATATGTACTTTTACGATGTTTTCCGAATACAATGTTAATGTTTTTGACTTCGTTATACACCTCTTCACCATTCCGAGGTCTGCACACAACCTCATCCTCAACACTTTCATTGAATGCTTTTTTCAATCTACGATAAGGGTGATTATGAGGAAGGAATTTCCGATGTCTTGTATAAACCGTCTTCTAACCATGCTTCAATTGAAGGTAACTTGTGTTTTCTGCACAAATCGGACATGCAAAATGTCCTTTAACACTATAACCGCTCAAGTTTATAGTGCAAAACAACATTGCACGCAAACGGAAATTCTATTCAACATCTGAATCAAACACTTCGACACCTTCTTCCCACAACAATTTCAAATCATCAATTAAAGGTTTCAAGTAAACATCAATGTCATTGCCAGGTTGTTTAGGACCAGATATCATCATTGACAACATGACATATTTTCTCTTCAGGCACAACAAAGGAGAAAGATTGTATATCATCAACAAAATTGGCCATGAACTGTGTTTGCTACTTAAGTTCACGTACGAATTCATACCATCAATTGCTAGTGCAAGTCTTAAGTTTCTTGGATCTACACCAAATTCTGGAAATGTTTCATCGATCTTCTTCCACTATGGTGAGTCTGCTGGGTGTCGAAGAAGATTATCGCACTTTCTTTCTAAAACGTGCCATTTAAGGTTCTTTGCATCCTCCTTAACAGAGAACATACATTTGAACCTAGGTATTATAGGCAAATACCACATGACCTTACCAGGTGCACCATCATTACCTTCTTTAGTGTTTTTGTCATATTTCTTTTTAAAACGGCTTAAACCATATGTTGGACAATACTTTAGTGAAGCAAACTCCTTGATGTACAAAACACAATCATTGGGGCAAGCATGTATCTTTTGATATTCAAGACCCATTGGACATAAAAATTTTTTGGCCTTGTAATTTTGAATAGGAAGAGTATTATTTTCTGGAAGCATCTCTTTCAGCAACTCCAACAACTCCGTGAAACTTTTATCGGTCCATCCGTTCCTTGCTTTTAAACTGAACAACTTCAAAGTTGCAGACAAACGTGTAAAGTTCGTGCAGCCTCGGTACAACGGTTGCTCAGAATCATTGATAAGAGAATCGTACAAATTAGCTCTTCTAAAGTTACCTTCACCAACATCATGTATCATGTCCTCTAAGTCATCACTCATCCATTCTTCCACATAATTTGTTCCTCGTGACGTCATAGGTTGGTCCAGTACTTCTCCATGCCAAGTCCAAACGGTATACGTTCTCGTTATGCCGAACATGAATAAATGATCATGCAAATTGCCCAAGTCTTGTCGTATTTGATTAAGACAACGAACACAAGGACAAAAGTATGTCCCGTTCACAGACTTTGCATTTTCTTTAACATATTGCAAGAACACTGAAACACCCTTCTCATATTCTTCAGAGATGCGACGTGCATTCATCCACCTTCGATCTATACTATGTTCGTAACATAGTTCATCAGTATAAAATTCTTAACTCTCACAAGGTTAGGCCCTACCCATTCAGGAAAAATAATTTTTCATAAATTGCTACGACATGTGCAAAGAAGTCTACATCATAAATTTGATAATATTTCGGCAGCATTTCGCATTGGTCTCCGAAATACACGAAATGACACTAGTCACAAGAATGACCACAATCAAATATGCATTCGGAGAACAACACAAATAATGAACCGAAATTTCATCAGTCTTATGCATAAACTCTAACATACATGTTATAGCAAATTTATGAAAAATAATTTTCCCAAACTATCCAATTGGACAATTCAAAATTTAATACAAACGATTAAAAGATTAATCGTTTGTGTTACATTTCAAACGGGAACTAAGTTTCACTAAGTGATTTGATACTAATGCATGCCAATTATAATAACACAACTAAACTTAATCACATGCATATACTAACAATCTGCAAACACATCCAAACGTAAATGTCAATATGAAATCATAAAAAAAAACCAATAAAATGCAAATTCAAAGTGCCAACATCATACACAAAAGCCATAATATCCATACAAATTAAGTTTTCAAGAAACAAGCTAACCTTTTTAGCAGATTATATATAACCAAACGAGGTAGATGTCGTAGTGCACACCCAAATATAGGTCACAAAAGCAGTCCAAAAACAGTTGAAAACACAACCCAACAAGACGTTTGAAACTGCAACAAAACGCAACGAAATGTAATTATAATCGGTTCAAATGAAAGCTTTTTCATCAAAGACTAATTCAATCAGAGCAAAACTAAATTTAAACCGTAAAAAACACAGAAAACGAACCTCTAATGGCGCGGCGGAGAAAATCTCTCGACGAAGAAGACGATGAATAGTGGAAACTGCTCGCGGGTTCACATTCTGAAGTTTATATTACTATAGACGTCGGTTAACTATCGCGATTGACGTCTGTAAGGTTATAGACGTCGATCCTCTCACTAATTTGACGTCTATATGATTTAAATATTAATATTGGTGCGGATTATAAACATCAGGTATGTGCGCAACTGACGTCTAGTTGGACATAATCGTCGGTTACCATGCAACCGACGTCTAGTTTGCAGAATAATCATTACAGTTTCACCTAACTGTCAGGTTATAGACGTCCGTTCGAAGGGGGCACCGACGTCTATGTCTCAGACCATTAATGACACTCAACTACCTGTCAGGTTATAGACGTTTGTGTGCCCACCGACGTCTAACTCGCGACTGTTCACCACCCCTGAGACCTTTAGACGTCGGTGGTTGTCATGTTGACGTCTATAGCTCGACTCTTCACCTTACCTGGCAGACCTTTAGACGTTTCTGTTGAAGGGCCCCGACTTCTATAGTTCTTCACTCATTGGTTACAACTTGCCCCGACGTCTAGTTGCCCTACTTAATTACGAAGTTGCCACCGCTCATCGTGTTACGTCAGTGGACCAAACAATCGACGTCTATGTGGTGACGTTAAACAATGTTTTTGCACTAGTGAATGTGTAATGCTCCCCCTGTCATTATGCATATTTTTCTCAATCAAGTTCAGATGCACAATACAATACAGTAAGAATTAGAGCATACAAACAACTATAACACATAATTGTATCATATATATGATTTCAAGCATATTCATCATGCATAGATACCATCATCAACAATCTCACAATATATTCTCATATATGAATCACACAATTAAAATTAGAGATATATTGCAGCGTAAGATCAAGTCGTTTGAATTATTATCCTAGTCGATTCCATTGCTTCTCAGAGAGCTATGATTCCAGCAGTGATTTCCAAGCAATGTTTCCTGCAAAACCTTTCAGAGATCTCTTACAGATCAAGCAATTTAGTTATGCAAGAAAAATAATCCAATAAGAAGTGAATATGCAGAATAATGTAACAGTTTAGACATGCATAGTCAACTTCACTCAGTACTAAGTTGATTCAATTATTCAATCAAAGCAGATATAATCCATCAGATTAAAGCAATTGAATTAGAATCAAAATACTGATATTCATTACTTGTTCAAAGATATTACAATGAGAAGACCAGAACAAGAACAAAATAAAATGAAACAGAATGGCATTCTAAGCCATTATCAAAAAGAAAAATTCAGACATCATAAGACTCAAAAACTACACTTATAGATGCAAGGTACAAAAACTTCCAAGTGCCCTGATCTAAGTTAGTAAGATTTAGTTGATTCTTCCTCAGAGGAGCTTTTTGTATTAATCCGCTGATCAACATTGCGTTCTTCTACAAGATTGTTGAATTTCTCAGGAAGTATTCTAATCTGTTAAGCAGCATATATTTCAAACTTAGACATAGGAAAGAAATTCGAGCAGTCCTTATTCTCAGTATAAGCACACCTCAAGCCATGTTCTAATTTTTCCTCTCCCATGAAGATCCATCCTTTTATTGTTTTCACCAAACCAAGATACATTAAAGAATCTCTGTCGAAAAAATTTGAGGACCCCTAGAAGCACTTTTGCTCATTTCTTACTTCAACACCTTGAAGAACCAGAATCTTGCTTATGAGGCAGGCATATGGTAGATACAAAGACCTTTTTAGTGACGCGTTCTTCATGTGATCCTTTACCACACGAAGCCAGTTTGTAGGAGTATTATTTCTTATGGCATGAAGAAGATGGACATCTTCTGTAGTCATTCTATCTTTCGTTATTCTTCCTAGCAGAATAATTTTTGTCAGTAGATGTGCCATAATCTTTTCTTCTTTTTGAAGCCCCTCATGTGCAAAAACATTTTCTATGTTGTAGAACCCAGGAAATCTTAGCCATTCCTTGTACACCCATTTCTCGTTTAACAAGGAATTGATCTCGGTATTGGGAAGATGAGACAGATCCCCCTCAGATGACGAGTTTGTGATGATGTTCCAGATGAAATCATTAATATGGACATCAATGCCTTTTACCTTCGAATATAAGAGATCGTCCTCTATCTTCAGATTGTGGTAGAAAACCTTGACGAGATCAGGGTACCAATACCCTTTCATTTCTACAAAGATTGATAGCCTTATCTCTCAAGCCAGTAAGGAAACATGAAGCCTTCTTTCTTGAACAAATTCAGATTTATGCTCATAGGGTCGACAACAATTTTAGATGTAGCCCTAAAATACTTTTCCCGAGTTTCCTTGTCACTAATCCATCTAGTTGGATTAGAGTGTCTGATGGTGATGATTTCTTCTCCTTTATTTCTGAAAGTAGCGTGACTGGTGGAAGCCATGAAGATTGAGTTTCTTGAAAAATCTTTCTTCTCAAACAGGGTTCTTGGAGTTTCGACCAGACACAGACTTATGAAAGCAACTCAAGTCTTGTAAAGAAACACATAAAAAAAGCACGAATGACTAAAACCCAAAAATGACCCATTTTGAATTCTTCAAATTTTTGTAAACCTAAAACAGAGGTTTTGAGTTGATTCGAATAAAACGAGAGTTGACTCTATTTTTAACAGAGTTTCCATAAACAGAGTTGTACACCATAAACATATAGTCGAATAAATTTATAATAAAGTCGACTAAAAGTCGTGAAATGTTTTTCAGAACAAATTTAATCATTCAACCATACTGACAATCACACATACAATCAGACATCAAGCAATCAATGAATTAATGCATGATGTAGTGATGTAATACTTGTTACCCGTTGTAGTCACTCAAGATGATTGATATAACCAATGTAGTTCATCTTTGAGCTCTCACTGCCCATCCTTCCATTTGATTGTTATCCTGCAAAACAACTCAAATTTTTTGTTGTAGGTATCCATTTGAACTTGGGTCCTTGATTTTCAGTTCTAGTTAGTTGTTCCATTGGTTTCCATACGTACAATCCTTTAGGAACACCAAAAGTTCTATAATAATAGTTTCTAACAGTGTGACCAACACAATTGCAATAAAAACATGCATGCTTGACAGGCTTGCTTAAATCAATAAACTTCTTTGCAGTGGTTCTGTTAGTTTGAGCTTTATAGCCTATTCCTTGTCTGTAAATAGCTCTACCAGAAGACTTTAATACAACATTTAAATTGTCTCTACCTTGAGTGAATTTGGCTAGCGTGCTAGTCAAGTAATCTATTTGTTCAATATGAGTAGGACATTTTTCACAACCTTTTTCTACTGTTATAGTCTCAATTTTAACTTCTTTACTAGATAATAGAGCTTCATCTAAATCCTTTTGCAATTTCTCATTATCAGCCACAAGGTTATTAATTCTATGCTCATAATCTCTTCTCTCAGAGTTAAATCGATTAACCTTGTATTCTAGTCGCATAACTTCAACATGGATTTCTTTGAATGCATCTAACAGTAAATAGTACTTCACTTCTAGTGGCTCATTCTAAAAATCTGAGTCACTTTCTTCGTCAGCCACTGATGTTCCAGCCATATGGCATATGTTAGACTCCTCTTCTTGATCATGATCTTCATCACTTGAAGAGTTCGAGTCACTATTCTCCCAAGAAATGTAGGCTCCTTTTTGTTTTCTTCCTTTATCTTGAGGAAACCTTCTATTTACTTTCTTCTTTGGCTTTAATTCTGGACATTATGGCTTGATATGTCCTTCTTTTCCGCATTCGTAGCACGGTACAACATTTGATCTAAAGCCTTTCTTTGCTTTGCTTTGACCTACATGGTTAGTAAGTTGACTATTATTTTCCATAAGTCGACTAAGCTTCCTTACCATCATGGTCATAATTTCTTTGTCATCCATCTCTGCATCTGAGTCATCCTCTGACTTTGAGGATTTCTTGCTTGTTGCTTTCAGAGCAATGGACTTCTTTTCTTCAATGTTTTCTTCATCCTTCAGCCTTCCAAGTTCCAATTCATGTTCTCTCAACTTGCCAAACAAGGTAGCCATGTTCATGCTTGTAAGGTCTTTCGATTCTGAGATTGCAGTGACTTTTGGTTGTCGGTTTCTGTTCAGACTTTTCAGAATTTTGATGTTGATCTCCTCTTTATCAAACGCTTTGCCAAGAGCCATATGGTGATTAACAATGTTTGTGAATCTTTTCTGGACATCATAGATTGTCTCTCCAGCCTTCATCCGGAAAAGTTCATACTCTTGAATCAGAGAATTCTTCCTTGCTCTCTTGACTTCATCAGTGCCTTAATGTGTGACTTCTAAGACATCTCACATTTCCTTTGCAGATTTGCATTGAGATATCCTAAAAAATTGATCAACAGTCAGTGTAGAGGAAATAATGTTTCTAGCTTTAACATCATATTATGCTTTTCTATTCTCTTCAGTTGACCATTCAATAAAAGGTTTTACAACAATTTTTCCATCTACAAATTTAGTAGGCTCAAAAGGGCCATTTAAAGTTGAATCCCAAATTTCTCTATCCACGGATTCAAGAAAGATTTGCATTCTAATTTTCAAAAAAGGATGATTTTCGCCAGCAAACAAAGGTGGTTTGTTTGTAGATGCACCTTCACCAAAATTTTGAAAACTGGAAGTCATCCCCAGGTCTATAGTCGATTCAAAGAAAAATAGAGTTGACTAGTTTTTCAAATATCTTATGAAAACCAGCTCTGATACCAATTGTTGGAAAACAGGTAGGCTTCGTTTTAACACCAAGAGGGGGGTGAATTGGTGAGTTTTCAAAATCAGAGTCTTTTCGCAATCTTTTACACAAAGCACAAAACTTTACAAACTTTCTTGAATCGCAAGTAAAAGAAATTTAAGTGCAGCGGAAAATGAAAGTTGACTACGTGAAATGCACCATAATGGTCAAGATTTTTACAACAAAGCTTTTATAGAGACCTCCACGTCAAAAATATAAAACACCTCTCTAACCCTCTAACCAAAATATAGGCAAACCACACAGCAAGACTTGCAGCAAGATATCCCCTCTCCTACAATTTGGAACCCACTTTGAACAATCCTCAAAGTGTACCAGAGTCCACGAGTTCAACCCCTGTAGTCACAACAGGTACAACAACAATCTCCACGGAAATCAAACACGAATCTTGATCAACCAAAGAACACCTCAATTGTGCAGATTCTGAACAACCTTCTTCTTGATGAGTTCTTGGAGCTCTAAATCACAGAGAAATAATCTGAAACAAAATATGAAAATGTTAGATTTCCAAAAGTTCTCTGAAACAACTCAGGTCTCGTCTATTCATAGATTTCTATAAAACAGACGCTCATGTACTCGAATACACTACTAATTTAGTCGACTCTCCCTGACGGTTATACTAGATAAGTCAAATTAGTAGTAGTCCAGTCAAACAAATTAATTCCACATTCATTATAGTTGACTTTCATTCAATGCTCAACTAACTTTTAAAAATATAGTTGTTACTATTCATGAGCACAACAAAATTTCAAATCAAACAACTAATATATAGTTGAATGCATGGCGCATACAGTCGACTTCGACACAACAGATCATTTTGAAATTCTTTTCAATGCAAAATCTCACATAGCACTATATTTGAAAATTTGTGCATAGTCACGAGCTTAATTCGACTTCTCCCATAATGAAGTCGACTTACAGCTTGCAGTTATGCCACACAATGTACGTTCATAAAAGTGCATGTGGTTTTCCTTTTCCAAAACATATGTAATGCAATCGCAATAGATGTCACATATATCATAATAGTGAATATGCATTCATATATCAGATTTCACACAAACATGTTCAAGATAACAATCAATATTCAAAATTGGAACATGTAACACATTACAATACATGTGTTATTAAAAATGTGTTGTCATCATAAAAAACCAGAGTGATATAGATATTGTGTTGTCAACAATCTCAACATTAGTGACCAACCGTTTTCAAATAGTGTTCAATTTGTGCTTTAGTTTTTTTGATTTTACTACACAAAAAATGCCCAAAAACACCCCCCACCAAGTGTTCGATCTAATGACTGAACCAATATTTGGTCCTTGAGAGACGACCTAAGAGTCCTTTCCTAGCCTATACTGCATTTAATTAAACATTAAATTAGATTCGGGTACGACCTCCATCAATGGTCATACATAAGTTTATATCTATAGTATGCATAATCATTTTTTTTATGATAAAACACTTTGCACAATGCATATCTGTATGAAGTAATCGATTATAGTGTTTATGTAATCAGTTAGATTCATCAGATATCAGCAAATGCTTAACTGCAAGTTTTAACCAATTATATTATATGGATAATTGATTAAAACTCGTGGCTTGGCTAACACCTGATTGCTAAGTGCAGTGATGTGTTTTCAGCTGTAAATGTTTTCAGATTTTCTTAAGTGTAATACTTAATCGATTACACTATTTTATTAATCGGTTAAAATCTGTGCACACTGAAAATTGTTTGTTGTTAAGTCTTAACTACAATAACAGTCATATATTGAATTGTTTTGACTTACATTAATTGTGAAATCGATTACATTAATTGCGTAATCTGTTGAATGTGTTTTGATGTAATTCTAGTATATCAGTGAAAATTGCTTAACCAATTACATTAGTATTGTAATCAATTTAAGTGTGTTAGACTTGAGAAAACTATATATTGACACATAACTCTCTGCATACAAAACTTTTTGATCTATCATCCGTTATAATTTGAAAGAGTTTGTTGAGATAAGAAATTGTAGGGGTGTTCTTTCTCCAAGAATCAAGAAGCGTTTAGTTTGGAAGATTCAAAGGATTCTTGAAGGAATTGTTGTGTGCTTTCATTGGCTGATCATTATCCACACTTTGAGGTGTTCTGAACCAAGATCAGTGTTAATTTTGCAATATGTGGATTGTGGTTTCCCTATTGCCGGTGGCCAGGAAGAGAACGTGAGGTTCTGGTTTCTTCGAGGGGTGTCTCAAATGGTTTCTACAGAAAGAGGAATTTTCTTTATGTGTTGTTGTTTTCTATATTAGATTTGGAGTTGGAGAGGAGATTGCATTGAGAGAGGGTCTCTGTAATTCTTGTTGTATAACTCAATCTATATAGTGAAGTGATTGTCAATCTCAGGTTGATTGAAAGGAAATGTAGGCATTGAAGTCGGACCAGTATAAAAACTTAGTGTTTGTCTTTCTATCCTTTATCTCTTTTATTGCATTATATTCTTTATTTGCTTGCATTTCAAGAAAATGCTAAAGATTTTCCAAAGGTTTAGAAAAGAACAAATATTTGAATACAAACCAATTCAACCCCCTTATTGGTTGGTATATAAGGCCTTTCCTTTTCTACACAAGGGTTTGTTACATATGGGGATAACAAGAAAGGAAGAATTATTGGAACCAGAGACATTGGAGGAGGAAATACATTGACAATCACAGATGTGCTATACGTTGAAGGACTTAAGCACAACCTCCTAAGCATAAGTCAATTATGCGATAAAGGTATCAAGGTAACCTTTGAAAGTGATAAATGACTGTTTATTTTAAAGATTCATCTTACGTTGCATTACAAGGTGTTAGGCATAACAATATATACTTGATTGACATTGAAAGTGCATCTAGTCATATCATAACTTGTTTAGTTGCAAAGGAGGAAAATCGTTGGTTACGACCTAAAAGAGCTACACACATTCATATGCAACATTTAAATAAGTTAAATTCGAAAGATCTTGTAATTTGATTTCCTAAATTGAAATTTGAAAAAGACAAACTACGTGCTACTTGTCAAAAAGGAAAGCAAACAAAATCTTATTCTCATCTAAAAGAATGATTTCTACATCAAAACCTTTAGATATTTTGCATATGGACTTGTTTGGTCCTTCTAGAATCAAGAGTTTTGGAGGAAACTATTATGCACTTGTGATTGTAGATGACTACACTAGATTTACTTGGACATTCTTTTTAACATTGAAAAGTGAATCTTTCAAAGCCTTTAAAACCTTTGCAAAATGAATTCACAATGAAAAAGATTTGAAAATCAAGATTTTGAGAAATGATCATGGTGGAGAATTTCAAAATGAGTCTTTTGAAAAGTTTTGTGATGAACATGGTTGATGGAAGCCAAATCCAGATGGAATCAAGCCTCAAGCAGCTCCACAGATAGACCAAACCGTGAAGCAGAAAATGGAAGCAAAATGGGTGATGTTTTGGTTTGTTTTAGTGGAAGGAGTGTGTGTAGAGACCTCTCAGTTGAGAATGCCTTCCTACTAGGGAAGGAAGCTATAGGAAAGGGTAGAGAAAGTGAAGAGAAAGAGTGACTCAAGAGCATATAAGGCTAGAATGAAATTCTGCAACATTTTACTAAAGCTCAAAAGTGATATTTTACAACGGAGAGCCCTCTTATTTATAGGTGAAGAGGGTCCTCAATTCTAACCTAAATTTCTTCAAAAATTCAAATAAAAGTCGAGCTTGGAAACCAAGCTATAAGAGAAACCAAGCTATAAGACCGATAAAATAAAAATATCTTCTATTTTTATTTTTCTATAATGTCTAATATTAAATATTTAATTTATGGTATGATATTGAGTGATAAAATTAAGGAGTTGTATTAAAATTTATTTATAATTGTTTTATTTTAATTTTTGAAATTTGTATATATCATGAATTGTGCTATTATTTCACTAATAGAAAAATTGCTTTTTATGACAGGTAAAAGTGACCTATTATGATGGATAACTTGGCATCATCATAGTTCTGGGCATCATAATAGGTCTTGTGCATTTTATGACAGACAGAAAAGTCCTTCATAATAGATCCAGTGTATTATGACGGACTTTCTGTCACCTATCATAATAGATCCAGTATATTATGACAGATTTTCACTTATTCGTCATAATATAGCGACTTTACCTATCATAATATGTAACGTTTTATGACGATGATTCTTTCACCTATCATAATATGTAGAACATATTACGACAAGTAATTGTTCACCTGTCATAATATATACTTTTCAGAAATAAGCTTTTATTACATACATTATTCACCTATCATAAAAACTTGTTTTGTAAAAAATAAAATTCATTATTACATTTGACATATCCATTCAATTTACAATTAATTTACTGTATTATAATCTTATCAATCAATCTATAATCAATATAACATGAAATGAACATATTCAATTAAACTAACATAATGAAATCCATTTCAAACATTAAATTGTGTAATAATATTTAATACATAATTTGTACATCAAACCATATATTAATTCCAAATATAACATTAATCTACACTAATATATTGTAGTCAAGTTTCTACAATTTACTAACACTTAAAATAAAAGAAACCCACTTAGTTCTAATGTCTTCAATGTCTGGAGCTTCCATTGGAGATGTCTTCAATGTCTGGAGCTTCCATTGGAGATGAATCAGTAAAGATCTACAAATAAAATAATTAAGTTAGAACAATTTTGTAATGAACAAATTATTTTATCACACTCAGGTATAGAATAATAAAGGATATGGCACAACCATGAAGGTCATTCTACATATTACTATATCCTGAACAAAACTACATTTTCTCATAAATTTTGCCTAATGAAAAAATTCTTATTATGAGAAAAGAGTGGACTATAAGCATAATAAGAAAGCTAAAAAACTAGCAACCTCAACTCTGATGCTCAAATTGAAAAACAGGGACTCAAATTATAATATGGGTGTTGATTAGATCAACTCATGAATTTATTAAGCAATAGCATTTTTAATTTCCAATATTAAATAGTGAGCTTATTCAGGCAAATTGACTGATATTCAAACAACTTACCTTGTGTTGTAGTCAATGATAGCATTTGACGGTTTAACCAATTTATCTATCAAAACCTGAAAAGATATATCTTAGAAATTAAGCCAATTCATGGACTCACCTTGCATCAATTATTTCTAGCAATTATTTTGTAGGATGAAGGAATGATTTTACGGTGTTCGACATTCTGAATCCAGAACCTGCATTGATGATGAACATGCGGTTCAAGGTCTGCAATGAAGAAACCATGTATGTAATATTACTCAGTAATCCATGATATTTATTCACAATAAAATTTTAGCCAAAGTAGGAAAACTAAGAAATACCTCAGGATAGTTATCACCATCAGTCTTCTAAAGACGTGTATAGAGTTGTTGTTCAACATTAAAAGCAAAAAATTGTGAGAGTTCATTGAGAGAGAAACTTAAAGTAGTAACACTGTTCATAGTGAATTATGTCACAGATGTGGATTGAAGTTCATTAATAACAGTTCAATTGAATGAGGCTTTCAATTAAAATAAAATTCAAACCCAAATAAAAATTAAGGGTGTTTTCTGCTGCACCGTTTACCTTGTTGACTAAATGACTTTCAATTAAAACAAAACCGAATTAAGGCACTTGCAACTTACAAACATCTCTTCATGTAACTTGCATTAGTTGCTTGTAGGTGCATCTCTATCTCTTCACTCAAATTCAATTAAATGTACAATTAATAAATTCATAAGAGGCACTGGTTCACCTAACATGCATATCTTCTCCTCCTTATGAAATTCAAAAACCACAGTTACATACCTAAGTCAGCAGAGCGACACTCACAGACTAAAGACATCAACAGATTTTCTTCCACTTCTCATTGTTGGCCAGAAAATATTCACAAGCTGCAAACTTCACATCAATAAAATAATCAAACACTATCAAAGAGATTTTCATGTTGGCCAATTTCTTCTGTTTACAAGCCTAACTTTTGTCTAAAATAAGCCACTTATCTGACCTTTTCGGCAACATCACTACAACTATTTTTATTTTTAAATTCCTAGTTGGGTTTTGCATGAATGTTAGGTAGATAAGATCTTACAAAAATTGGCGTAGCCAATGTGGTTACAATAGCTTGCTCTCTCACTCTTAGTTCCTTCTCAGCTTCCTTTCTCTTGATTTCACTTTGCCGTAAAAGACCTACAAGTTCTTTGATTTAATCTTTCATTTCCCTGATCTCAGTGTCCTTCTCCCATAGTTGGCACCTGTAGTTAGCATCTAACACTTCAATTTTCCACAGTATAGAAAAGATTGTCATATGGAATGCTGTAAAACAAGTGATTGTATATTGTAATTTAACTTGACCAATATTCATGTACATTCCACTCATTTTGTATTTTTATGTAAAATAAATCACAACTCACTTGTTAAATATTCTGAGCAGGAAAAAAAAGGACCATAGACCATTCAAAACAACTATTTTCCTGCTAGTTATAGCTTATCAAGATCTAGTAAAAATCATGTTAATCAAGAATAAAGTATCAAACCAGACCATATTCTTAGCAGGAAAGAAAAAAGACCATAGACCATTCAAAACAACTATTTTCCTGCTAGTTTATTGCTTATCAAGATCTTGTAAAAATCATGTTAATCAAGATCAAAGTATCAAACCAGAAACAAGATTCCAGGAGCTAAGGGAATCAAAGTATCATCCAATTAAGTACTCTGATGCCCCTGAAGTTCAACTTCGTTCTTAATCATGTATCAGTTCTTTCTTCCTTCACTTAAGATGATATGGTAGCCATGCCTGCAACATCATCCAAGTAAACATTAGCAAGTCTTCCTAAATGATGAAGTGAAGAAGCAGAGTTGCTAATCAGAATAATTAAAGTTAAGGGCAAGAGAATACGTTGATTTGAAAGGAGCACTGGTTGCGCCAACAGGTGTGCTGAAGGCAACGTCCTGAAATGGCCTGGCCATCTTTCCTCGGGGAAACCATCCAAGGTCTCCACCCTTCTTTCCCGAATGACATTCAGAATACTCTTGAGCTATCTGTGGTAAGCAAAATATTTTTTAAAATATTTGCTCTAGATTAAATTGCAAATGAACAGATTCGTATTTATACTTTTCAGTGTACAGACATTCATCAAACTTCACATTACTAACAACAGATTATGGGGGAAGAAAAAAATTTTGTATTTAACTAAGCTCCCTTGTGAACAGAAAACCAAAATAAGGATTTGAAAAATGAAACAAGAATAAAATTCATTGTATGACCTCCAAAAGAAAAATACCTTTGCAAACTCAGCAGGCGGGACCTTATCTCCGTTGCTGAGCGAACCATCTTGCAGCTTCTTGTAGGCTTCACTGATCTTGCAAACGCAGCAGAATAACGAGGAATTAGAGATCGAGAGAGATTCTACCAAAACCTAAGTGCGAAAAACTTTGTACTAATCCTAGGCACAAATAGAAGAGAGAATTTGAAGGAGAACGAACCAAATCAGAGATAGGACTCACAGAAACCCTAATCTGAACCGAAGGAACCTAGAAAAGGAGGAAACTCAAAATGAACCGATTAATCGATTCAAAAACGAGATTAAATGGTGGAAAAGAGTTTTCAATCGAAGGAAAAGCTTTTAAACGGAGCAAAGTAGGATTTAATCCGTGAAACTTGAAGAAAATGGTGAAAGGATGATGAAACCGTAGGAGGAGATGAAAATAATTGGTGAAAGAGGAAATGTGTTGTTGAATAGGCTGAGGCAACGAAGAAATATGAAATAAGATGATGAATCTGTGAAGAGAAAGGAAGCTTACGGTGGTGAGCTCTCAAGAAGGAAAATGCTCTTCCGGAAGAAGAAAGCGAAAATGAAGAGAAATCAGGGGCCAACGAGAGATAGCAGTTATGAGAGATATTATCACGGGTGTTTAGAACTACGTAGTAATAACTTTTAAACTTATTTACAATTTTACCACCGCATTTTATATTATGACTCATATACAGAAATATGTCATAATATGTCTTACTTTTAATCATCAGTCAATTTATTATGATGGATAAATTTTATCCGTCATAATAAGATGGTCATAATATCCTATTTTTCCACTAGTGTTTCCAACTAATGAAGCTGGTCTGGTTGTCAAGGCGTTAGGCGTGATGATAGGCTGCTGAGTGAACTTTCGATTCTTGTTTACGGCCTAGCTCATCTTTTTATCTTGTGTTTGATGGGCAACGGGGCCTGCTGTGGCCCACCATGATGTGAGAAAGAGATAGGGAAGCTTCTTCAGACATTGGGATTGTTTTTTTCACGGTTGCAGCAACCAATAGAAAGTTAGGTGTAGTCTCTTTTTGCATGCTATTGGTTTTCGTCTGAGGTTAGAGAAAAGGCCGTGAATGCTTGCAACCAGTGGGGGTTGGGATAAATATTTTGCATGCATGGGTTACGTATCTTGTTCTTTTTCACGAAACAGAGAGAAAGGGGTAGTGAATGTTTTAGCTCAGCATTTGGTAGAGAGATTCATTTCTCTCTTTTTATTGACGTTGAATCTTTGTGCATGTGAGAGAAAGGGAAACTATTAGTCTTGTAGGTATCTTGGAATCAAGGGAAATGGAGTGGCTAGAATATCTTGTAGGTATAAGGGTTGGGTGATGATCTTGATGTATTGTTGTATGCATTAGTTTATTGTGAATTATGTGAAAGTAAAATTTTGTTTGACAGTGAGTATGTGGGTTTCTGCATGAGGGGTACTAACCTTCCATTTTGCGTGGTCGTGGGATGTGATGTTATTATATTATATATTAATATAGATGTGTAAGCACTTTATGTTGGTGTGTGCAATGGTGCGTCAGTGGCATGCAATGGATAAGGTATTGAGAGATGAAGGATTTCAGTGCGGAGAATGTCTCGGGGTGGTTTGGTGGTGTTAGTTTGTTGGAGTTAGAAAGAGAGAGATGAAGGGAGTCATAGTTTGGGAGGGTTTCGGTTTCTTCCTCCTGGTGGATAGAGTAGGGTTTGTCGTTGGGTTGTGTAGTGGAAGGGATGTGTTGTTGGTCTGTGACTGTTGAAGAAGGGAAGAAGGAAGGATAAAGTTTTAGAAGGAAAGTAAAAGTGGAAATTGGTCTCAATTTGGGGTAGTTATAAATGGGAAGGGTGTTGGGCGTGAGAAGTGATGCAGTGGCTACGAGAAAGGGTGGGGTTGAACGTCAATGTAAAAGAGAGTGTAGTGTGAGAATGAAGAGAAAAAGGAGATTAGGTTTCGGTTTACAGAGATGAGAAAATAAAGTAGAGGAGGGGAACTAATAAAAGAGTAAGAAAAGAAAGATAGAAAATAATGGTGTGTATAGTTGAATGAATAAGAAAAGGAGAAAGAAAAATGGGGAGTAGAGAAGGAGGCATCTTTGCGGCTTGGGGTTGACCTCAGTATTAGTCCCAAACTGTTTTTCGCATTTATCCTTCAATTTCTTAGCCAATTGGCCAACCTGTATCTCCAAATTCCTTATGGCAGCTTCAATGCTTTAATGGTTGGAGATCATCACCTGCATAAAACTGTTGGAGGGTTTCTTCAAGCTTTGAAGTTCTTTAAGATAAAAAGGGTTGTTGTTGCCATTGTTGTTGTGGTGGTCTATTGAATTGTCCAGCAGCTTGACCAGATTAACCTTGACCCATGCTTGGGTAAGGTTTCCATCTTGGTTGAAATTACCACGACGGAATTGATTACCCATATAGTTGACTTCTTCTTGGGTATTCTCAACTGGCATTGCACATTGACCATTGATATGATCGCCATCACATAACTCACAAAGTTTCTATTCAACCTGTGAAACATTTTACAGCTCCTTTGGCAATTGAGAGAGGTTCTTTGTCAAATTTTCCAGTTGTTGAGTAATGATCTTATTCTCTGCTAGCAGAGCATCATGAGATTGTAGATGTAAGACTCCCTTCTGTTAAGGTGGAGCTCCTCTTTCACTATGCATCTCATTGTCATTGGTAGCCATATTCTCAATCAATGCATAGGCTTCCTCTAGAGTTTTGCATCTGATATTACCTCCAACTGAAGCATCCAGCATCAACTTAGCCTATGAGCCAAGTCCTCCAAGGAAAAGAATGACTACCGTTGCTTCACCAAAACCATGTGTGGACGTCTTTCTCAACAAGCCTTTATATCTATCCCACGCCTGACCTAATGTCTCCTCCATGCCCTACCTGAAAGAAGAAATTTCCTGTTTACCTTTGTTGATTTTTTATTGTGGGAAGTATTTGTTTAAAAACTTTGCCACCACGACTTCCCATTCAGTAAACCTATTCTCCAAAAAAGAGTTCAACCATAACTTACCATTGCTTCCTAATGAAAAAGGAAACAAACTAAGCTTTATAGCATCATCTAGCACGTCATTAATCTTCACAATGTTCCAAATTTCATTAAAACTTCAATTCAGACTTGTTTAAAATATCACACAGCATGGAAATGCTAGCATTCGAAATCTGACTTTGCTTATGATCAAAAATGCAAAAATTTACTCCATCACACCACCAAAAACAAGTTCAAATGAATCAAATGATAAGGAAACACTGAAAACGACTCAAAAGAGTATAAAGGCACTGAACTAATCTAGAACAATGAAGCTTAGCATGATTAAACTCGAATTGAACCATACAAAGATGTATAGCACGGTGAAAAGCTTGAATCAAGAGTAAAATAGTAGGTGCTTCTAGTTTTTAAGGTAACCAAGCTATGCTAGATGCCTTTCATTGCTTGTTACAGTTTTCCATACCTTTTGCAACCTTAGACAATAGCAATCAATGGTGAACAATGCACTAGGACCAAATTAAAAGACTGAAAAATGTTCAAAAGGCGTAAAACAGTTTTGAAATTTTAAGCAGAAATTAAAACAAAATCAGATGTCTGGTGTTTCAACTCATATTACCAAGACTAGATTATGATCTCATTGCCTCTTTTGTTTGATATATTGCTACACACGATTCTGAGTTCAAGAAAAACCGAAAAACATAGTAGAATCACACTGGAATTATGTAAAACAGAAGTTAAAATTGTAGTAGTGAAAGCACATGACCATGAACAAACAAAATTTGATTTAAAACTAAAAATGACTCAAAAAAACAATGTTTCACCAGTTAAAATGCTAATTAAACATGAACAAGCACTAAAATTGAACAAAAACTAGACATAAGCACAAAAACAATGAGGAATTGACAAAAACAATGAGCACATGGAAGAATACACAACAAAACACTCAAAATGGAACAAAACAAGACAGATGTGGATGGAATTGAGTTATTTCTTGAAGCGTGATCGACCTATGATCTGATACCAATTGATGGTAGCAGCACCAAGCATCACACGTGAAGAACACTCCAAGGACCAGAGAAGCAACGGACTGAAGTAGGTGCATTGGAAATTTGGTGCGTTGAAGGTGTTTGATGAAGATTTGAATGAAGGAATGGTTGAAGTTTTGAGCCTCTAAGCTCAGACGACCTTCCTACCAGGGATGGAAGCTAGAGAAGAGTGAGAGAATAAGGACACAAGGTCTGACCCAAGTGTATAAGAAGCTGAAACAGGTTTTCTGCAACATTTCATTACACTCAAAAATGGAAAATTACATAAGCCAAGCACCTCTATTTATAGCTTGGAGGAGGCCTTAAAGTCTAATAAATTTCCCTCAAAAAATTCAAAAAAAGTTCAGCTGGATGGTCTAGCTTGCTAGATCATGCTTGCCACACAATTGAAACATGGAAAACAAGACATATGTGAAAAGCTCCTCATAAAGGCTGGGTGCGCACAGGTTTCGGCTAGGCGCGATTCTATGCTGAAAGTCAAATCCCTTTGTAAACTCCAATCCGTAAGGCCATGCTCCAATCCGTAAACTCCAATCTCTTTCAAATAATTGTTTATGCTAGTTTCTTTTTGCTTGAAAAGTGTGGTTTGAACAAGAATGGAGGAAGGCCAAGCTTCAATGGCTACAAAACGTGATATTGAGCAAGGAATATGTTTGATATGGTTAGGGACAGATTAGACACTTTTTTGACATTGGAGCATGGATATGTGATGGGTGGCACTAAGGTGTGTGCTTGATCAATGAGCATGAGAGGTAAGGGATGTGTGTCTGCTTGTTGTACCTAGTAAATCTTGATTTGGACTATCTGTTGTGTGATATAGGATATTTCTCTCTTTGGCCTTGTGTGCGAAAATGATGTTTTGCCTAGTTTTTGTGTGATAGGAAAACAAGTCCTTTAGATGCGAATGGGGGACAACTCGAGTGGGCTTATTTGGAGAAGCTACAAGTGACTTGTATGGGAAAGCTACAGGTGGGTGAGGTAGGGTACACGAGTGTGAATGAGTCTTTTCATGATTGAGTTCATGGGGTTGTGGGTGCTCATGGTGATGTTCACGATGGGTATATTCATGATGGTGATGTTCATGAAACAGATATTCATGATGGTGTGTTCACGATGAAAATATTTATTATGGTGTGTTCATGATGGGGATATTCATGATTATGTGTTCATGATGCTAGTACATTTATGATGATGATCATGTTGTTGAAGATATTCTTGAGTATGCTATGATGATAACGGTGTGGCTATGATAGTGATGTTTACACTAGTGGTGTAGTGATGTGACGTGATGTTCTTGATGGAATTAGGGATCGAGGGATCGCTGCTGATTTGCAATGATGAGGGAATTACTGGTTCATTGTGTTGTTTGTGATTAGGATGAGGTTGCTTCTTGACTTGTGACACCCTAAATTTGGGGCGTTACATTTCGGTATCATAGCCTAGTTTTCGAAAAACTTTGGAGTCTTGAGGAGTGAACTTGTCTAGCTTTTGTTGTGTGACTATAATGCATGCTTATGTGGATGATGTGCATTTTACGAAAGAGTATGAAACTGTTGTATACATGTTGTGATTACTTATTATATTTTCATTGTCAAGGTTGTGTTATGCTTGGTTGTGTATGTTTAGACTATCTTAAATGATTTGTTTTCTTTTAAAATATGTTGTGCATCATTGAACATGATAAAGGAACCCAACCCTTTGATAATGGTTTAAAACACCGTTATTTGTGATGTAATTTTGATACTAAAAACACCCTTTTTCACTCAGAAACATGCTTGGACTCATACCTTTTCAATAAATTGTGTGAATAAGAGAGTTGAGGTTGATTTCAATGGTTTTATGACTAATTGCCCCTATTTTGACATAGATTGAAGTAATACTGGAAGAAGAGATGAAAAGCAGAGAAGATGGAGTTCAGAAGGGGTCAAAAAGGCACCAGAAGGAGGGAAAACACGAAGCCCGGGCGACCAGAAGTGAGAACCAAGCGAGTTGTATCGACGTTAGTCGCCCGAGCGAGAATTCTGGTCGCCCGGGCGACGAGGCCCCATAGCTTGGGCGACCACATGCGTAGCCCAGGCCCAACATGAGGCTCAATTCACGCCCGAGCAAGCTCCTTGGACGCTTGGGCGAGAATTCTCGTGGATCGGGCCCTGTTTTTACTTTGTTTCAATTCTTCTTTGACACTATTTAAAGGTCCCTAGGACTCTAGGTTTTGCATCCCTGGCATAGAAGAGCATAGCAATCCACTCTTAGCCAAATCTTAGGCTCTCTTTCTCATTCTTTCTTCCATTGTTCATAGAGTTCCCCCATGTCTATGGGGAACTAATTTCTATTTATTGTTGGGGAATGATGTAACCTTGTAAACTCTCATGTATTTGAATTGATTCTTAATTTCATATGCTTTTTCATTAATTGTTAGAGTAATTCATCTGTTTTTATTCTTGCTTATACAATAGCATGATTTATGAATTGCATGAGTGCTGGGAGGTTCCTTTCAATTCAGGTTCTTGTTGAATTACTCCTAAGGGTTATATTTCTCAGGGACGAGGGTATGAGTCTTGGTCATCTTAATCTCTTGTTCTTCACATCTTTTTACCAAGAATGCTAGGAATTGTATGAACTGGTAATTAGGGACAGGCTTATTCACTGAAGGATCGAGTTTAGGTAATTTAGTGAGAGACGTTGGCATTAATGCATAAACAAGAATTCTTATATGCATGAGAGGGAACTTGGTGAAATCTAACCCCAACAACATACACATCTCATATAAATCAACACCCGTTCATCTTTGTGCTCCTTTGCCATTGATCAAATTTATTTTATTTTATTTTATTATTTTTGTCAAACCCAATGATCTCTTTTTATTTTTAAGTCTTAATTAATCTTTTTATCACATAACTGTTCAGCGCCGAGAGTCCTCTGGGATACGATACTTGGTCTTACCATTTTATATTACTTGTGCGACTCGGTACACTTGCCGATTTGCCCCAACACCCTTCCGTTTAAGTTCATTAGGAACTTAGGCAGTTTTGCTACATCTTGTGAGTGGAAAGAAATCAGAGTATTGGTGTTTGATATGGATCCGAGCAAGTCTTAACCAGCTCATTTTGTGTTAGGTGTTTATTAGAGCTAGTTGGGCATAGATTCGAGGTTAATTTGGTGTGTCCACCTATTAAGGATTTTGACATAATCTTGTGAATGGACTAGCTGACAACCAATGGTGTTCTCATTGATTGTTGTTAGTAAAAGGTTGTTTTTCCAATAGAAGAACACTTGCAAATGATTACATCTCGCGAAGTTCTACAGGATATCAGGGAAGGAGATGCATGTTTTGTTGTGTTAGGAAACAAAAAGAAAAAGAGTGCAGAAGAGCAGATAATGGGTATACTGGAAGTGGAGGAGTTTGTTGAGGTGTTACCTAATGAAGTTCCAGGTTTTCCACCAAGCCGAGAAGTTGATTTCGCAATTGACTTGGTTTCGGGAGTAGGAACACTATCTATGGCTCCTTAGAGGATGGTTTCAGCTAAGTTGGCAGAACTGAAGAAGAAAATAGAAGATTTATAAGAAAAGAAGTTTATTTGACCTAGTGCATCGTCGTGGGGAGCTCTAATGTTGCTTGTAAAGAAGAAGGATGAGAGCTCAAGGCTATGTGTTGACTATAGGTAGTTGAATAAGGTTACTATTAAGAATAAGTGATGGAAACCCATTGAGGGCATTTTATTCAAAGGAGTACCAACTAAAGCTAAGGTTAAGAAAGGAAAGTGAAAAAAGACTTCTTGTTGATTTCTTTCTCTAAGTCTTAGAAGAATTTTCTTTAATATTTTTATATGTTATTTTGTAGGGTCCAATAAGGTTAAGATACCAGGAACTTGGATCCAAGTCCAATAACTAAAGTCCACCAAACCACCACAAGAAGAAGGACAAAGAAGTCATTTACACAAAAGGAACGAGGTGAGAATAGCAAGCATGAGCATGAGCTGCCTAAAAAAAATACACATATATCACACCATCACGACATCTGATGTGTGACGTGGTAGAAGCGTTGCTGCACCTCCACGCCCTTGCCTTGCATCTTCCAGAAGAAGAACACACATCCCTCACCGCTGCCACGGGTGGAGATCTGAGCTTCTTTCACAACCATCTGCACCGTCCATAGCCTGGTCTTTCGTTATAAATTTGATTGTATCAGCTTAGGCAAACACTTTTGGATGTAATGAAATGCTGCAGAATTGTTGCTCATCTTCTTATATCCCTAAGTCACCTCTGAATTTCGAAATTCAGCTACTCTCCTCTAGCTTCCTTCCTTATTAGGAAGGCCGTCTGAGCTTGGAGGCATCATACACACACCACACCTTCATCCAAACTTTCATCAAACACCTTTTATGAATCATCCATTTCACTGCACCAATTCCAATTCCGCTGCGTATCTGTTTTGAAGCTTCTTCTTGCGTGCTTTATGCTAGGAGAGGGTTCTATCAAGTGGTATCAGAGCTTAGGTCGTCCACGCATCAAGAGCTAAGCTAATTCCTTCATCTTCTATTTCAATTCTACTTTAGTTGCTTATCCTGTCATGTTTTTCCAGATTCTGTTTTAGGTGTTTATTTCATTTCTGTTTGGTGCCTAATTGCATTTCCAGTCACTGCTGTCTTGTTTCCATAGTGTGTTCATGTGTATTCTTCATTTTAAACGGTGAATGTTATTTGTTTGAGTCAATTTCCAGCTTAATTTTCAATTTCCGTATTGTCCAGTCTTGTGCACTGTTTCGTTACAGTTTTAATTTCTGTTTTGTTTGGTTTTCGTCTCTGCTGGTTGTGTTGTCGTTTTTATTTGATTTGCAAGTGCTAAACAAGCTGTATATATACCAAATAAGGCAATGAAGACTAGATCTAGCCTTGGTAATACAAGCTGAATCACCAAAAACAAATCTGCTTTAATTTCCGTTTGCAACTCTGCTGCAGAATTCAGTTTCTGGTTTGCAAACTTTAAAACTGTTTTCCAGTTGAATTCTTTGATTCTGAAGCTTAGTACAACATTGTTTAATGTTGTTGAATATGTCTTAAGGTATAGCAAGCCAGAACAAGCAATGAAATGCAATATGCATAGCTTGGTTGCTTAAAATCCTTAAGAATTTCACTGTTTCAGCTTTGGAAATCTGGTTTTTCACCGTGCCAATTTAATTGAATGGTATAATCTGAGTTTGGTCATGCTAAGCACCTCAATCCTAGCTTAGATCTGTGTATTTACACTTCTTAGAGTCATTTTCTTTGCTGTCCAGTTTTTGAATCCATGGAAAACTGAAATTGGTTGGTTAATTGATGGTTTTTGCTGCATAAATTGGCTATAGCAAGGGTGATTTTCGAATATTGCTGTTTCTGTGCTTTTGGAAAGCTTGAGCAAGTCTAAATTGATGTTTGGAAGTTGCTAACACTGTTCATTTGGTCAAAAATGAACCTATATGCAGAATAGCCTTTTAAACCATCATTTTTGGTTCAAAATGGAAGTGAACCAGTAAAATTGAATTGCAATCAGTTTCTGAACTGTTTTAAAGCTTGAACATGCTTAAAATCATCAAAAAAAGTTGCTTGATCATTCACAAAAGCTGTTGAATCACTTCCTTTTGAATTTGGGTATTAAACCACCATTTCAGCTCACTTTTTCTAGTGCAGATTGCTGTCACAGCCACTGTTTTGGTTTTATGGTGCAGAATTTTTTTGGATTGTAGCAAGAGCTGGTTTCATTGATTTAAGTTGAAAATAAATGATCAAAATAAGTCAGAACATGTGTTAAAAAGCTTGCAGAACCGTGCAATCCAATTTCAAACAGTTAAATCCCCAAAACACAAAATCTGGTTTTCATTGGGGCATTTTAACAAACACTTTGGTAAAATATCAAACAGTTTGGTCTGGATGACTTTGTGATCTGCCATTTTCGTTTTCTTTGCTTTCTTAATCAGTTCTAGCACCTTTCTTAGGATCCATTTGAGTGCCTACTTTTGTTCTAAACCTATTTTAATTGCTTTTAAGCTTTTTAGCCTCTTAAATTGTCCAATTCCAGTCAAATTTTGGTGTTGAAACTGGTGCAGATTTCTAATCTGTTTGGTGACTGTTTTGGATGGTTTCAATGGTGTTGTGAATTCTAATTGGAGAATTCAAGTTGCAGAATCCTTCCCCTACCAAGGTAGCATCTTAGGAAGTGGAGAGGAACCTGAATTCTGGAATTCAAGTGTGCTGTCCAGCAAGCATAATTTTCATTTTTCAGCAGCATTAAACACTGAAATTTTGGCAACTTCACTACCCAAATTTTGAGATACAAGCCAAACAGTGAGTGTTGGTGAGATTGAGTGTATATCATCCAAAAGAAACTTGCTAGTGGAGTGAAAATAACCTGAAACAGTCCAGGAAGTGAGATTTGAGTGGCTGAACCTAAAAGCCAAGCTACCTTTGTTGAGAAAATGAGTGATCAGTTTTAAGCTGCTACAATTCTTATTATATTGGTTACTGTCACTGCATCTAACCCTCTTCTATTTGATGATTAAGTTGATTCAGGCAATTGTGAAGCTGAACAAAAGGATAATCTGCAAGGACTGCAGCAGTGCAGCAATATTTTGACAAATCCAAATACCACTGAACTGAACTCTGTAGAGCTGATTAAAATCTGATTTTAAGAAGCTTTGTATCAATGTGCTGAACTGATTCTCATTAGCCTGACACACTGTTTGATCAGTTTGGCAAAATTATAAACTGCACTGAACCAAATTTTTCGAAGTAACCACTGCACTTAATTCATTGTTGTATCTGCTGGATTATGGTATGTTGCAGATGTGCAGAATTAATTGGGAACTACTTGTATAAGCCAGCAGCCACAGTTTCATAAGATCTTTGAGCTAGGAAATGTGCAGATCCTCAAGCCTACATCTGATTGCAAATCAATTGCTGAATACAAACTGTTCCAGAACAGAAAACACGTTCTGCAATAGCCAGTTCTAGTCTTCAAGATTGAAACAGCAATGTATAAGAGTTGAATGATCAAAACAAGAAAAGAGGCAGCAGGACAAGTTCAAGCAGTGCACATATGGAGCAGCAGAGTAGTGTAGCTTGATCTTTTGGAGTTTTGAATGTGTAATCTGTTTTATATTTAGTTTCCTTTTGTTTTCTTGTAAAAGGCCATTGAAAGTCCAATTGGATGGGAAGAGTCCTTGGTGACTCTTGGCAACTTTACTTGCTTCAAATTTTAGCATAGCTAGAAAAGGTGAGTGAAAGGTGAGTGTGTCTTGTTAGCCAAAGCTACAAGCCTCACCATAGGAGTAGACTTCAATATTGTTTTGAATTGTGTTTCGCTTAGGGGCGTAGGATTATTAGAGTCCGCTTAGAGTTCGTTAATTGTCTTTGTTTCTTGTGTCCTTTGATTTTAAAAGTAATTTTTGTTTAAAGGATGATTAGTTAGTAGCTTAAGGCATTTTTGGCTAAGGTAAGACTTGGTATTTAAGCAATCTTAGTGGTTCATCTCTCTTACCTGGGACTTGTCTAAAGTGGAAGCTTTTAGTCCTTTAGATTAAGAAAACTTTTAAGAACAAAGATGTCTTCTTATTCATATAGGTCATCTATTTTCTAGTTTAGGTAATGTGGATGAAATGTCTAACAAGCTAGGAATCTTCCATTCTTTGGTAAAGAGATAGGTGCATTAACATACCTAGCTTGGGAAAAAGAAGTGGATAAAATAAATCCTTGGTTTTATAGAGAGAGTGAATCTTACGTCCTTAGCATTTATCTCTTTAAGTTAGAAGGACATGCAAGTGAGTGGTGGGATGAAAGGCAATATTATGTTAGGAAAGGTAGAAAGTCTCTCATTCATGATTGGTGTGATTTAAAAGCTTGCATGAGAAGAAAGTTTGTGCCTTCAAGCATTAAAAGAAATCTAGAATTAATTAGAGATTGCATTGAAGATGGAAAAATGTTTCTTGAGAGTTTAAATGATCATTGGTTTCTTAGGAGAGAATTAGAATTTGGGGCAAGACTTAAAGAGATCAAGGATAAGAGGAGAGAGAGAAGAAAAAGAGAGAATACAAGAAGAAAGGAGAAGAGAAGAAGAGAAGAAGAGAAGAAGAAAAGAAAGAGAGAGAAGAAGAGAAAAGAAAAGAAGAAGAGAGAAGAGAAAAAGAGAGAAGAGAAGAAGAAAAGAGAGAAAGTTAAGAAAGGGAAAAGAAAGAAAAGGAGAAAGTGCTACTGATGGCAAATTCTACTCCTACAAATACAAGGGAACCAAAAAGGGAAGGTTTCCAATCCTTTAATTCTTCTTCAGTTATCTTTAAGTCTTTTCATGATAACTTCTCTTTTAAACTAATTGTCATACCAATTTTCATTATACTACTCTCTTGGCAATTTAAATCTTGAGTTCTCAAGATAATAGAAAAGTGACTTGTGAATTAGGACTTTCAAATTTCCTTAAAACTATAAAACAAAGTCCTTATTCTAAAGTTACTTCCACAAAAATTTCTTTCTTGGATTGACACTAATTGGAGATATATTTGAAGTTTATTGTAGATATGTTTTTGATCCAGGAGGAAAGTGACAAACAAAAGTTGTGCTTCTTTATATCTTCTTGATTTGAGGACAAATTGTTTTTCAAGAGGGAGGGTATGATGGAAACCCATTGAGAGCATTCCATTCAAAGGAGTACCAACTAAAGCTAAGACTAAGAAAGGGAAGTGAAGTAAGACTTTTTCTTGATTTTCTTTTTCTAAGTCTTAGAAGGATTTTCTTTAATATTTTTATATGTTATTTTGTAGGGTCCAATAAGGCTAAGATACCATGGACTTAGGCCCAAGCCTAATAACTAAAGTCCACCAAACCACCACAAGAAGAAGGACAAAGAAGTCATTTACACAAAGGAAAGGGGGTGAGAATAGCAAGCATGGAGCTGCCTCAAGAAAAATACACATGTATCACACCGGCATCTAATGTGTGACGTGGTAGAAACGTTGCTGCACCTCCACGCCCTTGCCTTGCATCTTCTAAAAGAAGAACACACATCCCTCATCGCTGCCACGTTTGGAGATCTGAGCTTCTTTCACAACCATCTGCACCATCCATAGCTTGGGTCTTTCATTATAAATTTGCTTGTATCAGCTTAGGCAAACACTTTTGGATGGAATGAAATGCTGCAGAATTGTTGCTCATCTTCTTATATCCCTAAGTCACCTCTGAATTTCGAAATTCAGCTACTTTCCTCTAGCTTCCTTCCTTAGTAGGAAGGCCGTCTGAGCTTGGAGGCATCATACACACACCACACCTTCATCCAAACTTTCATCAAACACCTTTTATGAATCATCCATTTCACTACACCAATTCCCATTTCGCCACGTATCTGTTTTGGATCTTCTTCTTGCGTGCTTTATGCTAGGAGAGGGTTCTATCAATAAGTATCCTTTACAAGGATCAATAATTTGCTTGATCAGTTGAGGGGTGCTGGTGTGTTCTCGAAGATTGATTTGAGGTCTGAGTATCATTAAATCTTAGTCAAACTAGAGGATGTGCACAAGACAATCTTCATATCACGTTATGGACATTATGAGTATGTAGTGATGCCTTTTGGTGTGACGAATGATCCAACAATCTTCACGGACTACATGAATAAGATATTCTGGTCTTGCCTTGATAAGTTTGATGTCATGTTTATTAACGACATCCTCATCTATTCCAAGGATCGGGAAGAACATGCTGAACATATGAGAATGGTCTTGAGATCTTGAGAAGCCATCAATTGTATGATAAGTTTTTTAAATGTGAGTTCTGATTGGAGGAAGTTCAGTTTCTGGGCATGTAATTTCTGCTAAGAGAATCTTAGTGGACCCAGCCAAGGTTGAGGTTGTGTTGAAATGGGAGCATCCAACGACGGTGATAGAAGTGAGAAGTTTTGTGGGGTTGATAGGTTATTATCGGAGGTTTGTTGAAGGTTTCTGAAAAGTAATGGGTCCGTTGACATAGTTGACTCGTAAGGAACAGTCATTTGTTTGGATGGACAAATGTGAGACAAGTTTTGAGGTGATGAAAAATAGGTTAACATCTGCTCGAATCTTGGTGATTCTAGACACAATTTTTTGAGGTGTATGGTGATGCATCATATCAAGAACTGAAATGTGTGTTAATACAAGAAAGAAAGCTAATGAGGTATACATCTCGTCAACTAAAAATGCATAAGAAGACGTGGAGGTATTATCATCTCTATACATGTGAGAAACATATTATGTGAGAAACATTTTATGCATATTTTCTATGCTTTAATACACTTAAAACTACAATAATTGTAGTTACAATAGATAATTTTTCCTATTCTAAAAAATCCAAAAACAAAAAGCTATTTGTATTTCAAACCGATTAAAGTTTATGATTTTTATATAAGATAAGAAAACAATTACAATAATAGTACTTATTAAAGGTTCTTTTTTCTAAAATATTCTTAATTTCTTAATATTTATGAATATACTATTATGTATTTAAAAATATTTATTATATATATCATTTAAGGTAATCAAATCCTTAATAATACATTATTAAGTGTTTCAAGAAAATAATGTTTATTTGTAGAAAAATCGAAATAGAAGTTTAGTATTTGTATGAAACTAGTATTTTTCTTCAATATACACAAGAATGAAAATCCAACGTACATACTATTTAGGGGATAAAATTGTCACAAAAATCAATTTGTCTTTGAAGACTTAGTTTTATTTTAATATTAAACATCACAGTACAGTGCGGATAGTACAATTTAATGTACTATAAACCAATTATAATTAACTATAAAATAGTTCAATTAAACTGAATTGAACTAAAATAGTTCAAAGAAATTGAACTAAACTATTTTTTAGTTTAGTTACACTGCAATACAGTTTAGTAAACTGTTTTTTAATTCACAGTTCAGTTAACTATTTTTTTTGCAGTTCAGAGTTTAGTGAATATACAGAGTTTAGAGAATATACATGCTTCTGAATTGTGAACACAATTCAGAATTAAAACTAAAGCCTAAAGGATACATAGCAAGATCAAAACAGTTCTCATTTACAGGAAATGACATTGTAACATTGACTACTGGAAAAATAAAAAATCAGTGCAACCTATATATGATATGCTCATTTTGTTTACTAGTTCTACAACACAGGTAAAAGATGCAACATATACAGGAACTAGATGTCAACTGTCCCAATAAATAATATCTCTGCAAAATTAAAACTCATTCCAACTACCTTCATTATAGAATCACTCATCAACAGTTCTTCAGCTAATAACTCAAACTCTGATGTAGCATAGTGGCATAGACCAAAGCTCAACACCCCACCCTGCAAGAAACATACATAGCTCGGGTAAGAGCGACATTTGCTCTTTGCCTATTGGAAAGAAAACCTACTTTTCCACTCCCATTAGATCTCACAGTAGATAATATTATAATATCCTCTTCACCGCCTTGAAAACCATCAACAGAACGAACACTAACAGAGAAGTGAGAATCAGAAACCGAGATGTACTGCTAAACTTTCTGTTGGATTTCATAAACTTGAGCCTTATATGGTGATATGATTCCTACACTAACTTTCTTCGTGGTCTTCAAAAACTTTGTAAATAGAAAAATGAATTAATCACATAATTTTTTTTTCTTGTATTGGAAAAGTATCGATTGCACAAATAAAAATCAATTACTCAATCTAATCATGAAACCAACCAACAACCAGAAAAGTAAAAAAAAAGAGCTTGGAGACGAATACTTCAGTATCCATATTCCTTAAATCATAGCAAAACAGAATAAGCAATTGAGAATTAAGGAAAGGAAATGCAGAAACTTCATCATCATCAAGAAGGGTGAAAACTCTTGGTAACAAAAGGAAGGAACCTGAGAGGCAAAGAAGATTTTATTCGCCTAGGTTCCTCTCCAGGAAACATGAGGAACATTTTGTGACTGTGCAGGAGAGGAGATTATTGATGGAGAGGAAGGCCACTTTTATCCCAAATTTGGCTCCTGAATTTGGAGCAGAAATCATAAGGAGAGATTGGGAGAGGTTGGCTACATATCCTACACCTGCCAACATTGAATTAGTAAAGGAATTTTATACTAATGCTTTACCTAGAGGAGGAGTTGATGCTGGGAGATATATGACCTATGTGAGGGGACAGATCATCAGGTATGACTCTGACACTATTAATAGCTTTTTGGGCACTGAATGGCCAGGTGAACAGTGCCAGTATGCTGCACTTGTTGGGGGGTTCAGAGATATAGCAGATATTGAGAGGGTTATGTGCCTTCATGGAACGCATTTTCAGAACAACCCTAATGGATTGCCCATTAACATAAAAAGAGCAGATTTGACGCCTTTGGCAAAATACTAGATGGCATTCACTCATGCCAATATTCAGCCGTGCTCACATGTTTCCGACATCACCATGCATCGGATCATCTTCATTTACTGCATGCTGAGGCAGTTGGATGTAAACATCGGGAAAGTCATTGCTGATGAGATTCAGAGCTGCGCTACTACTGTGAGTAGCAGGACACCGTTAGGACATCCGTCCCTGATCACTTTTTTGTGTCAGCAGGCTGGGGTGGACACTGCAGTTCCACCATATGAGAGCCATAGGAAGGCCATAGATGCTGCTTATTATCAGCAATACTGTGAGGAAGAGGAGGCAACCGGAGCACCTAGAAGACGTCCTAGGAGAGCAGCAGCACAACAGGAGCATATACCTGCAGATGCACCGTCACATCATGCCGAGCCATTCTAGATGAGGGACAAGTATATCTCCATGATAGAGGGTAGGATGGAGGCTCTTCGTAGAGGACAGATAACCACTGCTGAGATGATAGTAGGGTTGTATCAGCAACCACCAATGCACTTGTGGACTATGGATGAGTTCCATGAAGCTATGGCTTGGCCTCAAGAGCAAGCATAGGGCAGCAGGGTTGGAGCAGCTGAAACACCAGATATGGATGATGATAATGAAGAGAATTTTGAAGATGCTGATGATGGAGACCAGGAGGACTCAGATGAGGACTTGCATTAAGGGCATCTACTGATGGATGCCAGTACTTAGACAGGGATTTTTCTTTTTCTTTTGTACTTTGAATTTGTAGAATAGGTTGAACTTTTATTTTGTGTCTATGCTTGGCTTGTACAATAGTTCTGATGGTAGTATTAAAAATGCATGACAAGTATTGGATAATGATTGAATGTAGTTGACTGAGAATGTATGTGTGTTGATATCTAGTTAAATGATTCACTAATTATATGAATAAATGTGTTGTGGTTCATGATTGTGATTGTGATGCTAAGCAGGATAAATGAACGATGTGAGAGAGAGCATGTGTGTGAGGTTTTGAGCTCCAGAGTTCTTACTGATATATGTATTGTTCACAGGGAATCATGAATGATATTGCCCTAGTCTTAATAATTGATTGATTTGCATGCTTATGTTATATGATCAAGGCCATGTTTGGAAGCCCTTATCTAGCCAAAAATTTCACCCAATAAGCTTAAAATTTTATACCCTTTTTGAACCTTGGCCTTAAACAGGATGAGAACCCTTGATTTGAAATTATTTATCTTAAGTAGGGTTGAGAATAATCTTATGTGATGAAACGATTCAAGTTTGGGGTTGTATGGGGAAAATTGAGAGGCAAAAGAAGAGCATTGAGTTCAAGTATTAAAAAGAAAAATGCATGAGTAAAGAAGAAAAAGAAAAAAATAAAAGCATGAAAAAGGAACTCAATGCAAAATTGATAAAAAGGGAAGAAGTTGGGAATAAAGGAGTTTGGTGATAGAGAGAGTTTAAACTTGAACCTTTTCAATGACGAAATAACTCTCTTAACTCAAGGATTTTGCAATCTAGAAAAACCAAATTTTCTTGATAGCCTAGCCTCATTATAAGCCTTGGAAAAGTCCTTGTGATGGGATTTGCATGTAAGGATTTTGATTGTTTTAGATAAATGGCAATATTGTTTTATATGACATGTGAATAATAAAGAGTGGAGTGATTCCTTAAAACACTTGAATGATTGAGTGAAACACTTGCTTGGTAAGAATTGTTGAAATCCATGTTTACATCTATGCTTAGTGGATTGATCATTCATGAATAAAACATATGTTGGGAAATATTGGAGTAGGTGAACTAGATTGGATTGAAAGCATGCTTGCATTTTGGTAGGATTCCACTGAAAATCTGAATTAACTTGTCATGAAGAAAAGGGTTTTGAAAAGTGTAGAACTATTTGATGAAAAATTGGAAAGCCAAGTTTTGTTTTGATTTTCTTGAGAACAAGCAAAGTTTTAAGTTTGGGGTTGTGATAACGGTCTCAAAACCGTTATTTTCATGCATAAATTTGATATTAAAACACACCCTTTGTAGCTTAAAATGAGCTTAGAATCAAGTAAAACTCTTAAGTTGTGTTACATGGGAGTCAAAAGTTGTTTTTAGAGATATTATGCTTGTTTTGCAGGGTTTTTGATGAAAATTGAAGATGGCAATGAAGTAGGAAGGTCATAGACTCAAGAATGAAGGAGAAAAAGGAAGAAAAGAAGAGCTTGTGAACTGCTCAGCGGTCAATTCCACTGCTGCGCGTCCTAGTGCAAGGAAAAGTTGTTGTCTGGCGCCTAGGCGGTGACGCTGAGCGTCCAGAGCGACAAGAGGCAAACCGCTCAGCGGTCATTTTAGGCGCCTGGCCGGTGGCGTGTGTTGAGGCGCCTGGGCGGTTCTCTGTTTTTATATTTTGGATTCTGAGATCTTTTCTGTTATCTTTTTGGCTTATATATAGCCCTAGTACGAATCCAAATGTAATTCTTTTGGCAGAGAACAAAGTCCACAACATATTTACACCTTTGGAGGAGATTTCTTGGATGCTTAGGCTCCACTTTATCAATTCTAGGGTTTGCTTTTTCCATTCTTCCATTCAATTCATCTAGTTTCACCATGATTATGGTGAACTAAACCCTTAATTATTGAGGAACAATGTAATCTTTTGAAACTCTCATATATTGAAATTCTTGTTTACCTTATATGCTTGCATATGCTTAATTTAACAATTGTTGGGTTCTTTACCTTTGCTTAATGCTTCTACAATTTAACTCATTCGGTAGATGTTGTTTGTCTTTATTGATACGGGGATGTACAATAATGTCATGAACTGGGGAGAATTCCTTGATTATGTTAATACCGCCTAGGGATAGGGGTAGGACGATCAATTGTATTTTGCTTCTGCTCATTATGCATTATTAGTTACTAGGGGAGGCTAGGGATAGCAAGCCAGTAATTAGTAATAGGCTCTTTTCACCAAGGGATTGGGTTAAGGGTAGACCAAAAAGTTTGCATGGCAATATGATAAATAAGCAAAGTAAATAAGAAGAGTAGATATATGAGGGTGGATAAGATGAAATTGTAAACCCCAACAACTTCATTCATTCATAGTTTCTCTTCGTCAATTGAATTCCTGCATTTGCATGTTTATTTTTGTTTTGCATTTGAAACCATTAAAATTATTTTCTTTTAGTCAAGTCTTAAATGATTATTTTATACAAAAGATGAGGCCTTAAGAGTCCTTTGGGAAGAACGATATTGGGTTTACCAATTATTATTACTTGATACGATCTGGTACACTTGCCAGAGGTTTAACAATACTCTTTTTGTCTTCTTTTCCTATAACCTAAACTTGGCATCTTAGTGTTCTACTACACCAAACTTTTCAATCCCATGTTAAAAAATCAATAAATATATACAAACGTCAATTATATTGATAAAAACAAGCACATAAAAAAGGAGAAAGAAAAAGAAATTACTCGTAGTAAGGGCAATAGTATTGTCCCATCCGAGGCAAATCTTCGTCTACGGGTAAAGGGGTTATCTCTTCATTGGATTTGTTTAGCTGTGCGTAAACCATATCATCCCCTTTCAACTCAAATTTGGTTCGACGTGCCACAAAGCCAACTGCAAGTAAAATTAAAAAAAAGAAAAATCTCAGGTTAAGATGATGTAAGCCTGTTAGTTTTTGGCATGCTCCATTTTCTAAAAAGACGAAGAGGGACATTATTAAAAGGATTCATGGGGTGTATATTGTGAAGATGTTTTATTGCATGAAAACTTCTTGTTGCATTTCAAATGACTTACACCCTTCAAAAAGCAGAAATTCAAGTACAATAACCAATGTCAGAGACATATGCTATGTGGGAAACTGATTATTCTATAAGAATATAACTATATCAGACAAAACTAATTCTTCTCGAAAACAAGAAAAACACAAGCATTGAATGTTTAATGTTTATTCTATAAGAAGATAACTATATTAGACAAAACCAATTCTGTTTAATGTTTACTACCCTGCAAGAATTGAATACTCAATGTAGAAACGAGAATAAGAAATCATATTACTTGATTTCTTCCAACCCATTCTTACTATCTTATTAGTGTTTTCTTTAATCTTTGTTCCAATTAATTACACATCATCATTTACATAATTACATCTGGTTATGAACATTAGCAACATTACTACCGCATTTGGAATAAAATCTAAGGCCAACAAATAGAAACCAAAGCATACAATCACTTAATGATTCCCCAAAATCCACACAGATTTCTCCTAATCTCTGTCCTGCTTCAATAAAAACAAACTAATTATTCAATGTCACCCTTGAAAGCCTGTCTAAACGCGAAATTAAAATAAAAAACAGAGTTAACCAATGTACCCAATGGACAAAAAGCAAAAAGATCATATAACACCCTTCGAATAAAACCATCTTTCATTAGTTTCCATCAAATTTCTCATAAAAAAGTCTAAGCTTTGAACAACATATAGCACTAAAACATACATAATCTTGAAAGAAACCTAGAATTAACAAAGAACAAGATAAACACAACACAACACAAGTCATTGAACTGAGGACATTACCTGGTGTCTTTCTCAAAACCCTAAAAAGTAAAGTTGCAGCACATAGAGGTAAAAGCAAAGATAGGCAAGCTTGAACACAATGATCAAATCACTACTTACCTTGACGGTCGGTGCGGCAGCGAACACAGCAGATCCCCTCGACAACAAATTGGAGCAACAACAAATGTGGTAGGGACCCTCGACGACTAGCCTCCCTCAACCCAAGAACAATACGAGACCTCGCTCAGGCCACAAATGTCAGGGTCACAGTAGGCAGCAGCCGCGTCACGGCCAAAACGAAGGCAGAGTCACCGTAGGTTGAGTTTTCATTTTCGTAAGATAGGGCAGCGTCTGATTCATGTTTTACAACAAAATGAAAATGGACGAGTGATGGGAAAGCATTAAAAATAAGCAAAAATATGGTTTTTTTTTCAGTTAATTGTAATGAACAAATAATAGGATCAGTTTTTATTAACTGAACCAAATAATAGTTCAATTAGTTTTTACAATAAATAGATTAATTTTTTTAGTATAAAATATTACAGTTAATTATAATTTATTACAGTTAAATCATTTTTATCCAGCTCTAACACAAAGTGTAAGACCCAAAAAAAAAAAAAATAAAAATAAAAATAATATATCTATTTTAATAAATAGAAGTAAATTTTAGCATTTTTATTAGTAATAATAATTAAAATGCTAAAAAAAAACATATATAATAATAATAATAATAAATAAATAAAAATATATATAATGATTACAAAAGACAAACAACTTTCATAAGTGGAGATTAATGGGAGCAATTTTTGGTAATGGAACATTAAATATTATTTTTATAAAATAATATGTTAATAAAATATTAAAATAATAATAAAAAAAAAAAACTAAATAGTGTCAAACTTTAGCCTATAAATAGTCATAAGGGAGATGGCTAAAAAAAATTGCACCAAAAACCCTTAGAATTTTGAGAGAAGAGTGTGAGAAGAAATCCTTATTGCATTTGGGAGATTCTGGAAGTTTTCAGGAACAAATTCTAAGCAAGAGATCTTCAAGAGGTAAGGGGAGCTAGTTATGTTTCCTTGATTTGCTTGTACGATGTGTATGTGTGTTGCATTCTGAAATGGTATGTTGTTTGTGCTTAAGTTAAGTTTTTGGTAACTTAAGTTGCATGTTATGAACTGTTGAAAGCGTGAATCTGTGAAATTATTCACAATTATGTTGTGGACCTCTCTGGTTTCAAGGTTTAGATTACCCTAGTTACTTTCATGCTTATGTTTTAATTGAATTTTAATGCATTGTTGAATTGTTTATTGTACTTTGATGTATGATTGTTGGAATGTTAGTAAATTGAAAGTATGTACATATGAAGGTTATGATTGGTGTTGAATGTAACAACTATGGTACGTTGAAAATTTAAAGAGGATTATGATTACAAAGTGATGAAAGTACGATTCAAGTGGTAAACCAAGTTCCATCTGTGTAGAATCTCTTGGTGAGATTCTTAGTGTTTTAGAATGAAAGTAGGAGCTCAGTCTTGGGGGTCTTCCTGACGCTCCAATGGTCTTTCTTCTCACGTAGAGAGGACTGAACCATGTGGTGAGGAGTAGCAGGAGGTCTTAGTCTTGGAGGCTTCCATCATGCTCCAGGGCGCGGACTAACCTCGTGAGTGTGGCAGGGCGGGGGAGCCCAGGGCGGGGGAGCCCAAGGCGGGGGAGCCTAAGTATCACAAGCCACCACGGGTGCATGACCCGCCATAGCTCGACTCTCATTCTAAAGTCCGGACGAGTCAAGTCTAGTGTTCAACATGTTAGGATACCTGTCTTAATCTGTTTTGATTTGAGAATAACTCTTGTAGATTCTATGCTTAACATGATGCATGTTTTTTTTTGTATAATTAGCTCACCCTTGCTTGCTTGTGTTTGCTGCCATGTTTGCGTATGTTTTTCTTTTGCAATGATCATCCACTTGGATGTGAGCAGAGGAGAATGAGGTTTCCTTGGAGACAGCGTTGGAAGGAAATAGAGATGCTGCAGCTTAGTTCTCTAGGCTTTATGCCATTTGAACTCAAGTTATTTTGAAGACTCTTGTTATATTTCAAGTTTTAAATTCCTAGCATTTTATAGGAGGACTATGATACTCCAATTCTAAATTCCTGTACGGATTAAGGAGGACTGTAATCCTAATTACTCTTGACTGCTTTCCAATATTATGCATGATGACGTCTTATTTATATATTCCTCTTCTATATAATTGGGACGTCACATTTATGGTATCAGAGCAGTTTCTATCCTTAGGAAATCTCATAGGTTGTGTGTGCGCCTTGCTTCTGCTTGTGTACTCTTAGCACATCTAGGCAATTGTTTTGCCTCTTTGAATCTGATTGACGGTCTCTTTTCTCTGTGTAACCAGAACAATGGCGCCTAGGCCTCCTCCACCTCCTCCTCCTCAGCCAGAGCCTTCAGAGAACACCTTAAGGCTGGAGGCTATACTTGAGGCAATGCAACGCCAAAATAATGCCTTGCTGCAGCAAAACACTATCGCTCTACAGAATTTAGAAGCTGCAAGGGTGGCCGCTGAGAATGCAAGGGTGTCAGCGGACAATGCAAGGATGGAGACTGATAACACCCAAAGACAACTCATGGATATGCTGGCTAAAGGTGTACCCACTCCCGGTACTTCCTCTTCTGCTGCTCCAATTCAGGAGTGGACTTTGGAGAGCTTTCTCCAACATCATCCCACCAGGTTCACTGGCAAATGCAGCCCTGACGAGGCCGATCACTGGTTCCAGGACATGGAACGAATTTATGAAGCAAAAGGGTGTCCAGATGAGAGGAAGCTGGCCTACACCCAATACTTGATGACAGGAGAGGCTGGACATTGGTGGAACAGTGTGAAGACAATTTTGGAGAGGAACAGGACTCCTATCACTTGGGAGTTGTTCAGAACCAAATTCTACACGGAGTACTTCCCTGACAGCGTCAGATTTGCTAAGGAAGTGGAGTTTCTTGAGCTGGCACAGGGAAACAGGTCGGTGTCTGAGTATGCAAATCGCTTTAAACATCTACTCCGCTTTAACACCATGGCGGTAGATGAGGAGTGGCAATGCCGGAAGTTTGAAAATGGCTTGAGGAAAGATATAAAGTTAATGGTGAAGGGGCTGCGTATCCGAGAGTTCTCCGCCTTAGTGGAGATGGCTCGTGACCTGGAGAAGACCAAGGGAGAGCCAGAAGGACCTCAGATACACCAGAGCCAACCACTGAGGGTTGGTGGACCAGTGATATCCAGAGGTGGTTCCAGTTCTAGGAGGACCCCTTTCTCTAGACCTACTCCTTCTGGGTCCAGGGGTTCTTCCTCTCAGTCATCAGGACATTCCAGCTTTGCTAGCCCCGTGAGATGCTTTAGGTGTGGAGGACCACACTTTCAGTCTGTTTGCCCTCAGCTAAACGGGTACAAGAAGTGCAACGTTTGTGGGCGTGAAGGACATTATGGCCGAGACTGTCCTACAACCAGGAGGACAGGACCACAGCCACGCCAGACTGGGATAGCCATTCAGAGAGGTGGTGTCAGACCACAGGCTACAGGGAGAGTTTATGCTTTGACAGGAGCTGAGGCAGCTAGTGCAGGTAACCTGATTGTCAGTAGTTGTTTGTTATTTGGAGCCCTGTGTGTGACCTTGTTTGATTCGGGGGCGACACACTCTTTTGTGTCTGAGGCTTGTGTGGAGAAGCTCGGTCTAGTTGTCAGAGAGCTTCCGTGGGATCTGGTGGTGTCTACACCAGCAGCTGGGTTAGTTAGGACATCTAATGTGTGCTCCAGATGTCCTATTGAGGTAGAGGGGCACAGGTTCAAAGTGAACCTTATTTGCTTACCTCTACAGGGGCTAGAGGTAATCCTAGGCATGGATTGGTTATCCTCCAATCGTATTCTTCTAGATTGTGGGGGAAAGAAGTTGATATTTCCCAATGAAGGCGAGAACATGCCATTGTCACTCGGTGTGTTAAGGCAAGACCTTATAGAGGGCGCTTGCTGTTTCTTAATCATGTCTTACATGGACGGGGTTCAAGACTTTGACCTTTCAACTCATGAAGACCAGAATGTAGATGTTCGGGTGGTGAACGACTTCCTAGATGTGTTCCCTGAGGAAGTCCCCGGTCTACCTCCTCCTAGAGAGGTAGAGTTCTCTATAGACTTGGTCTCAGGAGCAGGACCGATTTCTATAGCCCCTTATAGGATGGCGCCGACAGAGTTAGCGGAGTTGAAGAAGCAAATTGAGGAACTGTTAGAGAAGAAATTCATTAGACCCAGTGTTTCACCCTGGGGTGCACCAGTTTTGTTAGTGAAGAAGAAAGATGGTAGTTCAAGACTATGTGTTGACTATCGGCAGTTAAATAAGCTCACTATCAAGAACAAATATCCATTGCCGAGGATAGATGATTTAATGGATCAACTACACGGAGCTACAGTGTTCTCCAAGATAGACCTGCGGTCAGGTTATCACCAAATCTTGGTGAAAGCTGATGATGTTCAGAAGACAGCTTTCAGGTCTAGGTATGGCCACTACGAATATGTAGTTATGCCCTTCGGTGTGACTAATGCTCCAGCCATCTTCATGGACTACATGAACCGGATATTCAGACCATTCTTGGATAAGTTTGTTGTAGTCTTCATAGACGACATTCTTGTTTATTCCAAGACTCGAGAAGAGCACGATGATCACTTGAGGACAGTGCTTGGGGTGTTGAGGGAGAGAAAGCTGTATGCCAAGCTATCTAAGTGCGAGTTCTGGATGGAAGAGGTCAATTTCTTGGGACATGTTATATCAGCTGGTGGAATTGCGGTTGATCCAACCAAAGTACAAGCCGTGATGGAGTGGGAAAGGCCAAAGACAGTCACTGAGGTCAGGAGTTTTGTAGGCTTGGCGGGCTATTATCGTCGCTTTATTGAGAACTTTGCCAGGATAGTAGCCCCATTGACTCAGTTGACCAGGAAAGATCAGCCTTTTGTTTGGACTGAAAAGTGTGAAACCAGCTTCCAAGAGCTTAAGCAAAGGTTGACAAGCGCCCCAGTGCTAGTTATTCCAGACACAGGTAGACCCTTTGAGGTTTATTGTGACGCCTCTCATCAAGGGTTGGGATGCGTACTGATGCAAGAAAAGAGGGTAGTTGCTTATGCATCAAGACAACTTAAGGTGCATGAGAAGAACTACCCCACTCATGACTTAGAGTTAGCTGCGGTGGTCTTTGCCTTAAAGATTTGGAGGCATTATTTATATGGCGCCCAATTCCAAGTGTTTAGCGACCACAAGAGCTTAAAGTATCTCTTTGACCAAAAAGAGTTAAACATGAGGCAAAGGAGATGGATGGAATTTCTCAAAGACTACGATTTTGAGCTTTTATACCATCCTGGGAAGGCGAATGTAGTGGCAGATGCCTTGAGCAGGAAGACAGTGCACATGTCCGCTTTAATGGTAAGAGAGCTTAAATTGGTAGAGAGCTTCAGAGATTTGGAACTCCAGGTTGAAGTTGAACCAGACAGCATTATCTGCAGTAAATTGGTGATATCTTGTGGCTTGTTAGAGCGCATTAAAGAGGGGCAGTTGTTAGACCCCGAACTTCAAACGTCCATAGCTCTAATTGGTACTGAGAAAGGGAAGGACTTCAACACAGGGACGGATGGTCTCTTGCGGTTCAGAGGTAGGACTTGTGTTCCTAATGATGGAGAATTAAAGAGACTATTACTTGAAGAAGGACACCGTAGTCGTTTCAATATACACCCAGGTATGACAAAAATGTACCAAGATCTCAAGAAGTCATTCTGGTGGTCTGGTATGAAGAAAGACGTAGCTCAGTTTGTTGCTTCCTGCCTAACTTGTCAGAAGGCTAAAGTGGAACATCAGAGACCTGGGGGTCTGTTGCAGCCATTGGAGATTCCGGAGTGGAAATGGGATAGCATAGCCATGGACTTTGTTACCCATTTACCACGCACTTTCAGGAAGCATGATGCTATATGGGTTATAGTGGACAGATTGACCAAGAGCGCCCACTTCTTGGCAATCGACTTGAGAATGTCTATGACAAAATTGGCACAGTTATATGTTAAGGAGATTGTGAGGCTTCATGGAGTACCTTCCAGTATTGTGTCAGATAGAGACCCTCGCTTCACTTCCAGGTTTTGGCAAACACTTCAGAGTGAGATGGGAAGCAGGTTGCAGATGAGCTCCGCTTATCATCCCCAGACAGATGGTCAGTCAGAGAGAACGATTCAATCATTAGAGGACTTGTTGAGGACGTGTATATTGGATCATTTGGGAGTATGGGATGAGGTGTTGCCATTGGTAGAGTTCACTTATAATAACAGCTATCAGGCCAGTATAGGTATGGCTCCATTTGAGGCTTTGTATGGAAGACGCTGCAGAACACCCTTGTGTTGGTTCCAAGATGGAGAAGCAGTATTAACGGGGCCAGAACTTGTACAACAGACCACGGAGAAAGTAAAGCTCATTAAAGAAAGGATGAAGGCATCTCAGAGTAGACAGAAATCATACACTGATCAGAGGCGCAGATTTTTGGAATTTGCAGTTGGGGACCATGTGTTCCTTCGGGTGACTCCTACTACTGGCGTAGGAAGAGCCATTCGAGCTAGGAAATTGTCTCCTAGGTACCTGGGTCCTTATCAGATCCTGAGGCGTATAGGACCAGTTGCGTATGAGATAGCCCTGCCACCTCAGCTAGCTAATCTCCACCCAGTCTTTCATGTTTCTCAGCTTCGAAAGTATGTCCCCGACCCTTCTCACGTGTTGGAAGCTGACACTGTACAAGTCAAGGAAGATCTCTCTATAGAGATGCAACCAGTTAAAGTAGATGAGAGGCTAGCCAAACGACCAGACGGGAAAGCTACTAGGCTGATCAAAGTCATATGGGACAACAGAACCGGCGATTCTACCTGGGAGAAGGAGGAAGAAATGAAGAAGGCATATCCTCACTTATTTTCTGATAAGTCCTAATTTTCGAGGACGAAAATTTTTGTTGTTGGGGAGAATGTAAGACCCAAAAAAAAAAAAAAATAAAATAATATATCTATTTTAATAAATAGAAGTAAATTTTAGCATTTTTATTAGTAATAATAATTAAAATGCTAAAAAAAAAACATATATAATAATAATAATAATAAATAAATAAAAATATATATAATGATTACAAAAGACAAACAACTTTCATAAGTGGAGATTAATGGGAGCAATTTTTGGTAATGGAACATTAAATATTATTTTTATAAAATAATATGTTAATAAAATATTAAAATAATAATAATAAAAAAACTAAATAGTAATAATAATAATTACAAAAGACAAACAACTTTCACAAGTGGAGATTAATGGGAGCAACTTTTGATAATGGAGCATTAAATATTATTTTTATAAAATAATATTTTAATAAAATATTAAAATAATAATAATAAAAAAACTAAATAGTAATAATAATAATTACAAAAGACAAACAACTTTCACAAGTGGAAATTAAGGGGGAACAACTTTTGGTAATGGAACATTTAATATTATTTTTATAAAATAATATTTTAATAATAATAATAATAATAATAATAAAAAAAAAAAAAACTAAATAGTGTCAAACTTTAGCCTATAAATAGTCATAAGGGAGATGGCTAAAAAAAATTGCACCAAAAACCCTTAGAATTTTGAGAGAAGAGTGTGAGAAGAAATCCTTGTTGCATTTGGGAGATTCTGGAAGTTTTCAGGAACAAATTCTAAGCAAGAGATCTTCAAGAGGTAAGGGGAGCTAGTTATGTTTCCTTGATTTGCTTGTACGATGTGTATGTGTGTTGCATTCTGAAATGGTATGTTGTTTGTGCTTAAGTTAAGTTTTTGGTAACTTAAGTTGCATGTTATGAACTGTTGAAAGCGTGAATCTGTGAAATTATTCACAATTATGTTGTGGACCTCTCTGGTTTCAAGGTTTAGATTACCCTAGTTACTTTCATGCTTATGTTTTAATTGAATTTTAATGCATTGTTGAATTGTTTATTGTACTTTGATGTATGATTGTTGGAATGTTAGTAAATTGAAAGTATGTACATATGAAGGTTATGATTGGTGTTGAATGTAACAACTATGGTACGTTGAAAATTTAAAGAGGATTATGATTACAAAGTGATGAAAGTACGATTCAAGTGGTAAACCAAGTTCCATCTGTGTAGAATCTCTTGGTGAGATTCTTAGTGTTTTAGAATGAAAGTAGGAGCTCAGTCTTGGGGGTCTTCCTGACGCTCCAATGGTCTTTCTTCTCACGTAGAGAGGACTGAACCATGTGGTGAGGAGTAGCAGGAGGTCTTAGTCTTGGAGGCTTCCATCATGCTCCAGGGCGCGGACTAACCTCGTGAGTGTGGCAGGGCGGGGGAGCCCAGGGCGGGGGAGCCCAAGGCGGGGGAGCCTAAGTATCACAAGCCACCACGGGTGCATGACCCGCCATAGCTCGACTCTCATTCTAAAGTCCGGACGAGTCAAGTCTAGTGTTCAACATGTTAGGATACCTGTCTTAATCTGTTTTGATTTGAGAATAACTCTTGTAGATTCTATGCTTAACATGATGCATGTTTTTTTTTATATAATTAGCTCACCCTTGCTTGCTTGTGTTTGCTGCCATGTTTGCGTATGTTTTTCTTTTGCAATGATCATCCACTTGGATGTGAGCAGAGGAGAATGAGGTTTCCTTGGAGACAGCGTTGGAAGGAAATAGAGATGCTGCAGCTTAGTTCTCTAGGCTTTATGCCATTTGAACTCAAGTTATTTTGAAGACTCTTGTTATATTTCAAGTTTTAAATTCCTAGCATTTTATAGGAGGACTATGATACTCCAATTCTAAATTCCTGTACGGATTAAGGAGGACTGTAATCCTAATTACTCTTGACTGCTTTCCAATATTATGCATGATGACGTCTTATTTATATATTCCTCTTCTATATAATTGGGACGTCACACAAAGTGTTAAACTTTTATAAGCCAAAAAACAAGCTCAAAACCCTAGCTTCCACACCACTGCTTTCCTCTAAAAATAAATTGTATCTAATGAGCCCAGAATTTGTACAGTTACTCTTTTCTTTTTTTTTTTTGTCAAAGAGAACTCAGTTTTAATTTTTTCAACTTTTTGTCTGATCTACTTTCACTTTTGTTTTTCTTTTAATCCTTGTATGTGAAAACATGTCCATGATTTACCAAAGCTTAATTGTAATAACAATTGTAATAACATAACTTATTTTGGATTTACATTCACAGAAAATGTATACTATCAAAATTCTGTAATGTTGAACTGTCCTCCTACAAGCAAATATTAGATGAATTAAGTACAAAAAGAAATTAAGGGAAATAATATTATATATAAAAGTTATCACAATTTAAAGCAATATTTGTTGATATGTCTGCGTACCTACTATTATCATCTTTCCCAAGAAAGTTAATATAGATATCGTGTCAGTGAAAGAAATTGCCAAATTTGGCTTAGTTACAAAATGAAAATGTTCTTTTATTATTTTCCAAGTGTCTGATGACGTCGTGCCCTTTTAATCCAGTGAAGGAAACTTGACAGAAACGTTATTTGTTTTGGTTATTTAATAAAAAAAATTGTTTTTATCATAGCTCAAATGAAACTGAAACAAAATCAAATAATATTACAAAGATCACTACATATTTAACAACTTAAACGTAGAATGAAAAATATTCCTCTCGATATACAAGAATATATAGAATCTATTTTTTCAAAATATAATAATTTAACTTTTGAATTATTTATGCGTGAGTCAAACCATGTTCTTGTTGGCATATAACTAATTTAATTTTGGGGCTTCGAGATTGAAATCTGTGCTTATATAATTAATGAATGCACTCATTTGTAATTTGTAAGTAATAAGTTGTGTTCGTGAAAGATGAGATAAATAAATAATTAAAAGGAAATAATTAATTAATGAACATTCCAATGTTCAGAGGTGTTGTTGACACATAACTTTACGTGAAAGTTAAGTATGCAGCCAGCTTGGAGAATTAATTGCATAATATATATTAACAAACATATGAGAGACCATATTTATATATTTCTTTTGTTTCCATAAATGTATATATAAACAACACATAGATGTATTGATATAACTATTATTATTTATCTGCTTCTTCTTCTGTTTGTTAATTTGTGTTTAGGGTATAGTGCCTTCTTCTCATAGATAATAGAACCAAGTAATTCAGCTCTGAAAACGTATATGCAAACTCTTCTTTTATTTTTGCGTAGGGGAAGACAAAATATGTGATCTAATCATCCAATGCATGCATCAAGAAACACAAAAATATATTGCACAAAGTTAATCACCAAAACCATTCATATGTCTCTGTCTTCCTTTTGTTTTAAACACATTAATTTGAAGACAAAGAAAAATTAACAGTTCTTTATAAAAGGTAGCTCTTATAGTTTAATTTTGCCTAATATCGACTTGTACCCCAGGGAATTAATTTTCTAACTAATGTTCCAAATTGATTAAGGTTGTCTTGGATTAATAGAAAATAATAACACATTAAGTTTTATTGTATAAATAATATTAATTACAAATAAAATTAATTGCGGCAGAAAGTATTTTATGAGTTTAACAATATTCTTAATAATATTTTATACCGTTAATTTTATCTAGTTTAAAAATTGATAATGTTTTAAAAATAATTAAACTTGATCATTTTAACATTAAAATATTAAAGTATAAATAAAAATTTGATAAACGAAAGTTATTACCTTAAAACATTTTATCTTTTTAGAGTATGACATCTCTTTCAGCTTTCTCACCTTTAATTCATCTTTTGGAATATCTAATTAAGATCGTTACAGTGATTCTCGTAGCGAACTCTTCACTTTTATCTTATCAATTTCTTAATATGATTAAGTTGATTTTTTTCCTTTTCCTCTTGCAAATTGTCTTATAATTTCTTGTATGTGAGCTTACCCCTTTTGTACATGTTCTTTTAATCATTTATGTAAGTCTTTGTTAATCAGTTATCATAATAGTATGTTCTTATTGTTCTTGCGATATGTTTAATAGAGCATCTTGTGGAGTTAGAAGAGTTTTGGTATTCTTTAGAGTTGTTTGGACTATATTTTAAGGTGAAGGAAGCTAATTTCTAGCTTTTGCATATTGAGTTGTTTAATTCTTACTAAAAATATGAATTTTGGTGTTTTAAAATTGTGAATTGTTTAAAATATGTGCAAAATGTTTGGTATGCATTGCATTTGTGAAAAACTTAAAATTTAATTGATGTGTTGTTGAGATTGTCTTTGCGGGATTTGAATTGGGTAATATGACACTAATTGAATTAAGAAAAACAAATTTTCTAATCATTGAAATGATTAATACTGAGAATTGGCTCAAGGAGAGACAAATTACACAAATCAACGCATAAAGCAAACACACCAAAGCAAACAAGTTATCATATTTATCTTTCTTATAACCATGCACAATAAATCATATAATCGGAAACATAGATATCACGTTAATTAAATAACATATAATTTCTTATTGTAATAAACGAACGCATGACCATCAACCCAAACAAAGAGCTCTAACCATATATGCTACACATTGTGACAAACATATAATTTCTTATCAGAATAAACATAACCAACGTTCAACACACCATTCCCTAACTTTATTTTTTTTAGGTTTTGCATCATGCAATAGAGACAATTTTTCAGATTCAACATGTAATTGTTGGAATGCAAAATGTAATTCATTATAATCATTTACATTATTACAAATGCTTGAATTATTAACCATATTGCATGTTGATTCATTTTCTGCTACAAAAAAATGTTGGCTTCTTTATCTAAATCGCTAGAACTTAATGAAGAGCTTGAATCAGTCTCCTCTCATGTCTTTTTTATGAAGAACTTTCTACCCTTTTTCTCTTTACTATTCTTAGCATTTGAGTAGTTCGCTTAAAATGAATTGTTTCACCATATCCATAACATTTGTAATTTGAAGAAGAACTTTGGTTTTCACTTTTATACCTTTTGTCATGTCCACTACTTTTTCTCTTTATAAACTTTGTGAACTTTTACATCATTAAGTCCATAATCTCACAATTAGAATCATCATCTTTTACTTGATCTTTGTCCTTGAAAATTTCATATTTAGAGGAAATATGTTTTTTTTCTTTCTTTCTTCTTCCTTATAATTGAGTCTCCCTAACTATAACTCGTGCTCTCAACTTCCCAAAGAGAGTAGCCATAGACATATCCACAAGATTTTGGAACTGTGATATTTCGATGACCTTTGGTTGCCAAGAACTATTCAAATATTTCATAATTTTAATATTAAGTTCATCAAGGTCATAAATTTTACATAACCTAAAAATATGATTGACAATGTGTGTGAATCTTTTCTGCACATCGTGTATTATCTCTCCTTGAAGCATCCATAACATCTTGTACTCTTGAAAGAGAGACTTTTTCCTTGCTTGTTTAACATCATCAGTCCATTCATGGGTTGTTTTAAGTATTCCCCACATTTCCTTATCATTTTTGCACATTGAAATTCTACACAATAAGTCAAGGGTTAGTGTAGATGATATTTAATTTCTAGCCCTAATATCATATTGAGTCATTCTATTTTTCTCCATAGTCCATTGTGAAAAGGGCTTAGGTTCCTACACATCATTAACATTAATAATAGGATGAAAAAGACCATTAACAACAACATCCAAACACCTACCTCAACAAAATTCAACAACATTTGAGTTCTTACTTTCCAAAAGGGATAATTCTCCCCAACAAACAAAAAAAGGTCTTTTAATCGAAACACCTTCACCAAAAGTTTAGTTTTGTCCCACCAGTTTTAAATTTATTTTGGAAAATTTTCATAGCAAGCTCTAATACCAATATTTAGAATAGGCGAGATGAAGAGAGATGACTGCTTCTGTGCATTTGTGATTGCTTGGATTTTTCTTCCAAGAGGAAGCATCATGCATAATTAACTACAGAGGACATATGCATAATCCATGCTCTTAAAGAGAATATCCAAATTGATTAGGCATTGGCTATTTCTGATAACATGCTCAAGGTAATAAGGCTTGAAGGTGTTGCCTTATGCAGTTTTCATTTCCAAGGTTCTTCGTCATTTTCATGTTGACTATGTGGAGGAGACCTGTGAATCGTATGGAAAGAGGAATAATGTGGATAAAAATGCCCTGCATCACATGGGATTTACGCATGGAGTTGATGACTGGGTATTCAAATATGAGAAGCTCCTACCCTCACGGTGTTGGCTCATCATCTGCATCTTTCAAACTAAAGTCAAAATTTTAAAAGTCATGGTCAGGCAAATGCATCCTCTACCTTCCCTCTATCAATCTCGGTTTAATAAGTTTGACAAGGATATTGCTACTATCCAAGAGAAATTGGGGATTTAGAGTTTGAATGATGATGGTGAGGATGACGAGGCCATGGAAGAGGATGATAATGAAGATGATGGAAATAATGATGAGGAGGAGAGTCACGAAGATGAGAGCAATGATGACATTCTCCTTAGGGACATGATATAGATTTTTCTTTGTATTTCTGTTTTGTTGTTTTTGAATGGATGTAATTAAGCCATAAGGCTTTTATTTCTGAACAATGCACTGTAATGTTTGGATGTTTTATTTGGTTTTATAATATTCTATTTTTGGAATCAATTCTTATGCCTAATGTTTGAATCATATTTGAATGTTTGAAATTGATATTTGGTTCTTGGAATCATTTTGTAAATGATTGGATGTGATTGACTTAATTGTATGAATGAATGGATCTAGAATATTACATTATCATATGATCATTGCTCATTCATGGATCATACTTTGCTACACAACTGATGTTTTCATCATGATTATCTTGTACTAACACTCAACTTGGTTGAGATAAGTTGTGTCTGTAGGTTGAAATATGATCTTCATTGGTTAAAAGATCAAAACTATGCATTTGATCAAACTCTACGAAATTTAACAAATTAAACGGACTTGTACTGTTAAATATTTCTCACTACAGTTAAACTTAATCTGTTACATTATTAATGTGATTAAGTGGTAGAAAATGGTTAAGCATGTTTATAACTGCTGATCTTCATTTCTAAACATGCTTTAATTGTTCTTATATTCACGATTAACATATTATACATGTCATATGTTGTATATTGATAAAACAACGTTTATATACTCATTACATATGCTTCATTATGAAAAAGGCACCTTTGTTGCAGATACTCTTAAGCAATTTTCATATATTCTGCTACATAAATTTCTAGTATCATACAGTTACACTACTATAATACTCCGTGCTTTATCTCTATTGCATACTTCATCTTGAGTATTGGCATTTGCACATGATATCACAAGGTATATTCATTAGAATTCAGTATACATATACTCTGATTTGTTATACAACTGTTATACTATATTCAATGTGATCAACTGAGCTTTGATTACATTCTGTAATCAATCTTATAACGCTCATTGGGTTAAGTGCTAGATTTCCTAATGATAGGGGGAGCATCACAATCTTTCATGGTCTATAAGGTTTTCTTTTGATGAGTCTTTTAGCATTTTATTTTCATTAAAAGCCATAACTGTCTATAATGGTCATATTTGTTTCTTGTTGGTTTGTATGATTTATCTAATTGATTGCATGCGCTCTTTAATCTGTTAAATCTAAAACAAATGTAAAACTATTAAAATAGAAGGAAAAACTTAACATATTACATTATTTACATAATCGATTAAACATCATCAGGATTTGAAAATCCTATAAATAGACATCTTGCGCACTATCTCAATAGAATTACATGAACTTACACGTTCATAACTAACTTGTTTGTTGACTATTGTTTGCAGGAGCATCTTAAAACAAGTCTTGAAGAATCAAAGATCTCATTTTGGTTATTCATAAAGATTCTTGCAAGAAAATTGTGCGGATACATTGCTGATCAATTCTGCATTTCTGGTGTATACTTTGAGGATCAGTGTCTACTTTACAATCAAGAGGATTGTGTTCCTATTGCTGTGAGCCAAGAGGAAGAATCGTAATGTTCTGTATTGAGAGTATGGATTGCTCTCAAGGTGCATTAGGAGTTGGGATTGCTCTCAAGGTGTATAGAAAGTTGGGATTGCTTTCTGGGTTTGTGATATTGTGAGGTGTTCACATCTTGTATTGTAAGTAATATTCAGTAAGAAAGGATAGTGCATTGAGAGGGGATATCTCTATATTCTTGTTTGTAAACTGTATCATTATAGTGGTTCCCTTCAACAAGGATGTTGAAGGAAGACTGAATGTAGGCTTGGCCAAACTAGTATAAATCTTTGTGTTGACCTTTATCTCCTTCTCTTTTATTGTTTATTCATATTTATTTTCTTTATTGATTTCAAGTAAGTTTAGAGATTTACAAAGTTTTTTGAAAGAACAATGTTTGTGTCGCAACCGGAATCGCGACGGGATGACGATCCAAATAAGAAAACAGTTTTGAAAAATGTTTTGGAGTCGCCACCATAGTTTATTCTGGAAAACTACGGAAAAACCATAAAATGATAAGGCAAGATCTGCGAAAACCAGATTCTGGGTTCGGGAGTCGGTTACGTGTTGGGAAGGTATTATAGCACCCTACAACGCCTGCCCGAGGGCAGTACCTTTAATTAAATACACGAATGATGATGTCGTTTTCAAAATGTTTAATTATCTCTAGAAATGACACTACAAAGAAACGAAAGATATTTTTTTATTTTTATGTCCGACAAGGATTGACCTTGCTCCTACGTATTCTCATTTAGAACAAGAAATCAGGGTTACGTAGTTCTTTTAAATTGTTTGGAAAATGTTTGAAAATTTGTTTGGAAAATAAGTTGGAGAATTTGTTTGGAAAATTTGTCGGAGAATTTGTTTGGAAAATTTGGATTTTTGGGAAAGATTGTTTGTTTGAAGATGTTTTTAGTTTTTTGAAGATTTTGTATTTTTTGGCATTTTTTATATAAAAAGGAGAAAGGTTTTTAGCACAAGGCCTACGCGAGCGGTCACACGTGTGCTTAAACCTTTTAAAGTAAATTTTTGTTGATTTTTTGAAAGAAGAAGAAAAAGGTTTTCAGAACAAGGCCGACGGAATGGTCCCACATGTGCTTAAACTTTAAAAAGTAATTTTTTGTTAATTTTTGAAAGAAGAAGAAAAAGGTTTTCAGCACAAGGCCGATGAAATGGTCTCACATGTGCTTAAACCTTTTAAAGTAATTTTTTGTTAATTTTTGAAAGAAGATGAACAAGGTTTTTAGTACAAGGCCGACGGAATGGTCGCACATGTGCTTAAACCTTTTAAAGTAAATTTTGGTTGATTTTTGAAAGAAGAATAGAAAGGTTTTCAGCACAAGGCCTACGGGAATGGTCCCACGTGTGCTTAAACCTTTAAAATAAAATTTTTGTTCATTTTTATATATATATTTTTATTTTCCTATATATTATTAATGTATTTTGAAATAAGTAGATATTAAAAATAAAATAATAAAATAATAAAAAAAATAAAAATAATAAATAAATAATTAGAATAAAAAAACTATAGGGTGTTTAAACCTAATTTATTTCTAACGACAGATTGGGCCTAAACCCAAGTAGAAAAGGGGTGCTAAAAATGAAAAATAGGAGGGTAAAAACTTAATTCATCTCTAAAGGCAGATTAGGCCTAAGCGCAATTGGAAAGGGTGCAGCTTAGGAGAAAATGGGGGTGCAGAAAGGATCTTTGATTGCTAGGCCCAACGCCGACCTAGGATTTTCCTTACCCCAAACTCAGGAACCCTTTAGGGGTTCACCCACTCTCCTTTCATTCCACGTACACACAATTCTTGACACTTGAGAGTCTCCTTCAAACCAAAAGAGAAAATCCTTGAGCTTTTCCTCTCCAAGCCCCACCGTAGCCATCGCCACTCACAAATCACCATCAGTTCAAACTCTTAGACCATCCCTTTTGTGCGTGACAAATGGGCTCTACTACTTCTATTTTCTTCTATTTCTGGTTGGGTTCGAATGGAGGATGATGGGGATTTGGGCTGAATGGGTTCATGTTGGACAAAGGTGTAAGCGGAAGAGGGAAAGGTTTCCATCATCTGATTTGGTTTATAATTGTTGTAGTTGATTCAGGGTGCTTGAGCTTGACAATGGTAATGGAGGTAGGAAAATGAAGAAAACGAAAGTTGTTCTGTATGTGTTTCTGCTTAACCGGGTGTGAGTTTCTCTAATGGTGTCATGTGTGCTGGATTGTGGAAACAGAGACAATGAAATGTTTCGATGTATGTTTGGTATAGTGGGTGTGTGTTTGGTATTGGGCGTGTATCAAAGGGGGCTTATGTTTCTGTTATGGTGATTAGGTGTGATGGTGAGTGTGGACCGGTTTGGATAGGGTGGCGAAGGGGGGAGGGTGATGGTGTTACGACGGCATGATGATTCCCGATGGAGAAGATGACTAGATGGGGAGGTTTGGATAAGGTGGTGGATGAAAGCGTGTATGGTGTGCTGGTGAATGAGGATCATCAATGAACGACAAAAATGCAGATAGAAGTTCGGGTTAAAGAGAAAACATGATAAGCCTTGGGTGATGACGGAGAAACAAGGACATTCACATCATATTCATATTGAGGCCAAGCAGTATCATGCAGCAAGCATAGACGACGTGAACAAAATATGCTTACCTCTTGAAGCTTTGTGTGTTGTTGATAGTTTCGTTCCTTCGATGATCTTTTTCTCTTCTTCTGGCTGGTGCGTTCTTCTTTTCTCCCTGCCGGTGAACGATGTCTCCCAAGGAATGGATCCTTGGTTCAATGAGTAGAGTTTTTTACTTGGTAGTGTTTTTCTTCGGTTCTCTCCCTTTTTGTCTGCCCCTGTGCTTTTTTTTTTCTCACACTGATCCTTTCCTCCCAACCTTGTCGTGCCAAAACCGTTTTTTGTTCCTTCCCCACCAACACGTACCTCTGCCAATCTTGCAACCTCTCTGCCACCCCCAAAAATCGTCTCCGCTGTCCTTTCTTCAGGCCAAACGATCCCCCTTTTTACCTTTTTTTTTTCTTTACACTAACGACAAAGCCAACATTCTCATTTTTTCTTTTTTTTAATTTCATTTTTTCCTTTTCTTTTCTTTTTCTTTTCCCTTTTTTTTAACTTCACTATATTAATTATATTAAATCAAAACTAAAATAACCAATAAGAATAAAAATCAAAAGGTAAAAAAAAGAAAATTATAAACGAAAAAGTAAAGTAAAATAAAAATAAAAAATAAAAACAAAAAAGAAATAAAGTAAGAAAGAAATAATAAGAAAAGGATAAAATGAAAATGATAGAAAAACAAAAAATAAGATAAAATAAGAAAATTCGTATAGTACTTAGTCACCCAGAAGAAATTGGGTGTTGACAACTGTTCCTCTTTACTTAGATATTACTGGATAATATGAAAATTTGATATTTTCGTATTATCAGAGTAAAAGCTAAGTAAAGATAGAAAACTAATTTCGTCTGGGTTTCAAAGGAGAAAGAGAAAGAATAAAAACTCGAGCTGGGCTTGGAGGCCAGTATGGAAACTAGGCTTTGGGGGCGAGGTGAAATTGGGCTTGGGGGCCAGCGTAGAAACTGGGCTTTGGGGCCAGGCGAAACTGGGCTTTGGGGGGGGGGCAGTATGGAAAATGGGCTTAGTTGGCTAGTGTGGAAAGTGAGCTTTGGGGGCTAGTATGGAAACTAGGCTTAGGGGGCCAGTGTAGAAATTGGGCTTAGGGACCAGTGTAGAAACTGAGCTTAGGGGCCAGGTGAAACAAGGTTTAGGGGCCAGTGTAGAAACTGGGCTTAGGGGCAAGTGTGGAAACTGGGCTATGGGCTAGTGTAGAAACTGGGCTTAGGGGCCAGGCGAAATTGGGCTTTGTGGGCCAGTGTAGAAACTTGGCTTATGGGCCAGTGTGGAAACTGGGCTTAGGGGCCAGTGTGGAGACTGGGCTTATGGGCCAGTGTGGAAACTGGGCTTTGTGGGCCAATGTAGAAATTGGGCTTTGGGGGCTAGGCGAGTTGGGCTTATGGGCCAGTCTGGAAATTGGGCTTAGGGGCTAGTGTGGAGATTGGGGTTATGAGCCAGTGTGGAAACTAGGCTTTGTGGGCCAGTGTAGAAACTGGGCTTTAGGGGCATGGCGAGGTGGGCTTATGGACTAGTGTCGAAACTGGGCTTATGGGCTAGGCGAAACTGGGCTTATGGGCCAGTGTCGAAACTGGGCTTATGGGCTAGGCGAAACTGGGCTTATGGGCCAGTGTCGAAACTGGGCTTATGGGCCAAGCGAGCTGGGCTTAGGGGCGAGTGTGGAAACTGGGCTTAGGGGCCAGTGTAGAAATTGGGCTTAGGGGCAAGTGTGGAAACTGGGCTTGGGGGCCAGTGTAGAAACTGGGCTTGGGGGCCAGTGTGGAATTGGGCTTTTGGGGCCAGTGTAGAAACTGGGCTTTTGGGGCCGATGTAGAAACTGGGCTTTGGGGAGGCCAGTATGGAAACTGGGCTTAGTTGGCCAGTGTGGAAACTGGGCTTTGGTGGCCAGTATAGAAATTGGGCTTAGGGGGCTAGTGTAGAAACTGGGCTTAGGGGCTAGTGTAGAAACTGGACTTAGGGGCCAGTGTAGAAACTAGGCTTAGGGGCCAGTGTAGAAACTGGGCTTAGGGGCCAGTGTAGAAACTGGGCTTAGGGGCCAGGTGAAACTGGGCTTAGGGGCCAGTGTAGAAACTGGGCTTAGGGGCCAGTGTGGAGACTGGGCTTATGGGCCAGTGTAGAAACTGGGCTTATGGGCCAGGCGAAACTGGGCTTTGTGGGCCAGTGTTGAAACTAGGCTTAAGGTCCAGTGTGGAAGTTGGGCTTAGGGGCCAGTGTGGAGACTGGCTTATGGACCAGTGTGGAAACTGGGCTTTGTGGGCCAGTGTAGAAACTGGGTTTAGGGGTCAGGCGAGCTGGGCTTATGGACCAGTGTGGAAACTGGGCTTATGGGCCAGGCGAAACTGGGCTTATGGGCCAGTGTCGAAACTGGGCTTATGGGCCAGGCGAGCTGGGCTTAGGGGCGAGTGCGGAAATTGGGCTTAGGGGTCAGTGTAGAAACTGGGCTTATGGGCCAATGTAGAAACTGGGCTTAGGGGCCAGTGTGGAAACTAGGCTTGGGGGCCAGTGTAGAAACTGGGCTTGGGGGCCAGTGTGGAAACTGGGCCTGGGGGCGAGTGTGGAATTGGGCTTTTGGGGTCAGTGTAGAAACTGGGCTTTTGGGGCCAGTGTAGAAACTGGGCTTTGTGGGCCAGTGTAGAAAATGGGCTTTTGGGTCAGGCAAGCTGGGCTTTCAAATTTTGAAAATCTTGAAATTCGTAATTTTTTGAAATGTTTCGTAATTTTGAAAAAAATTTGATTTTGGAAAAGATATCAAGGCATTGAAAGCCTTCATTACAAAGTGTTAAAATCTTGATGTTATTCTTTTTTGTATTTTTTTGAAGAAGGATTCGACAACCATTCAAGGAATGAAGAGGGTCTCGATCCGAAAGATTTTCTTTTGGATGGATTGCTGAAAAAGATTTGTTTTGTTTTGCATTTCTTTGCTTGAGTCAGTCGTCTTACTTGCAGTCATTAAACTGGTCTTTATTTTCAATGTTTTGTAAAAACTGCGGAATGTCATACATCCGAGGTCTAATGTCAGATATGATTATATGTTTGACTTTCTCTTTCTCGCATCAGTGTACACGTGCTTGAGTTTATTGGCATGAGGATGGTTTTTAAGAGAACAAGAGCTGTTTAAAAAATTTTTTGGGAGACTAGTACAGGGATGTGGACACTGCAATCCTTAAAGAATATGTGATATGTGAACATCAAGACAAAACGCGATATACCAAAAAACTTTTACCTCGGTTTGGTGTTTGGTAAAATGAGTTGGGGTTTGGATCCATGAAAATTAGGGTGAAAATTCATGGGAGATCCATAAAGCTGCCCCGGTCTTGAAATTATGGGTTTATGAATTTCAGGGCGAAGACGCATGGTGAGATTCACCAAGCTGTCCCAGTTTTTTCTTCTTTGGCATAGGGTTCTGTTTGGAAGAGGTGGTGGGCATGAAAAGGATTGGCTAAAAGGATGACCCCAATTGGTTTGATTTTCTTTTTGCGTGCTTTTGGCTAGATGGTAGGATGATCCCCTCTTCCTGAGACATTATTTTTTCTTTTTTTTCATTCATTCATTTTTAACCTTTTTTTTTTGCGACAGATTGAATGTCAATTCGCCTTATCACAAAATTAAGCTTTATGAAAATTTAAGCAATCATTATTCAATCTGTGTGGGCTTTATTAGGCTTGTAACGTGGATAGGGGGTGAAAGGTATTAGAAGAAAGGGTATAAAGGTCCAAACGAATGTTTGTCGGCTATATTTTTTGAAACAAGGATTATCATCTAGGCATTGCATCAACTATTTGACTTTTTGAGCACTTTTCTTTTTTTTTCGTTCTTTGATTTTCATTTTTTCAACATCACTTTGTGATTTTTTTTTGTCCTGTTTTTTTTTTCTTGATGAATTCTCTTTGTTTGATCAATGAGTACTCATTATTTGCACACTGAGTTGACTCTTACTTGCGATAACCCTTGCTTGGGAAAATTTTTGAAAAAAGAATTTATTTTTGGCTCAAATGGGGTGACAATGGTTATGTTTTTTTTTTTGTGCTTTTTCGATAAAGAGAAAGAGGCCACACATCACTCTGAACTTTGATTGCTTTATTTTCAAAAGATTAAGTTTGCGACTAGATGACCTCAATATGAGTCATTTTTTTGTTTTTCTTTTTTTCATTATTTTTTTTGTCTCAATGGATTTGGGGATCAGCCTACTAGCGCAAGCGAGAAAACTTTTGATCAAGCCACTCTGCCCCAGTGTACAGGTTTACTTTGTTACCCAGGGCAGTGACAGTGTTTGTTGGGGAAAATCGTTTATTTTGGAAAAGTGAAGGGTGAAGATTTTCAAGCAACATGCACACAAACGTCTTACGAGAAAGCGTCAAATTGTTACTTTTGATTAAACATTTGACCTCAGAAAAATTTGACATCCCAATTTCCCTTTTGATTATCCATCGTTTTTCTTTTCCTTTATTTTTTTTGCTATTTTTTGCTATTTTCGAAAAAACAGGAGTTTGAAAATTTTCAAGAAAGACAAGCGACTTAAGATTGCCTTAATTTTATGTGTTTTTATTTTTTGTTATTTGCGGCTTTCGTTTTCTCCACGACACCCTATTAGGATATGATCTCCAGTAAACTTTGGAGATTCCTCGCAATGAAAGTTCACATTAAAAGTCGTAGATGAAAGGACAATATCAATGAGCATAGCCCTTACAGCAAGACAATTCAAAACATGAGCAAAGCAACATCACTTTCACTTTTTACAATAACTCATACTTTCCTATATAGTCCTAGGGTCCTCTTCATTCGTCCCTGGCTTTTGTAGAGGCGAACTCACGCCTTGCCTCGGTGCTAGATTGACTTTCTTCAAACTTTAAGCATCCTGAATCGATCAAAGATTGCACTTTATGCTTTAAAGCCTTGGATGCCTCTATTGAATGCCCACGCGCTCCTTCATGATAATCACACCTGGCATTTATGTCATAGTTCTTAGGGTAAGGAGGTCGTACATGTCTGGTGGGACAAACCTCTATGAGGTTATTGCGGAGAATATCTAGCAGTAGCTCCGTATAGGTCATGGGGATAGGAGTGAAATTGACAACCTTCTCATTTCGGTTGTAATTTCTCTACTTAATGACTCGGTTGGACCCATAGGAATGCGCCATCTGGGAATAGGCAGTAAAATGCGAATTAGCCTTTTGCTTTCTGTTTTCCTCCTGTCCAGGACCATACTCATTCAGACTCGCCACAAGATTTGGATCTAGTGCAATTTTTCCATTTCTTATGCCTCCTTCAACCCTCTCTCCAATTATTACTATATTAGCAAAACTCGAGGAGACACTGCTTATCATGTGTTCATAAAATGGTGGTTGCAGAGTATTTAGAAATATGGTAGTTATCTCCTTGTCACTCAGAGGAGGTTCTACTTGAGCAGCAATTTATCTCCACCTTTGGGCATATTCTCTAAATGATTCAAACACTTTCTTCACCATGTTCTGTAGTTGTACTCTGTCGGGTGTTAGATCTTCATTATAACCAGATATTTCCATGTGTAGATGTGCGTTCCTTATAAGCTCATGTGCCAATTTAGAGCAACACCAGTTAAACTTTCTTGGAATAAGTGAATCAAAAGTTTTTCATCGTGAACAAAGGCTGTCATTTTTCTGCAGTACATGATAATGTGGCTCCTTGGGCAAGTGTTTCCTCGATATTTCTCGAACTCTGGCAACCTAAACTTTGGAGGTATCACCACATCTGGAACTAAACATAGTTTTCTAGCATCACCAAATTCAGATTTTCCTTCGCCCTCTATAGCTCTCAACCTCTTCTTCAGCATTTCTAGTTCATTCTTGTCGTCCTTAAGTTCCACTGGTGTAACGACATGAGGTGAAGACTTCATCTCGGGTTGTTTTGTCATTATCACGCCCGCCATGCCTGACTGGATTGTCCTCCCATGAATTATGGCAGTGTTTGCCCCAAGCTCGTCTTCTATTTCAACTGCATTATCTTTGCCCTTTTGAGTTTCAACGTGTCCCAAATCCGCTCTCGAGGGTGGAGTGTAATTCGTAGGAAGACCATAAGGAGGGAAAATTTGTGCCTTTGATACTCTTTGTTGCAGTCGTGGTGCCCGCGAATCTCCAGGGTTCTGTAAAGAATTCAGAGCCTCTAGGATTTGGCCCATTTGTCCCTTCAGTTGTTGGATATCGACTTTCATCTCTTCTTGCATTTCTCCTTGGTTCTCCATGATTTTTCCCCTGGTTCGTGCCTTTTAGGGTGTCTTGGAAACTTAGCTGTATTGTTATGTTTTAACTGAATTTCATTAGATGAAATAAATTAAGAAAAAGAAAATAAAAACGAAAGGGAAAAACGAAAACATAAAGTAACACAACTACTATAGTCAGAAATTATAAAGATGTGAAAACATTGCCAAATGTATAATCTAAAAATTAACATGAAACAAAGTCAATAGGACAGTTCATGAGACGTCCACAACATTTAAGTTCACCACATAGGAGGTATACAAAATCATGACCAACTATCATGAGCTTTAGCCGTCATATTCTTCATTTCTCTTATCAGCTTCTTGTAGTAATTGAGGAAAGTTTCAACCTTCTTGGGTGGGTTAAAGATCGGCATTGCAGACTCAGCATCAGCCAATAACTTAGGGACATCATTAATGGCTTTGTTAGCAAGAGAGGCTAGTTGTGAGAAACTTCTCTTCTAGTTCTCTATAACTTGCCCTTGTTCAACAATACACTCCTTCATCTGATTCATCAATTCTTGGTTTTTCTTGTCTGATTCAGCCCGATGCCAACGTTCCTTCTTCAGCTTTGCCACTACTGCTTCTGCCTGTTGCTCGGCTTCGTCCAATCTGATATGCATTTTGCGCAGGTCCTCTAGTCTTTTTCCTTGTCCCTCTTAAATTCATCACACATCTGCTTCATAACACGCTCTGATATCTTAATTATACCATACTCCTGATCTTTCAAGGCTAGCTCAATCTTGGCTGCTGCTAGCTTTTGCGTTTGTCTTATTAACAACTCTTCATATGCTTCATCGTTTTCCACATTATCTTGCTTAAGATTCGCATAATCGCGTTGTAGATTTTGAAGATTACTGGTGAACTTGATATTTTCTAGTTTTATCCGCTCTAATTCGGCCTTCAACAGTTGCACCTACTCATCTTCAGCCTTATGAAGATGTTCATCACAATCCAGGCTAGGAGAAACTAACTTGCAAGGCAACTTCACCGTCCTAACCCTTTCTGCAATCCAAAAGTTGTAAGGAATTCCCTCATCAACAGTCCATGGTCTTGGGTCCCTTTCCGCACGAACAATGTTGCCCAAGCATCCCTAATTTCGTGAAGCATTTCAGCAAAGGTTCCTTCCTTATAATAGATCTGCAATATGGCAAGAGATGCAGATGTAGGTGATCCTCTCATAGGATACCCAAATTGCCTTTGTGCTAACACAGGATTGTAGTTAATGCAACACCTGATACCCATGAGGGGCACATTAGGGTACCTCCTGCAATAATATATGATTTGCGATCTTTACTGCTAGAGGACATTCCATTTTATTTGCTCCACATTTAAACTTGCACAGAGCTACGCCCATTCATTTGCCCCTTTCATATTTGGTTTACATTGCAGTAGCTCATCCATGGGACATGTGGCATTCAATGTGTTCTCATTCACTCGAGAGACGAACCATACATACAACACTAGTAGACAACATTCCATCTTTCCTCCCTTTAGCTCATAACATTGATTAAGAGTCCCATAAACTTCAGCTAGGACAACGGTGACTAGACTCTCAGAGCGTTCTTTGTATCCCACGAATGCGTTCATTGCAGCATGGTCGACGAAGTTCTCGACGTTAGGAAAAAGCATGACACCATAGAGGATAAGAGCCCATACATCCATAAATGTTTCCCACTTTTCCGCTTCAGCCAAACGATGCAAGTACTGCTCTAGGTATCTCTGAGGAAGGCCCCTCACTTTACCCTTGACTGTGAACTCGTTTTCCAACTGCATAGGGTGTACTTTCATGATTCTTGCTAGCTGCAAGACAAGGATATATTGCCGAAGGTAGTTGTATGGAGCTTTTCCCTCAAGAGGTATGCCTAGGATTTGCTCAAATTCCTCCACTGTTGGCACCAACTGGAAATCCCGAAAAGTGAAACATCTCAGTGGTGGATCATAGTATTGGGCTAAAGTAGCAATTGCTGATGTTTGAACTTCCACCTCTAACAGGCTTAATAAATTCCCATACTTCTTCTTGAATGCGTTCCTTTGGGTCGTATTCATTTCCTTCACCAATTCTCTCAGACTATCCATATTAACTTCCTCTGCTTTAATGGCTATACTCTCCTTCAAAGTGTTTGAACTTGAACCCCCCTTGACTTCAAATCTCATGTTACTTTCCATTTTACCTCGAAGGCTTAGTCACAAATTTATAATTTCTTGACTAGAACCAATGACAAGACCACAAAAATGCATGAGATAAAGAAAGAAAGAAAGGAAAAAGACATATATAAAAAGGTAAAGAGAAAAGGTGCTTGATTTTATTGTGCAAAAATGAGGATTACAAGGCTACACACATCTCCCTTTGTGCCCTAATGGAGGTTCAACGCTTCAGATTGAAAGTCAAGTATATCCAACCTTACAAGGATGGTCTCCTGAACCTAGAGGTCAATGGTCACTAGAGCTATGGCTCCCAACATAGTACCTCCACAACAGTCGAGTAATCAACTAGGTGTGGAGACACAAATGAAGAGAATAAACTCTAGTTGGGGTTCTCACGATAGCCAAATAGACAGTATGGCCCAAGTGGCACCGCTACACAACCCCTCTATTTCTAAGTTGTACTCAGACCCGGGTATAGGGCCTCACTCATTAAATGCATAATATGTGTGTGTGTGTGAAGGGAGAATGCAATGCACCCAAACCCTCACCTGCAAAACAACCAGAAGATTCCTAGGTAGATATAAACATGTTTTCTACCCTAGGGTTCCATATCAACACAATTAACAGGCAATTATTTCAAACATCAAATATAGATAAAGAAGAGGGGAACAAAAACATAAAGCAAAACCACATCAAATTCGCGCATCTAATTAAATGGCTTGACTCTGTAGCGTCCCCAACGGAGTCGCCATCTGTCGCAACCGGAATCGCGACGGGACGACGATCCAAATAAGAAAAGGGTTTTGAAAAATGTTTTGGAGTCGCCACCATAGTTTATTCTGAAAAACTACGGAAAAACCATAAAATGATAAGGCAAGGTCCGCGAAAACTAGATTCTGGGTTTGGGAGTCACTTACGTGTAGTGAAGGTATTAGCACCCTACAACGCCTGCCCGAAGGGAGTACCTTTAATTAAATACACGAATGATGATGTGGTTTTCAAAATGTTTAATTATCCCCAGAAATGACACTACAAAGAAACAAAAGATATTTTTTTATTTTTATGCCCGACAAGGATTGACCTTGCTTTTACGTATTCTCATTTAGAACAAGAAATCAGGGTTACGTAGTTCTTTTAAATTGTTTGGAAAATGTTTGCAAATTTGTTTGGAAAATTTGTTGGAGAATTTGTTTGGAAAATTTGTTGGAGAATTTGTTTGGAAAATTTGGATTTTTGGGAAAGTGAACCTGACAAGGACTAGCCTTGCTCCTACGTATCTCCACTTTTGATGGAGAATCAAGGATCACGTAGTTCTGGGAGAAAGATTGTTTGTTTGAAGTTGTTTTTAGTTTTTTGAAGATTTTGTATTTTTTGGCATTTTTTATATAAAAAGGAGAAAGGTTTTTAGCACAAGGCCTACGCGAGGGGTCACACGTGTGCTTAAACCTTTTAAAGTAAATTTTTGTTGATTTTTGAAAGAAGAAGAAAAAGGTTTTCAGCACAAGGCCGATGAAATGGTCGCACATGTGCTTAAACCTTTTAAAGTAATTTTTTGTTAATTTTTGAAAGAAGATGAACAAGGTTTTTAGTACAAGGCCGACGGAATGGTCGCACATGTGCTTAAACCTTTTAAAGTAAATTTTGGTTGATTTTTGAAAGAAGAATAGAAAGGTTTTCAGCACAAGGCCTACGAGAATGGTCCCACGTGTGCTTAAACCTTTAAAATAAAATTTTTGTTCATTTTTATATATATTTTTTATTTTCCTATATATTATTAATGTATTTTGAAATAAGTAGATATTAAAAATAAAATAATAAAATAATAAAAAAAATAAAAATAATAAATAAATAATTAGAATAAAAAAACTATAGGGTGTTTAAACCTAATTTATTTCTAACGACAGATTGGGCCTAAACCCAAGTAGAAAAGGGGTGGTAAAAATGAAAAATAGGAGGGTACAAACTTAATTCATCTCTAAAGGCAGATTGGGCCTAAGCGCAATTGGAAAGGGTGCAGCTTAGGAGAAAATGGGGGTGCAGAAAGGATCTTTGATTGCTAGGCCCAACGCCGGCCTAGGATTTTCCTTACCCCAAACTCATGAACCCTTTAGGGGTTCACCCACTCTCCTTTCATTCCACGTACACACAATTCTTGACACTTGAGAGTCTCCTTCAAACCAAAAGAGAAAATCCTTGAGCTTTTCCTCTCCAAAAGGACGCATCACCACTGTCTGCCCGATTAGGCCACTGCGCCATCACTCGTACCAGTCTCGACCTCGTTGGCGATAACGGGTGTCACCGGAACCACGGCCGACCATGGCGTCCTCGCTGCCTCTCTCTTTCTCAGGGTTCGCCTCTCTCGAGCCGACGCACACCAGCCCCCCGGCAGTCCACTCACGCACCCGGCAGGCCGCCGTGCCCCACCGTAGCCATCACCACTCACAAATCGCCGGGAGTTCAAACTCTTAGACCCTCCCTTTTGTGCGTGACAGAGGGGCTCTACTACTTCTATTTTCTTCTATTTCTGGTTGGGTTCGAATGGAGGATGGTGGGGGTTTGGGCTGAATGGGTTCGTGTTGGACAAAGGTGTAAGCGGAAGAGGGCAATGTTTCCATCATCTGATTTGGTTTATAATTGTTGTAGTTGATTCAGGGTGCTTGACCTTGACAATGGTAATAGAGGTAGGAAAATGAAGAAAACAGAAGTTATTCTATGTGTGTTTCTGCTTAACCGAGTGTGAGTTTCTCTGATGGTGTCATCTTTGCTAGATTGTGGAAACAGAGACAAAGAAATGTTTCGATGTATGCTTGGTATTGTGTGTGTGTGTTTGGTATTGGGCGTGTATCAAAGGGGGCTTAGGTTTCTGTTATGGTGATTAGGTTTGATGGTGAGCGTGGACCAGTCTGGATAGGGTGGCGAAGGGGGGAGGGTGATGGTGTTACGACAGCATGATGATTCCCGGTGGAGAAGATGACTGGATGGGGAGGTTTGGATAAGGTGGTGGATGAAAGCGTGTATCGTGTGCTGGTGAATGGGGATCATCAATGAAGGACAAAAATGCAGATAGAAGTTCGGGTTAAAGAGAAAACGTGATAAGCATTGGGTGATGACGGAGAAACAGGGACATTCACATCATATTCATATTCAGGCCAAGCAGTATCATGCAGTAAGCATAGACGACGCGAACAAAATATGCTTACCACTTGAAGCTTTGTGTGTTGTTGATAGTTCCGTTCCTCCGATGAACTTTTTCTCTTCTTCTGGCTGGTGCGTTCTTCTTTTCTCCTTCTCGGTGAACGATGTTTCCCAAGGAATTGATCCTTGGTTCAATGTGTAGAGGTTTTTACCTGGTAGTGTTTTTCTTCAGTTCTCTCCCTTTTTGTCTGCCCCTATGCTTTTTTTTTCTCACACTAATCCTTTCCCCCCAACCTTGTCTTGCCAAAACCGTTTTTTGTTCCTCCCCCACCAACACGTACCTCTGCCAATCTTGCAACCTCTTTGCCACCCCCAAAAATCATCTCTGCTGTCCTTTCTTCAGGCCAAACGATCCCCCTTTTTACCTTTTTTTTTTCTTTACACTAACGACAAAGCCAACATTCTCATTTTTTCTTTTTTTTAATTTCATTTTTTCGTTTTCTTTTCTTTTTCTTTTCCCTTTTTTTGTAACTTAACTATATTAATTATATTAAATCAAAACTAAAATAAACAATAAGAATAAAAATCAAAAGGTAAAAAAAAGAAAATTATAATAGAAAACGTAAAGTAAAATAAAAATAAAAAATAAAAAGAAAAAAGAAATAAAGTAAGAAAGAAATAATAGTAAAAGGATAAAATTAAAATGATAGAAAAACAAAAAATAAGATAAAATAAGAAAATTCGTATAGTATTTAGTCATCCAGACGAAATTAGGTGTTGACAGCTGACCCTCTTTACTTAGATATTACTGGATAATATGAAAATTTGATATTTTCGTATTATCAGAGTAAAAGCTAAGTAAAGATAGAAACACTAATTTCGTCTGGGTTTCAAAGGAGAAAGAGAAAGAATAAAAACTCGAGCTGGGCTTAGAGGCCAGTATGGAAACTGCGCTTTGGGGACCAGGTGAAACTAGTCTTGGGGGCCAGCGTAGAAACTAGGCTTTGGGGCTAGTCGAAATTGGGCTTTGGGGGGGCCAGTATGGAAATAAGGCTTAGTTGGCCAGTGTGGCAACTGCGCTTTGGGGGCCAGTATGGAAACTGGGCTTAGGGGCCAGTGTTGAAACTGGGCTTAGGGGCCAAGTGAAACTGGGCTTAGGGGCCAGGTGAAACTGGGCTTAGGGGCTAGTGTATAAATTGGGCTTAGGGGCCAGTGTGGAAACTGGGCTTGTGGGCCAATGTAGAAACTAGGCTTAGGGGCCAGGCGAAACTGGGCTTTGTGGGCCAGTGTAGAAACTGGGCTTGTGGGCTAGTGTGGAAACTAGGCTTAGGGGCCAATGTGGAGACTAGGCTTATGGGGCAGTGTGGAAACTGGGCTTTGTGGGCCAGTATAGAAACGGGGCTTTGGGGGCTAAGCGAGCTGGGCTTATGGGCCAGTGTGGAAACTCAGCTTATGGGCCAGGCGAAACTGGGCTTATGGGCCAGGCGAGCTGGGTTAGGGGCCAATGTGGAAACTGGGCTTAGGGGCTAGTGTAGAAACTGGGCTTATGGGCCAGTGTAGAACCGAGGCTTAGGGGCCTTAGTGGAAACTAGGCTTAGGGCCAGTGTAGAAACTAGGCTTGGGGGCCAGTGTGGAAACTGGGCTTGGGGGCTCGTGTAGAAACTGGGCTTTTGGGGCTAGTGTAGAAATTGGGCTTTTGGGGCCAGTGTAGAAACTGGGCTTTATGGGCTAGTGTAGAAACTGGGCTTTTGGGCCAGGTAAGTTCGGCTTTCAAATTTTGAAAATCTTGAAATTCGTAATTTTTTGAAATGTTTCGTAATTTTGACAGAGAGCAAAGCATATTATCAAACAGAGAGCATAGGAGAATTTAACAGACTACATTGTTAATCAACAAATTAAAACACACAAAATGTTTAATATTGGTTCACCTGTTCAGGCTACGTCCAGTTCTCCTCTAAGTTAACTTAGAGGGTTCCAATGAAACTTTGATTGTCCAAGAACACTTCATGAAAGCACTTGTCAAAAAAACTCAATGAAAATATTAGTATTTGAAAATGATAACGAATTCTTGTTTTGAAACAGGTCTCAAGATGTATATATATAGGATTTTTCAAATCTTAACAAATTATAATCGATTAGGATATTTATGTAATCTGCTAACCTTTTGCTTCTGTTTTAACATATTATCCTGAGGATGTAATCGATTATATAAACACATAATCCAGTTAATGAATTAGACTATGTAAACTGATTTAATCGAATAGGATACTTACCTAATCGATTATTCCAACATCTAAACAAATTGTTTATCCAATTTCCCTTCTAAATAGATTATCTCACTTATGAAACAGATTATGACTTGCTTTATCTTTTAATAGGTTATATACCCTGTATAATCGAATATTATAGAACAATTTTCCCCTGATAAGCTTACTAAGTGATCTGGTGAAATCTAACAAATTATATATAATTTTTAATCGATTATTTCAACCAGAAATGAGATTATTAATTTGTTTTACACATGATTCATTCATTATTAATGAATTCTTATATCAAGCACAAACATAATCAAGATAAACCAATTGTTATGCCCTTTATTGTGCAAGAAACCATAAAACCATTCTTTTGTTCATCATCAAAAACAAAGATAAAGAGGTAGGTTTAGCTCCCGCTATCAAAAATATGTTTCCTAAGAGACATTGTCTTGAGCTATTTTGTTTTTTATAGAAACCGAATACCTATTCCAGGTGTTATAAGCATTGAACATTTAACTCAACCTCTCTTAGACCCTTTAGGCATAATAACGTTTAACCATGCGTCTAGGTGTTTTAACCTAGATATTTTTCTAGTTTCTTAGACCTAAGGTCTTTCTATGTTGCATATATTAGATTTTGAGTTTTGGGTTTCGAGTTCTAAGTCTTTTGTTTTTACCCTAAGTTTTTTTGATTATTATCCTAAGTTGTTTTCTTGTTTTCTAGAGTATTGAGTTGTTTGTCTTCGGTTGGTGTCTTAAGTTTTCTTCTTGTATTATTTTCATTTTTTTAAGTTCCTTAGTCTAGTTTTTCGTTGTTCAATCCTTTCACCTAGATGATCATCTACAACTTTTGGGTATGTTCTTTCTTGCTAGAGTTCTATCCTATTTCTAACTAGGGTTTTATCCTATTGTTTTAGACCTTTAGTTTTCTACTCTTTTTCCTGAGTAGTTGTAGTTTCTGTTGATAGGGGGAGCAATGTGATAACTGAACTCAATCCCTGTATGTTGTTTTTGATGATGACAACACATTAATAGCAACAACACATGAATGTTTTCGTGTCACAATAGAAAAGTGTTTCTGTGTTGAGTTATACATATGTGGAATGTGTAAATGTTTACTGTGTAATATGCACATACTGTGATAGTCACATTTGTTGGACATACTGTGTTGGTTATGCATACTATTGTGATTATGAAGAAATTATGTTTGTGTATGCTCACTGTATGTTTTTGAGAAAAGAAAACCACATGCACAAAAGCATATCTACATGACTTAATCGATTACAATGTTGTGATATTCAGTTAAGGTCATTAGATAATTTAGTTTTTGAATTGTGGCAAAAGAATTAGTTTGAATCGATTACATTAGATGTTGAATCGATTAAACTTGTGTGTTTGCATATATCTTTTTCAGATGTGTTGTGATGACTTTTTGAGAAGAAAAGTTTTCAAAATTTGCTTAAGTGATAAACTTAATTGATTACCCTTTTTGTGTATTCAATTAAGTCTGTTATGTTTTGAAAACTGATTGAATGCTAGTCATAACTGTTATAACGATCATTTTTTTAAATGTTTTTGACTAACATTTAATGTTAATCAATTAAATTAATTAAACCTTCATTTAATGAGCTGAGTTAGATGTAATACTCTTACACCTGTTTTATGTAACCGGTTACACTACTAACCTAATCTATTACTATGCGTCTCATATGACAATAACTATAAATTCATGCACTTTTTGTAATTCTAAGACTTTTGATGAATCTAACATTTTCATATCATATTGTTTTGATCTTAGAATGTTTACAGATTACTCAATACGCTCCAAGAATCAAGAACGCAAGTGGACTACATTGGCTGATCACATTAGCACGACTGAAGGTGCAAATGGTTTTGATCAGAGGAAGATTTGCAATCTTTGACTTGCTGTTTCCCCGAATGTGCGCGTCAGGAAGAAGAATGGTGTGCTCTTGACTTTGAGAGGGGATTCTCAAAGGGTTTTTGCAACAAGACCGTAGGGTGCTGTGTTGGAAGGTTTATTCTGTTTCTATATTTGATTGAGAGTTTGAGAGGTGCTTACATTAGAGTGTGCTCTGTAAATCCTTTGCTGTAATACTCTGATCATTATAGTGAATTACTCTGCAATCTAAGGTTGATTGGGAGAGTGCATGGATGTAGGCATTAAAGCCAAACCAGTATAAAAATTGTGTTTAATTTTCTCTCCTTATCTCTTTACATTTTTATTGCATACTTACTTTGCTTACCATGCAAGAAAGATTCAAAGAACTTTCTAATTCTTAAAAAATATTTTTAAAGTGCACGTTTTAATTAAACACCAATTAACCCCTCCTCTTGGTATGAAGAAACAAGCCCCATTATTTCTAACAGTTTCATTTTCCTTTCTTGGCTCATGGCTTTGTGTTCTTCTATCCTAATCTAGGTTTTTCTAATTTCATATTTCTTATAGCTTAGAGTTGGTGTTCTAGGATGTTTTACCTTAGTGTTTGATGATTGTTTTCTATCTTAAGATTTGTCTTCTAACTTGGGGTTTTCCTATCCTAGTGTACACTGTCCGACATTAATATATTTATCAATCAAGGCGATGAGTGACATTGATATAATGCAGTGGATAACGATAATAATATAAAGCTGGGCGAGGATCTCTACGGCTCTGTGATAGTAAGGTCGACTGTAAACATGTTCGACGTCAACGGCTCGACAATAGTAACGTCGACTGTAAACATGTTCAACGTCAAATATTCCTTAAAATAAAAATATATAATCAAAAATTGACGTCCAATTTGCACTTCGACGTGAATATTACGTCAACAATCTTCTACTCGACGTCAAGATTACGTCAGTTCCCCCGACCATTTGACGAAAAATCTTTCTTTAAAAATAAATATTTATTCAAATATTGGACGTCAAACTCTATTTTGTACGACGTACATTAATGTCAATCTACATAATAGACAAAACTTCACGTCAATTGCCTTTGTATTCGACGTAAACGTGTTCGATTAACGTCACCCGGTATTATTCGACGTAAATCTATGTCACTAGCTATAACGTCGCTAGAAAATGTGTCGTTAAAGGCCAAAAATAAACGATGTTATGGGTTGTTTTTGTACTAGTGTCAATAGGATTACATCGTTTCCCCCAACAACAATGGAGGTTTAGTTCACAATGAAAAGAATGAAGAGATAAACCCTAGAACTTGTAGATTGGAGGTTCGGCATCCAAAATCCGCCTCCAAGGGGTTAAAAGATACCCTATCTGGGTCGTGCAAATCTATTTGTAATTCATTAAAATCAGCAGAAACTGGCCCAGGCCCAAGAAAATGGCGTTCAACGCTACAGTACCGCTTAGCAGTAGGTCCGACACTCAGAATGGCGCCCAACGGTGGCGCTCAAGTGAAAAATGGTGAAAAACTAGCGAGAAAACTTGCACTCAGCGCCACCTGCGATACTGAAACTGCACTCTGGTTGACTTTTTAGCATTCTGGCTGACTGGTTGACTTTTCTGGTTGACTGGTTGACTTTCCTAGTTGACTGGTTGACTTTTTTACATTTGATTGACTTTTCTGCACTGCAACTCCTTAATACTTCAACCCTTCTTTCAAATCATTCCAATAACCTACAAAATCAAGGGAATTTAGTGATAAAATCATCAAGTATAACCTCAACTCTCTTATTCACAAAACTAAAGCAAAAACCATGACTTCAAGCGAGTTTCTAAGTCATAAAGGGTGCGTTTAGTGTCAAATTTAAGTATAAAAATAACGACTTTTTAACCGTTATCAAAATCTAACCCCAACAACATACCCATCTCATATTAATCAACAATTGTTCATCTTTGTGCTCCTTTGCTATTAATCAATTGCATTCATATTTTATTTTATGTTTTTCCATCCAAACCCAATGATCACTTTTTATCTTTAAGTCGTAATTAATCTTGCTCTCACACAACTGTTCAACGCCGAGAGTCCTCTAGGATACGATAGCTGGTCTTACCATTTTATATTACTTGTGCGACTCGGTACACTTGCCGATTTGCCCCAACAAGTTTTTGGCGCCATTGGCGGGGACTCACAGTTTAAGCTATTGTATTTGTGTGATTCTTGATTAACTTTGACTTTATTATTTTTATTTTTTATTTTGGTGTTTTGTTTTGTTTTATTTTTTTTATACTAACAGTGTTTTCTAGGGTTTTGTGTCTAATGCTTGCAACATGAAATTCGGACAAGAATTTAACTATATGGGTACTCAATTCTACCAAGGTAATTTCAACCACTGGTGGGAACCTCACTCAAGCATGAATCAAAGTCAATTTGGGCAAGTTGGTGGACTATTCACTAGACTACCGCAAGCCAACAGTACTACAAAGCTTGAGGAGGTCCTCAAGTAGTTCAAGCAGGAATCTCCCTCAATTCGGGAAAGAACTCAAGAAGCATCTACAAGGATGGAGGCACAGTGTAGGTTCATAATTTAGAAGCTGGATTATATCAAGGAACACATGAACCCCATAGAGGAATGCAAGGATGTTGTCAACAAAAGTTACGAGGTTTTAGATGAGAGAAAAATAGATGGAAAAAAAGAAGAAAGGCTGAGCGAAAAAGAAAAAGAAGAAAAGAGAGAGGATGAGAGAAAAATAAAGAGAGAAGAAGAAGAACGTTTGAGTGAGAAAGAGAATCAGGTAGAAAAGAAAGAAGATGAGAGAGAAGAAAAAGAAAGGTTGAGTGAAAAACAAAAAGATGAAGTAGAGAGAGGAAAAGAAGAGTGAGAGAAAAAAAAGAGAGAAAAAGTAAGGTTGAGAAAAAGTTAAAGGGAAAGAAGGAGGATAAAAGAAAAAAGGAAGAAACATGCGGAAAAACTCTGCCTCACCAAAAGTAACATCACAGGAAGAAAAAGGAGAAATAATTCAAGCGTTTCATGAGAGTCTTCAAGAAATTGGAGATTAAAATTCCTGTGATTAGAACACCGCAGCAAGTACCTGGTTATATTAAATTCCTGAAAAAGTTCAACAAAAAGAAAAAAATTTCCCAGGAAAAAGAAGCAATTGAGGCACCAAGCATCTGCATGTGATCAAGTGTCTACTGAAGGACGCTACTGATTAAGCTTATTGGGTCAAGCTAGTGACGTTAAAGAAGTGCTTGCTGGGAGGCAACCAAGTGTTTTGATTTATTCATTTCTTTCTTTAACTTGTGTTATTTAATTTTTTATTTTTATGGATTGTTTGACTGAATGCCTGAAGGGTGGGAAGAGTTTAATTGTTCAAATTGAGTGTTGTGTGAGCGAGGGTTAGGAAGCATGAAAATCCTAAACTGAATCTGAAAACCCCTGGACAGGAAATCCCAAAATAGAGCAAAAAAATCAAAGGGGGAAAAGTAACGTTGACTGCCCGGGCGCCCACTTAGGCTGCCCGAGTGGTGGCACTGCAGGTTGGACTTTATTTTCTCGAAGCCCAGGCGGGCTTGGCCCATTTTCACTCTTTTTATCCCTAAGGGTCTTGCCCAAGCCTCCACTTTCAGATATTCCTCAACCTAGCCTCTCTAAAACTTCTCCCAAGTGCCCTCTTCACTCTCCTCCTCTCCTATTTCACCAAAACCCTAAGTTTCCACCACTTTGCATCATCCAAGAAGCCAAGTTTGGGTTTTTTTTTGAAAGGGTAGCAACTAGGATCTTGCTTTCCATCCAATTGATTGTGCATTCACTGTTGATTCCTTGCTTCCATCCAAGTAAGTCATGCAAATTCATGTTTTAATCTTTCCATTGATGAAATTTTGATGATGATGCATGTTCTTGAAAGGGGTTTGATGATTGGTGGTAAAATTGATTGATTTTTGATGACGGGTGCTACTTAAACTTGTTTTGACATTGTTTTGACCGATTAAAGTGTGTCAATTTTGGCTTAGACTGAGTTGAAACTGTTTTGGAAAGTGAAAAATCAAGCAAACCCTCGTTTGGCAGCACCGCTCACCGCCCGGGCGCCCCCTCTGGCCGCCTAGGCGGCGGACGTCTGTAGCAGCACCCGTGTTTTTCTGTTTTCCTGTTGCTTGACCCTATGCAGTTGACCTTGATGGTTCCTTATTCTGTCTTGGGAACAATGGTACTGGGTCACTTGATTTGTGGACTAATGCTTGATGTCTCCTGGCTTTGTTTATGATTCTCTATGTGCAGGAATGACATCGTCATCAGGCAACAGAGTGAAGACTATAGGTAATAAAAGGAAAGAAAAAGAGTAGTTCTACTCTCACAAGTTCAGGACAGGGGATGGCGAAGCTGGAGCAGCTGGAGCTTCAGCCATGGACTATGACTTGGAGGATGATGAGTGATGAGATGTATTTGGCATCTACTGATGGATGCCACATTTGTTTAGAATATAATCTCTTTTATTTTTGTTTTTTTTGTTGCTTTAATTGTGAACTTTATTCTGTCTTTATTTTTATGTTGTTTTGCTTTTATTATTGTGCTTTACTTGAATGAATTGAACTGCTTTGATGCAACTGTGCTGTGTTTGTGATAAGTATTACTTTATGAGATTCTGGTGTGTTGATTTATGTTGAGATGATGGATGATGTGATATAGGTGCTGACTCACAATTTGTGAAACATGTGCTTGAGATAAAATTTGATTGAGAAACTGAGCAGGGTGTTTTTCTGAATTCTAGGACTCGAAAGTTTACCTGTGTGAGTTTTGGGCTTTAAAGTTGTTTGTAAATAATTTCTATTACTTTGGAAGCATGAATGATTTTGTCAAAAATTTTCTATGATTGAACTACTTGCTTGCAGGTTTCATATGATCAAGGCCATCTTTTGTTATCCCTTATTCTTTTAGCCTTCACATGATATTTGTCCACTAAAAAGAGAACAATTTGTTTTAACCTTTGAACCTTGAACCTTATGCATGTTTTGAAAAACCTTTTTGAAAATCTTTACCTTGAGTTAAGCTGAGAACATTTGATGAGGTACTGATAAAGTTTTAAGTTTGGGGTTGCTAGGTACCAACCCACTTCTATGGGTAGTGAGCAATTGAAAAACAAAAGCTAGAGAAAGACAAGCAAAAGAAAACAAAATAAAAGAAAAAAATAAAAGGAAAAGAAAGAGCTCACTGCAAGGGAAAGTTGGGAAAAAGAAAGAGAGTTTGTGCTTAAATGATAAATTCATAAATGTCTCTCTTAACTCAAGGAAATTTGTTGACCAGAACAACCAATTTCCTTCCTAGCCCAGCCAAGTTACAATCCATGAAAAGCCCTTGTGATGATGACTTGCTTGTGAGTATGTTTGATTGTGGTTAAATGAAAGGAAAATTAATTTGTGTGACATTGTGTTAGCAGAGTGAAAAAGGCACCAACACCTCACTATACACCTTTGAGCTGAGTGAGACACTTTTGAGTACTTGAGTGATATACTTTTAATTGCTTGAGTGAAACACTTTCCTTGGTAAGGAGTAGTTCTTTGAATTTTTGATTGCATCTTTGCTTGGTTGATTGATCACTCTTAAGGATAGCATCTGTTGAAAGTGCATGAGCATCACATTGATTTTGATTGAATTAAGGCATATGCACATCTTGACTAAGATCTTTATGCTGAATTGATAAAATTTATTTCTTGTCTTAGATAGCAAAGTTTTTGAAAAATGTTGAGTTATTCTAGTAATTGTTCTAAAGAGATGAGTTACATTATGTTTTGCTTGAGGAAAAGCAAAGTTCTAAGTTTGGGGTTGTGATAACAGTTTAAAACACTGTTGTCTCCTTAGACACCTGAGCGACAAATTTCGTGGATCAGGCCTTGTTTCTGCTCTTTGTCAACTCTATTGGACCGGACCCTATTTTTGCACGTTTTTGACCTTATTTAAAGGACCCTGGGGCTCTAGGTTTTGTATCTCTAACAGAGAAGAGCATAGCAATACACTCTTTTCCCAATTCTTAGACTTTCTCATTCTCATTCTCTTCCATTGTTCATAGAGTTCCCCCATGTCTATGGGGAACTAATTTCTATTTGTTGTTGGGGGATGATATAACCTTGTAAATTCTCATGTATTTGAATTGATTCTTAATTCCATATGCTTTTCCATTAATTGTTAGAGTAATTCATTTGTTTCAATGCTTGCTGTGTTTAACTCATTCATTAGCATGATTTATAAATTGCATGAGTGCCGGGAGGTTCCTTACAATTCAGGTTCTTGTTGAATTACTCCTAAGGGTTATATTGCTCAGGGATGAGGGTATGAGTCTTGGTCGTCTTAATCTCTTGATCTTCACATCTTATTACCAGGAACGCTAGGAATTGTATGAACTGGTAATTTGGGACAAGCTTATTCACCGAGGGATTGGGTTTAGGTAATTTAGTGAGTGACGCTGGCATTAATGCATAAAGAAGAATTCTTATATACATGAGAGGGAAGTTGGTGAAATCTATCCCCAACAACATACCCATCTCATATTAATCAACATTCGTTCATCTTTGTGCTCCTTTGCTATTTATCAATTGCATTCATATTTTATTTTATGTTTTTGCATCCAAACCCAATGATCTCTTTTTATCTTTAAGTCTTAATTAATCTTGCTATCACACAACTGTTCAGCGCCGAGAGTCCTCTGGGATACGATACTTGGTCTTATCATTTTATATTAGTTGTGCGACTCGGTACACTTGATGATTTGCCCCAACAAGAGGTTGGCGCTCAACGGTGGGTTTGCGCTCAGCGGTGGCTGCGACACTTGATTTTTCCCCTCAGCGTTGGCGCTTAAGCGTCGTTCAGTGGATTCATCCTCAAGACCAGCGCTCAACGGTAATTGGCGCTGAGCGGTGGCTGCAATTCTTCTTTTGTGCCTTTCTTCCACTTCTTCTGAGTTCAGCTCCTAGCTACTACAAATTCCTTCATCCAATTCATGTTTATTCCTGCCAAATCAAGGAAAACAAAGCATAAAACCAAGAAAACCACCTTTGACTCTCTTATTCTCTAACTTTAGAAAAATGCTTGATTTCAAGCTAGTTTCTAAGTCATAAAGGGTGTGTTTAGTCTTAAAATTAAGTATAAAAATAACGATTTTTGAACCGTTATCACTTCACCAAATTGTGTCTCAATTGTATATGTCTATTCTTTCCATTGTAATTCTTGTTTTTAGTTATAACTATTGTCGATTGGCAATCACAGTGTATTGACACCAATGTGGTTGGTTTCATTCCTAGTGGAATGTTTGCTAAGAAGTTTTTCAACCACTCAGCCTCACTACCAACCATCTTAAGAGCGACAAACTCAGATTTCATTGTTGATCTTGCAATAATTGTTTGTTTAGATGATCTCCATGTAATCACACCACCCTCAAGTGTTAATACATAATCAATAGTGGATTTTGTCTCATCTGAATCAGAGATCAACTTAGCATCATTGTACCTTTCTAGTACAGTGGGAAATCCACTATATTCAATGGTATAATCCATTGATCCTCTTAAGTATCTCATAAGCCTAGCTAGTGCATCCCAATGTTCTTGATTTGGACATTGAGTGTACCTACTTAGTCTACCTACGACATAAGCAATATCAGGTCTAGAAAAACTCATCAAGTGCAGTAAGCTCCCAAATTGTCTGGGCATACTGAGGCTGAGATAATGATTCTCCTCTATTTGTCATTAATTTAGAATTAGCATCATAAGGGGTACTCGTTGGTTTTAAGTCATAAAACCCAAACTTCTTAAGCAGTTTCTCAATGTATTGTTCTTGAGATAGTAATATATTATCTCCCTTACTTATGATTCTAATACCTAAAATCACATTGGCTTCACCCATGTCTTTCATTTCAAAATTTGATCCTAGAAACAATTTAGTTCTAGCGATTATCTTATTGCATGTACCAAATATTAACATGTCATTCACCTTCAAAATGACATATTCTCTACTTTCAAATTTAGAGTATTGTCAATATCATTAAGTGAAAAGTCAAATTTATTTCTTTGAGTAATTAAGTAAAATTACCTATACTCATCCTATTTTTAAATCAAAATTGCCATTGTATTAATACAAAAAAAAAATTTGCACCAAGGTTAAATCAAAAAGATATATGCCAAAAGCACTAAACCATATGTTAGCTTTCCATCCAATACCATGTGCTAATCTTTGAAAATAAATAATTTCTAAAAACTTAACATTATAACAAATCATAAGATACCTTACACTAAATTCCATTCTCATGACTAAGAATTATAGCAACATATTATATGCCATACACCATAGCAATCCATTATATGCCATGATTTATATTTGAAGAACAAGGTAAATTCACATATCATAAATATATATATATGCACTTCAATACAAGAATGTACACTAACATTCACAACCCAACAAATATTCCATGAACACAATCAAACCAAACTAGATTGCATTTAGTCATTCAAATAACATTATACACATTACTGTAAAATATACCTTAACCATAGTCTGGACAACTATAACAACTAAGTAGTTCACATAAGTACGTTCATCAATTTTTACCACATATTAATCAGCGTGAACGTGAAGCCATAATCATTTAAAACTAATCCAAATCAATATTAGAATTATATATTCAAATAACCAATTTTGCAGTACTTGGTATGGTTAACCGATTATGGTTAACCGATTAGTAATAATATGTCCAAAAAAACCATTTTCAATCAAGCATATTCAACACGTTACTGGACACTATAAACAACACCTTATTTTACACCCATAGACCTTATTAAGTCATAAAATTTTATTCAACTTAAAATCCACTCCCAAAATAATACAAATTATAAGCCATTAATTCATTCCCTTTAATTCTAGATTAGCATGTAGTATTTTCAGTCAAATAACTACTTTTGGTGTAGAAAAATAACAAAAAAAAAATGGAGGACAACACATTTTTAATGCAGATTTTTCAGTCTAAAACAACACAAAACATCAAAGCTTCTGATGCACATTTTTAAATAAAACAGCAAGATTTCTGGTCCAGATTTTTACAGAAAATAGTAAGATTTCTAGTGCAAATTTTTAAAGAAAACAAAATAACTTTATGTCTAAAAATGATGCTGATAAGGATAAATTTGGATAGTGTAGTAATGATATAGTTAATGAGAATGTTAATGATGATCGTGATGATTCAGTTAGTAGAATAACGTTGTAGATAGTGAATTGTTGTTAAGTTGTATTTACTTATCATGTACATATTTGTTGTGTTATGGTAGCTTAACCATATTTGTTTGTGCTTGTGCTTGTGTGTGTCTTGCAATGATCGTATGACCTTGGTTATACGAGAGTAGGGGGTGTGGCAGATGATCCAGATGCATGATAGCGACGTGAGAGTGGGGGACAACCTTGATTTATTTAAAATTTTGAGTTATAAATTTCAGAAACAATGCAATTAGATTTACTTTATTTCGTTGTTTATTTTTTAAATTTCGGTATTATATAATTGGATTTCTACGATGGTATTATGATTTTAAAAGTTTTAATTTTTCTCATAATCCGGACATCTCAAAAATCGGGATGTTACAGTTTTTAAGGCCAAAATAGCAACCATTTAAAGCTTAAAATAGTAAGCATATACATTTAAAACGACATCAGACCCTCAATGTTGTTTCTACAACATAGAGTAACCTTTCCAACGACATGCAAAGGTATGTACAATTCATGAGTTGGACAACAACCATGCTAAAAAGCATTAAACCCATTAATATTTCATTTAACACTAAGTTATTCACATCAAATCTATCATTCAAAAACATTTAATTACTTACGAAAATACTACTAAGTGTAGATATACACCTATATAGTTAACCCCCAAATTCAATTTTAGATATAACCCTCAACCCAACCAATCAGAGACATATGTCATAGCAACCAAAATGCAACATCACACTCAAACAAATAATATCAATATCACAATGAGTTAGCTCCTCCATACACATGCATTTCATCATAATATTAATAAAAACCATTATTTTTATACTTAAATTTGATATCAAAACACACCCTTTATGGCTTAGAATGAGCTTAGAATCAAGTAAAACACTTAGTTGAGTCACATGAGAGTCAAAAGTTGTTTTTAGATATATTATGCTTGTTTTGCATTGTTTTTCAAGGTTTTGATGAGAATTGAAGATGGAAGTGAAAAAGGGAGGACTTAGACTCAAGAAAGAAGGAGAAAAAGGAAGAAAAGAAGAGTCAAAGTCACCGCTCTGTGCTATTTTCCAGCGCTCAGCGCCAGACTCGAGGGAGCAGCCACTGCCTCTCGCTCGAGCGGTACCGCTGAGCGTCCAGGCGATTTCGAGGCAAACCGCTGAGCGGTCCGACGATTTGGAGGGAAACCGCTGAGCGGCCAAATTAGGCGCTGGGCGGTGGAATGCTGGGCTTGGGCTTAAATTCTGTTACTTTTATGCATTATAAATAGCCCTAGTGCGACCTTTAGCGTAATCTTTTGGCAGGCAAAGACGTCCAGAGCACTTCTACACTCCTTGGTGACGGTTTCTTGGATGCTTAGGCTCCATTTTATCAAATCTAGGGTTTACTCATCCATTCTTTCATTTAATTCCATCTAGTTTCACCATGTCTATGGTGAACTAAACCCTTTGTTGTTGGGGAACAATGTAATCTTTTGAAACTCTCTTATATTGAAATTCTTATTTTATTCATATGCTTATATTATCAATTGTTGGGTTTCTTATCTATGCTCAATGCTTTTATCGTTTAACTCATTCGGTAAGAAGATATTTGCCTTTGTCGATACGGAGACGGGGAAGTCATGAACTGATAGAGAATTCCTTGATTTAGCAATACTACCTAGAGATAGGGGTAGGACGATCAATTATATTTTGCTTCTGTGATATATGCATTACTAATTACTTAGGGAGACTAGAGATAGTAAACTAGTAGTTAGTGATAGGCTCTTTTCGCCGAGAGATCGGGTTTAGAGTAGGCAAAGAAAGTTTGCATGACAATGAGATAGTAAAGCGAATTAAATAAGAAAAGTAAATATAAGAGGGCGGATAAGATGAAATTGTAAACCCCAACAACTCCATTCATTCATATCTTTTCTTTGCTAATTGATTCACTTGCATTTGCATGTTTATTTTCATTCTTTGCATTAAAAACTTAAAATTATTTCTTTCTCAAGTCTTATGCAATCAATCTACATGAAAGATAAGGCCTAAGAGTCCTTTAGGAGAACGATACTCGGTCTTACCGATTATTTACGATCTGGTACACTTGCCAAGGGATTAACACATCACACTCAAACAAATAATATCAATATCACAATGAGTTAGCTCCTCCATACACATGCATTTCATCATAATACTAATAAAAATTAATTAAATCCCCAAAATCTTAGAAACAAAACCTAACTTCCATTCCCAAACAACAAGTAAAGCAATTAAAAATGTACTAAAAATGTGGACAAAAACTCAAACTGCAAAATTTCATTGCTTTTACCTATATACTCACGTTTAAGTCCATAAGATTGTAGTAAAAATGTGGATAAAAACTCAAACTGCAAAATTTCCTGAGACGTGTAGTGACACTATCCTTTATCCACGGTGTATTGCGCAAGTCCTCCAGGATACGACAGAGACTTTTCATAATATTTCTGAGGGTCACAGAACTGGCAAGAATATCAGAAAAGAGTATAAATTAAACCCAAAATAATTTTGGAAGAGGAAAAGAAGAAAGGAGAATGAGAGAAGACTGTTTTTTTTTTGTGTCTTGGAATAGAGGAAGAACTCTCTATTTATAGAACTAAGAAAAAATAAAATAAATAAAGAAAATTAAAAATCATAAATTATTAACGTTGCAACAATTAAAAATTTGAACGTTAGTTAATAAATTTTGTTTTTCCCATTTGCCAATTAATACCAACGTTGTAAAAAAAAAACCTTGCAATCAACGTTTTATTAACGTTGCAAAATATTCATTGTTACAACAATAAATATTTATATATATATATATATATATATATATATATATTTTGCTCTTTTTTTCCTTTTCTTTTTTTTTATCAGTGTTTTCACCTCCCATTATTAACTTAAGCAATATGTGACTCTATTTAAATTTGAAATAAATATATTTAAAATAAATCATCTTTAAAAATCACTTATTTAATATAAGATTTACTTAAAAAAAACAATTGTGTACTTATTATCTATAAAAAAAAACACTTATTTAGGAAGAGAAAGAAATAAATACTACCAAACGGATTCAATGTTCTTTCCTCTCTTCTTATCTTCCTCTTTCTTGGAATGTTTTCATGCTCTAGCCATACCTTATTATCTCTATCTTGCATGTGGAATACGGGAGTAATTGTTTGAAGTGCGTGAGAGTATTGTTCAAAGACTATCAACAAGGAATCACTTGTTTCGATAAACACAACAAACACTTCATGAAACTTCTCTTTTCTGATTATAACATATGGACCACATGTGGTAAATTTCTCTATGCTTTGTCTTCTTTTAAATTTTGTTTTTATTTAGTAGTATTATCAACTCCTTCATGTGTGAATAATCTTGTCTCTCTATTTTTTCTCTCCTCATTTCTACTATTGAAAACTTTTCACTTCATTCATGTTTGCTCACACTTTCTTTCAAAACATTAAAGGCGAATGAATAATTTTTAAGTAAAACTTTATGATAATAAAATTGTGAAACAAGAAAAGACACGAAAGTCAAACTAACTTAAAGGAATAGTTTAATTTTAATAGTGTAACAAAAAAATAAAAAATATATATAATGATTGATCAAATTAATATATGATATAAAAGATGAAGGGCCATGATCTTTTTGTTGTTGCGAATCTATTCCTTAAGCTAGTTAATAATAATGTGTATAATATGTTTGAAAAAAATTATTTTACTTTTAGTCTTTATAATAGAGGAACTATATTTTCATATATAAATAAGATGTAAATTTGATGAAATATTGAACCGTGTTTTCCTCTATCTATTTGTATTGCTATTTTTTAAATTAACTGTCAAAATTAATGTAAAGGAAGACGATCTATATTAATTGTCAAAAAGGTCATTATTTTATATGTTTTAAAAAAATTATTTTACCTTTAGTCTTTATAATAGAGGAACTATATTTTGATATATAAATGAGATGTAAATTTGATGAAATATTGAACCGTGTTTTCCTCTATCTATTTGTATTGATATTTTTAAAATTAACTGTCAAAATTAATGTAAAGGAAGACGATCTATATGAATTGTCAAAAAAGTCATTATTTTATAAGAACATTATAAAAATTTGACTTTTTACATAAATTTGAAAATTAGTTTTAAAAAATACATACCAGTTGATTTCCCATCTAAAATGAATTTGAAATGTAAAAACGACCCAATGTGAAAATCCTTGTTCCCACTTTTACAATTCAGACTTTAAACAATTGATGATAATATTGAAATCTGGAGTTTAATAGCTATGTACTATTAGTGTAAAATACATTATCAACTAATAAAAACTTATTATTGATATAACTTTTAATATATGGTTTATCAAAGTCAATAATAATATCTAATACATGATTTGTGATGAATGGTCATAGAAATTTTGTATACACCATCCACAAATAACCTATTTTCTCTTATCTTTTATTCATTATTTAACAGGCATAAATTAAAAATAAAATTTTAATTTTCGCATATTTGTTTCTTTAATTAAAAGAATGACATAAGTAACCAACGAGATGTATGAAGACATCCTTTTTATGAGAAGTAACAAATTAATTTGAATACTACTAATAAACCCTAAATGGAACTATGATTATATATGGAAAAACATTGAAGAGACTCCTAAATGAGAAGTACGGAGACCACAGATTCTCAGAATTTTATGAGAAGTTCACCCACACATATATTTTAGGAAACCACTACATCATAATTATCCAGTGATGCTAATCATTGAAGATTGAGTTTGAAATCAAGCTTCTAATTTGCAAAACAATAATGAAAATAGGAAGATGTGATTGAGAGACATTGATTATTATATAAGTGATGACAAATTATGGTTTCTGTGTGGTGAATGTGGACAGCCACATATTGCTTGTTCCAACTGATAGGTAACCTAAATTCTCACATAAATAATGATTGGATTTCCATGTGTGTTAATTGCACATTCCAAAGAAGAGTTCAAAACCATGGATGCTTCTTAATTATATGCATTGCATGATTATAAGATTATTATAATATATTATAAAGAATGTGCATGAATAGTGTTATACTGGATTATGTATCCTGCTAGACCTAAATAGCATGACATGTCCATTTCAGCTCTGTCTGATGTTCGTAATTCCAAACTTTAGGGCCACGGTTTCCAGTTTTCAATCTGATAGCTACCAAATTTCCTTTCTCTGTCTCCATTATTGAACCTTCTGGATATATTCTAAATTCATGCATATAATAATTAATAATGATATATAATGGTGTTATTAAGTAACGTAACAACGCCATATTAAGCCAGAGAATAATCATAATGATAAAATTAATATAGGTTACACACATATGATTATGAACACTTGTTTTTTATATTAAAGTTTTTGTATTTTAGTAGATTAATGTATAGAATATGGTTTATATTTTGAATCAGAAAATCTCATTTTATACTCAAGATAATCGATTACCACTTATAATCGATTATGACTTGCCACAATCGATTATCAAGAACAATTAAGAGAATTTTTAAGCAAGTGTTTGACCGTTGTGCATTCAATGATGCATAATCGATTACCATATTAGGATAATCAATTATTACATGTTAAAAACCTTACAACGGATTTTTGGAGGTATCATTGAGTGTGATATCTATAAATTAGATTGAGACTCTCATTCTAATATATGAAGAATACAAAATAAGTGTATTTTCAAAATACTTATCTACAATGTATGATGATAAGTGTTCTTAGGTTTGCGAAACCCTTGTGCTGTAGTTTTGAGAACTTGGCATGTTGGCATAGAGCGAGAACTTTCACAAAGAGTGTGATTGAGTGTTGTTGTTGTTGCTGAGTTGAAAGCCAATAAGATCCAAAGGAGGTGGTCATCCTTCATCAAGCATTCAGAGGAGGTGTTCATCCCTTGTGGGTTAAAGAGGAAGTGAGTTTCATCTCTTAGGGTAACAAGAAAGATGTTCTAACCTTAAACTGTTTTATTTTCTTTGTTATTGTAACAATATGTTGGTTTCTTCTAGTGAAACCTTAATTCTCAGTTGAGATTAACAACTGGATGTAGGATCTCTGTGATCTGAACCAGTATATAAATTAGTTGTACAATTTTCTCTCTTCCTTACTCTTTAAATTTGTTTAAATTGTTTTAAGGAATTTTTATATTTACGAGAAAATTATTAAAAGAACGATTTTCGATAAGAAACCAATTTAACCCTCTTGGTTTGTTGAACGCATTAAGCATTCAGCTACACGACTATGACAATTGGTATTAGAGCTTGCTTTGATAGTAATTCAAAATGACGGGGCAACATCAAACCTTTGTATTACCAATGAGGAGCATTGGTATCTTGAAACTATTGTGAAGTTTTGATGATGATAAAATCTGAAGAATTGAACACTCAAAGTGCATCTTTGTTAAACATAATTTGTAGAAACAAATTTATAGGATAATTTGTAATGATGTAAAAACTCTTAGAAGTTTTCGTATTTAGTGAGTAATTACGCAAATAATCGATTATCAAGTTGATAATTGATTATCACGCGCTTGTTTGGAAATAAGTTGCTCGCGCAAATAATCGATTATTGCACAAAATAATCGATTATCATTGTTTGATTTAATATTGTCAAGGTCGCGTAAATAATCGATTATTTCTCAGAATAATCGATTATCACATTTTTGAAAACCCCATAATGGACACAAATAATCGATTATCACTTATATAATAGATTATTTCTGGCAGATGGGAAATGTCTTTTGACTTTCTGACCCTGGACTTATAAATAGGGTTTTCCATAGCTCTTAGAAAGTAACTTTTCATTTGAGAGTATTAGAGTTGTGTGCCTAAGGGAAGCTCTCTGTTAGTGAAAAGGAGATCTATGCCATTTGAGAATACAGTGCGTCTGAGGAAGTTCTCAAGTGATAGTTCTTGCTCTTGTCAAATGTTGTGAATAGGAGAAGCTCGCGCTTTGTGTGTCAAAGGTCGAAGCAGTTCTCTTTAAGTTGGTAGAGTTGTTGCTTCCAATTTGTTTGTCGAAGGAAGTTCCTTCCGGTTCGTTCGTCGAAGGAATGTTTTGCTTTTGTATTTTCATTCATTATATTGTAATCTGTTAAACTGTTTTAGTAAAATCGTTAATCACTATTTATAGTGATTAATAACTGGACGTAGAATCTGTTGATTCGAACCAGTATAAAAATTCTTTGTGTGATTTTTCTACTTCCTATAGTCTTCACATTTTCTGCACACCAACTGTCCGATAAAAGTTCACTAAGAAAATCAATTTTTAAAACGGATCATTGTAACTTGATTTTTGACCGTAACACGCTTTCCGCTATTTCATTCCGCCGCGCGACTCAATGGTACCGGTTGTTTAACCAACAATTGGTATCAGAGCTTGCTTTGATAGTTTTTCAAATTTTTCGAAAATGGGTGGTCATAACCAAATGTATGCTGAGGGTACTTCTATTGATAGACCTTCTTTGTTTACGGGGGGAAATTATGCATTTTGGAAAATAAGAATGCAAATATTTTTAGAATCAATTGATAAGGATATATGGGATGTTTTTTTGAATGGTCCTTTTATTCCTACTGTAAATTTGAATGGTCCTTTTATTCCTACTGTAAATTTGAATGGTGTAGAGGAAGAAAAACCATATTTGCAATGGACTGCTGAAGAAAATAAATGAGCTCATTAATAACGGTTGAAAATACCGTTATCTGGGATGTAATTTTGATACTAAATACACCCTTTTATGCTTAGAAACTTGCTTGGAATAATGTTTTCATGTTAAGTTGTGTGAATAAGAGAGTTGGGGTTGAATTTGATGGATCTAGTTCCCTTTGTTTTGGCAGGAAATGAGATAATACAGAAAACAGAGATGGAGTGTCAAGGAGATGGAGCTCAGAAAGGCCTGGAAAAGCACCAAAAGGGAGGAATGCTCGAAGCTTGGGTGCCCTTTTTGGAGGCTTAAGCGTAGAAGAGTGACACTCACCGCCCGGGCGCCCCTTGTGGGACGCTTGAGCATCAGAAGCAAGAAGCTTGGTCATCCCTTGTTAAGGCTTAAGCGTCAAAGACCACCGCTCACCGCCCGGGTGTCCTAAGTGGGGCGCTTGAGCACCAGCGACATGGGCCGGACTTCGTTTCTGTTCTGTCTTCGCTCTATTTAAAGGACCCAGATGTCCTAGGTTTTGTATCTTTGGCAGAAGGAGCGCAACAAAACACTCTTTCACTCTTTCGAGATGGATTTGGATGTGGGAGTCTAGGAGAACGGAGTCAAAGACTTGTAAGTGGATCGACAAGTGTACCGAATCGCACAAGTAATATAAAATGGTAAGACAAAGTATTGTATCCTAGAACAATATCAACACTAGGCAGTCGTGTTATAACTCGATTAATTAAGACTTAAAGAAAACTAGATCATTGGTTTCAGATGCAAAACAAAAAATTAATTATGAATGCAAATTGATTAATAGCAAAGTAGCACAGACATGAACATATGTTGTTTAATATGAGACGAATATGTTGTTGGGGTTAGATTTCACCAAGTTTCCTCTCATGTATGTAAGAATTCTTCTTTATGCATTAATGTTAACATCACTCACTAAATCACCTAAACTCGATTCCTCGGCGAATAAGTTTGTCCCAAATTACCAGTTCATGTAATTCCTAGCATTCCTAGTAATAAGATGTAAAGATCAAGAGCTTAAAGAAAACCAAGAATCATACCCTCATCCCTAAGAAATATTACTCTTGGGAGTAATTCAACAAGAACCTGAATTGTAAAGAACCTCCCGTCACTCACGCAATTCATAAATCATGCTAATGAATGAGTTAAACACAACAAGCGTTGAAATAGATGAGTCACTCTAACAATTAATGAAAAAGAATATATTATTAGGATTCAATTCAAATACATGAGAGTTCACAAGGTTACATCATCCCCCAACAACAAATAAAGTTTATTTCCCCGTAGACATGAAGAAACTAGATGAAGAATGGAGAAGAATGAGATAGAAAAACCCCAGAAATTGGGAATGGAAGCTCCCGCATCCAAATCCGCCTCTAGAGGGTGAGAGAAAGTGTGCTCCTCCACTCCTCCAACCAAAGATACCAAATTTAGGACGTCCGGATCATTTAATTAGAGCGAAACAGAACAGAAAATGAAGTTTGGCCCATGGCGCTGGCGCTCAAGCGCCCTACTTAAGGCGCCCGGGCGATGAGCACGGCTCTTCCTAACGCTTAAGCCTCCAGAATGGTGCCCAAGCTTCGAGACATCGATGCTTAAGCGCCCCGAAAAGGCGCCTGGGCAGTGGACGACACTCTTCAGTGCTTAAGCCCCTTAAAAGGGCGCCAAAGCTTCGTGCTTCCCTCCTTTTTGGTGCTTTTCCAGGCCTTTTGAGCTCCGTCTTCTTGACACATCACCTCTGCTTTCTATATTATCTCATTTCCTGCTAAAACAAGGGAATTTAGTCATGATTTCATCAAACTCAACCTCAACTCTCTTATTCACATAACTTAACAGAAATTCATGATTTCAAGCAAGTTCTAAGTAGAAAAGGGTGCATTTGGTATCAAAATTATATCTTAGATAATGGTATTTTCAACCGTTATCACAACTCCAAACTTAGAACCTTGCTTGTCTTCAAGCAAAACAGAATGTTACTCAGTTTTTCAGAACAATCACTACAATGACTCATCATTTTTCAAAACTTTTCCTTCCAGGACAAGAAATCACTTTTATCAACTCAGTATAAAGATCTTAGTCAAGATGTACAAATGCCTTAATTCAATCAAAATAAATGTGATGCTTATGAACTTTCAATAGATGCTATCCTTAAGAATGATCAATCAACCAAGCAACGATGTAATCAGAAATTCAAAGAACTACTCCTAGCCAAGGGAAGTGTCTCACTCAAGTACCCAAAAGTGTATCACTTAAGCACTCAAAAGTGTATCACTCAACTCAAAGGTGTATAGTGAGATGTTGATTTCTTTTTCACTCTACTATCACAAGGTCACACAAAGTAACTTTGCCTTTCATTTAACCACAATCAAACATACTCACAAGCAAGTCATCATCACAAAGGATTTTCATGTTATGTAACTTGGCTGCGCTAAGAAGGATATTGGTTTTTCTGGTTAGCAAAATTCCTTGTGTTAAGAGAGACATTTATGAATTTATCATTCAAGCACAAACTCTCTTTCTTTTTCACTTATTCCTAGCTTTCCCTTGCAGTGAGCTTTTCTTTTCTTTTCATTTTTCTTTTCTTTTGCTTTTGCTTTTCAATTGCTCACTGCCAAGGAAATTTGGGTTGCTACTCAACAACCCCAAACTTGATCCTTTATCAGTACCCCATTAGATGTTCTCAACTTAACTCAAGGAAAATATTTTCAGAAAGGTTTTTTAAAGCATGCATAAGGCTTAAGGTCCAAAGGTTACCACAAATTGTTCTCTTTTCAGTGGATAAAAATCATGTGGAAGCTAAAAGAATAAGGGATAGAAAAATATGGCCTTGATCATATGAGACCTGCAAGTAAGTAGTTCAATTACAAAAAATTTGGGCAAAATCATTTATGCTTCAAAGTAATAACAATTATTCACAAGAAAAATCTGAAGTTATTAGGGCAAATCGACAAGTGTACCGAGTCGCACAAGTAATATAAAATCGTAAGACCAAGTATCGTATCCCAGAGGACTCTCGGCGCTGAACAGTCGTGTGATAGCAAGATTAATTAAGATTTAAAATAAAAAGAGATTATTGGGTTTGGATGTAAAAACATAAAATAAAATATGAATGCAATTGATCAACAGCAAAGGAGCACAAAGATGAACGAATGTTGATTAATATGAGTTGGGTATGTTGTTGGGGTTAAATTTCACCAAGTTCCCTCTCATGTATATAAGAATTCTTCTTTATGCATTAATGCCAACGTCTCTCACTAAATTACCTAAACCCGATCCCTCGGCAAATAAGCCTGTCCCAAATTACCAATTCATACAATTCCTAGCATTCTTGACAATAAGATGTGAAGAACAAGAGATTAAGAAGACCAAGACTCATACCTTCATCCCTGAGCAATATAACCCTTAGAGTAATTCAAGAAGAACCTGAATTGTAAGGAACCTCCCAGCACTTATGCAATTCATAAATCATGCTAATGAATGAGTTAAACACAACAAGCATTGAAATAGATTAATTACTCTAACAATTAATGGAAAATCATATGGAATTAAGAATCAATTCAAATACATGAGAGTTTACAAGGTTACATCATCCCCCAACAACAAATAGAAATTAGTTCTCCATAGACATGGGAGAACTCTATGAACAATGGAAGAAAGAATGAGAATGAAAACTTTAGAATTGGGAAAAGAGTGTAATGCTATGCTCTTCTCTACCAGAGATACAAAACCTAGAACCCTAGGGTCCTTTAAATAAGGTCAGAAACGTGCAAAAACAGGGCCCAATCCAATAGAGTCGGAACAGAGAAGAAATAGAGCAAGAACAGGGCCTGATCCACGAAAGTCGACACTCAGGCATCCAAGGAAGACTGCCTGGGCAGTGAGAGCACCTCATGTAAGGCTCAGGCTACGAGTTTGCCCCCCCAAGGAGATCGCCCGGGCGGTGGATGTCGATTCTGCACACTCAAGCTTCCCTTTTAGGCGCCCGGGCTTCATGCTGTCGCTTTGATAACGGTTAAAAAACCTTTATTTTCATACTTGATTTCGATACAAAACACACCCTTTATGACTTAGAAACTATCTTGAAATCATGCATTTTGTCTTAGTTAGGTTATAAGAGAGTCAAAGGTGGTTTATGGGTATTATGCTTTGTTTTCCTTGTTTTGACAGGAATTAACGAGAATTGAATGAAGGATATAGAAGTAGGAAGGAGCTGGACTCAAGAAAGGATGCAAAAATGTGCAAATGAAGAATCGCAGCCACCGCTTAGTGTCAATTCAGCGCTGAGCGCCAGCTTTGTTGAATAAAGACTCTGTCAAACGCTTGAGCGCTGAGGCTGAGGGGAGAAGATAGAGTCGTGCCTACCGTTGAGCGCCAGAATCAGCGCTGAGCACTGGCCTCTCCAATGAAGTCACTTCCAGACGCCTGGGCTGAGCGTTGTACTTGGGCTTGGGCCTATTTTCTTTAATTTTTCATAGTTTATAAACAGATCAGTACAACCCTTGGAGGGTATCTTTTGGCAGATGAAGACACAGAAACACCCTTTCTCACCCCTTAGAGGTGGATTTTGGATGCGAAAGTTCCAACCTACAATTCTAGGGTTTATCTTTTCATTATCTTCATTCTTTTCATCTAGTTTCACCATGACAATGGTGAAGTAAACCCTATTGTTGTTGGGGAAAACAATGTAATCCTTTGATTCTCTCATTTATTGAATTGTTTTTCATTCATATGCTTGATTTAATTATTTGTTAGAGTATTTCCTTCATTATAATTCATGCTTTGAGATAAGACATTATTCAATTGCATGCTCTTTGATTATTTGTATGGACACGTATGGGTAGTCTAGATCTGGGGAAATCTCTTGGGAGCAATATTACCTAGACATAGGGATAGGAGGCCCAATTATTTTAAGCTTCTGTACAAGTTAATATAATGCATGAATAATTACTAGGGAGACTAAACATAGTAAACCAGTAATTATGAGTAGGCTCTCTTCACCGAGACATCGGGTTTAGGGTAAATTAGAAAGTTGCATTAACAATAATGAAAGAGTAGAATTCTTAAAGATATATGAGAGTGGATTAGGAGGATTCGTAAACCCCAACAACATCATTCATCCATATTACATTCAACTGCCAATTGATCAACCATTTTGCATGCATATTTCAATTTTCGTTATTTGCATATAAAAACCTTAATTTTCGTTTCATCAAGTCTTAAGAAATCAAATCACATGAAAGTTTAGGCCTAAGAGTCCTTTGGGAGATGATAACGGTCTCAACCGTTATTTTCATGCATAAATTTGATATTAAATCACACCCTTTATAGCTTAAAATGAGCTTAGAATCAAGTAAAACTCTTAAGTTGTGTCACATGATAGTCAAAATTTGTTTCTAGAGATATTATGCTTGTTTTGCATTGTTTTACAGGATTTTTGATGAAAATTGAAGATGGCAATGAAGTAGGAAGGCCATAGACTCAAGAATGAAGGAGAAAAAGGAAGAAAAAAAGAGTCTGTGAACCGCTCAGCGGTAAATTCCACCGTTGAGTGTCCTAGTTCGAGGAAAAGTACTGTCTGGCGCCCAGGCGGTGACACTGAGCATCCATAGCGACAAGAGGCAAATCGCTCAACGGTCATTTTAGGCGCCTGGGCGGTGGCGTGTGTTGAGGCTAACCGCTGAGCGGTCAATTTTGGCGCCTGGGCGGTTGTCTGTTTTTATATTTTGGATTTTGAGATCTTTCTATTATCTTTTTGACTTATATATAGCTCTAGTGCGAATTCAAATGTAATTCTTTTCGCAGAGAACAACGTCCACAACACCTTTACACCTTTGGAGGAGATTTTTTGGATGCTTAGGCTCCACTTTATCAAATCTAGGGTTTGTTTTTCCATTCTTTCATTATTTTTCATCTAGTTACACAATGATTATGGTGAACTAAACTCTTTGTTGTTGGGGAACAATGTAATCTTTTGAAACTCTCATATATCCAAATTCTTATTTACTTTATATGCTTGCATATGCTTGATTTATCAATTGTTGGGTTCTTTACCTGTATTTAATGCTTTTACCGTTTAACTCATTCGGGCATTATTAATTACTAAGGGAGGCTAGAGATAGCAAGCCGGTAATTAGTAATAGGCTCTTTTCACCAAGGGATTGGGTTAAGGGTAGACCAAGAAAGTTTGCATGACAATATGATAAATAAGCAAAGTAAATAAGGAGAATAGATATATGAGGGTGGATAAGATGAAATTGTAAACCCCAAGAACTCCATTAATCCATATTTTCTCTAAGTCAATTGAATTCCTACATTTGCATGTTTATTTTTGTTTTGCAGTTTAATCGCTCAAATTAATTTCTTTTCTAAAGTCTTAAACAATTAGTTTACACGAAAGATTAGGCCTTAAGAGTCCTTTGGGAAGAACGATGGGTTTACCAATTATTATTACTTGATACAATCTGGTAGACTTGCCAAGGGTTTAACAAGTTTTTGGCGCCATTGCTGGGGACTCTTGGTTTAGCTTTTTCGAGTAGTGTAAATCTAATGTTGTTGGTGCTTTTCACTTTAATAGTATAGCCATGCCTACGGATCAAACAACCAACATTGTGATGAATCCAGCACTAATACACCTAGTACAAGGCAACCAGTTTCACGACTTGTCAAATGAGAATCCATATGATCATTTGACCACGTTTAGTGAAATTTGCAACACTGTGAAGATGGCAGGGGTATCAGATGAACGAGTAAAGCTTAGCTTGTTCCCATTCTCATTGGCGGGCAATGCTAAGGCGTGGCTTAATTCCTTTCCTGAAGGAACATTCGCCACATGGGAGACTGTGGCTACAAAGTTTGTCACTAACTATTTTCCATAGTCCAAAGTTACTCAAGGAAAGCTGGAAATTTCATCATTCAAGCAGGGTATGGAAGAGACTTTAGGTCAAGCATGGGAGAGATTCAAGGGCTTGCTGAGAAAGACGCCAACCCATGGTTTTGACAAGACCACCTTAGTTCTTGCATACCTTGGAGGTTTGAACACTCAGTCAAAGATGATGCTGGATGCCTCAGTTGGAGGCAATGTTAAACAAAAGACTGAACATGAAGCCTATGACTTGATCGAAAAATGGCTGCTAATGAGCAAGAAAATTATAGTGAAAGAGGCGTACCTACACAAAAGAGAGGAGTTTTGCATTTGGCTGCACATGACGCTATGCTGGCTCAGAACCATCTTCTGACTCAAAAGCTAGATAATTTGACAAAGATTCTCTCACAACTTCCTAAGGAGATTCGTAATGTCTCCCAAACACCGCAACTGTGTGATTTCTGCGGTGGTGACCATATCAATGGTCAATGTGCTTTTCCTGAAGAGATGTAGCAAGAAGCTAATTTTATGGGAAATCAGTTTCAGAATACCTATCAAGGTAATTCCAAACAAGGTTGGAAGAATCATCCAAGTATTAGTCAGGCACCGAATTTCCCATCAGGGCAAACAGGGAATTTCCCATCAGGGCAAACAGGGAATTTCCCATCAGGGCAAACAGGAGGTTTCAGGCAGCAGCAACCTTCACCTCTGTAGCAGTAGGTCACCCATTTGACAGAGGTCGTCAGAGACCTAAATGATAGATTTGATAAATTCTTGAAGGTTTATGAGTCCAATCAAGCAGGTAATCAAGCCAGCATCAGATCTTTAGAGATGCAAGTCGGGTAGTTGTCAAAAAGGGTAGACACCACTGAGAAGCACCAATTTAGGGCTAACACTGATGTTAACCCTAAAGAGGAATGTAAAGTTGTTGTTACAAGAAGTAAACGAAAAGTTGAAAGGGAAGTTGTGGAGATTGGTAGCAGTGATGAGGAAGAGGAGAAAAGAGAAGTCATTAAATTAAGCAGCAATGAAGGTGAGTAAGAAGAGGAAGAAAAATTCAGTCACAATAGGCCATTTATAGAAAACCAAGTGACTGTGGTGCCTTTTGTAATCCAAAAAATTCCTGCAAGGATGAAATATTATCTTGGAGATATGATAGATTGGGATACAGATGAAGATGAGCAAGAATTTGAAGTTCAACCTCCAAAAAGGAATTATCCGCCTAAGGTAAAAGATTCAGGTTGTTTGACACTTTCATGTATTATAAATTATTTTGATGTAGGAGGAGCCATGATAGACTCTGGATCCAGCATTAATATGATGCCCGGACGTTTTTTGAGAAAGATTGGAGGGTTGACATTAAAACCGTCTAATCTTACTGTGACGGTGGCGGATGGTTCTAGTAAAAAGCCACTAGGTATGGTGGAAGATGTGGTTGTGCGCGTGGAGCAGCTGGAGTTTTTGGCTGACTTTTTAGTTATGGGCATGGAAGATGATGAGAAGATTCCAATTATTCTTGGAAGACCTTTCATGGCTACGTCTAAAATGTTCATTAGTGCCCATGATGGAAGAATTATGATGTGAGAAAAAAGAATGTGCTTTTATATACTGGTTCTAAAGGAAACAATATTAGAATAAAGAAATGATCCAGATTCAGAAAGTCAAGAAGAGAAGCTGCATCAGAAGAAAGCATGACAGGTACCAATTCTAACAGTTGTAATGTTTTACAGGTACCTAAAAATGAGGAGGTTGATAAAGGAGGAGCAATTCACTCAGAAGATATACCACTTCCACGAGGCTCACAGGTAAAATTCAAGAAAAGGAAGTGGATTGTTGATAATATCAAAGAAGATGGCAAGGTAGAGATCAGAAAACCATATACTAAAGCCATCAGAAGAGTGGATAGAAGGCAATTAATGAGTTAGGAGGATGAAGATCCCAACCGGGATGGAAAGATTTGAAGACATTTAATTTTATCCCATTTTTTGTAGAACAATTTTTAGAATAGGTTTATTCTGGTTATGTAAGTTAATGGATTTTTAAACTCTTTTTGGGTAGCATCTATTGAGGGATGCTTAATTTTTATGTATCCACTGAAGGATATAGGAAGGTACGCCTACTGATGGATGTTGGTAAGATTCGCACTTACTAATGAGTGCTAAACAAGTTTGGGTTAGGCTCGTGACGTTAAACAAATGCTATTGGGAGGCAACCCAGGTTTCTTTTTCTTTTGTACTTTGAATTTTTAGAATAGGGGAACTTTTACTTTGTGTCTATGCTTGGCTTGTACACTGATTCTGATGATGGTTTGATGATTATATTGCATGACAAGTTATTCGATGATAATGATTGAATGTGGTTGCTGAGAATGTATGTGTGATGATATCTAGTTGAATGGTTCACTAACTATATGAACAAATGTATTATGGTTTATGATTGTGATTGTGATGCTAAGTAGGATAAATGAATGATGTGTGAGAAAGCATGTTGTGTGTGGTCTTGAGCTCCAGAATTTTCATTGATATATGTACTGTTCACAGGGAATCATGAATGATATTGCCTTAGTCTTGATAATTGATTTGCATGCTTATGTTATATGATCAAGGCCATGTTTGGAAGCCTTTATTTAGCCAAATTTTCACCCAAAAAAAACAAAAAAAGTTTAAAATTTTATACCCTTTTTGAACCTTGGCCTTAAACAGGATGAAAACCCTTGATTTCAAATTATTTATCTTGAGTAGGGTTGAGAATATCTTATGTGATGAAAAGGTTCAAGTTTGGGGTTGTATGGGGAAAATTGAAAGGCAAAAGAAGAGCATTGAGTTCAAGTATTGAAAAGAACAATGCATGAGTAAAGAAGAAAAGGAAAAAGTAAAAGCATGAAAAAGGAACTCAATGAAAACTTGATAAAAAGGGAAGAAGTTGGGAATAAAGGAGATGGGTGATAGAGAGAGTTTAAACTTGAACCTTTTCTATGATGAAATAGCTCTCTTAATTCAAGGATTTTGCGATAGCCCAACCTCATTAGAAGCCTTGGAAAAGTCCTTGTGATGGTATTTGATGAAAAATTGGAAGGTCAAGTTTTGTTTTGTTTTGCTTGAGGACAAGCAAAGTTTTAAGTTCAGGGTTGTGATAACGGTCTCAAAACCGTTATTTTCATGCATAAATTTGATATTAAATCACACCCTTTGTAACTTAAAATGAGCTTAGAATCAAGTAAAACTCTTAAGTTGTGTCAAATGAGAGTCAAAAGTTGTTTCTAGAGATATTATGCTTGTTTTACATTGTTTTACAGGGTTTTTGATGAAAATTGAAGATGGCAATGAAGTAGGAAGGCCATAGACTCAAGAATGAAGGAGAAAAAAGAAGAAAATAAGAGTCTCATATATCCAAGTTCTTGTTTACTTTATATGCTTACATATGCTTGATTTATCAATTGTTGGGTTCTTTACCTGTATTTAATGCTTTTACCGTTTAACTCATTCGGTAGATGTTGTTTGTCTTTATTGATACGGGAACGTACAATAATGTCATGAACTTGGAAGAATTCCTTAATTATGTTAATACTGCCTAGGGATAGGGGTAGGATGATCAATTGTATTTTGCTTCCGCTTATCATGCATTATTAATTACTAGGGGAGGCTAGGGATAACAAGCCGGTAATTAGTAATAGGCTCTTTTCACCAAGGGATTGGGTTAAGGGTAGACCAAGAAAGTTTGCATGACAATATGATAAATAAGCAAAGTAAATAAGGAGAGTAGATATATGAGGGTGGATAAGATGAAATTGTAAACCCCAACAACTCCATTAATCCATATTTTCTCTAAGTCAATTGAATTCCTGCATTTGCATGTTTATTTTTGTTTTGCATTTGAAACACTCAAATTAATTTCTTTTCTCAAGTCTTAAACAATTAGTTTACACGAAAGATGAGGCCTTAAGAGTCCTTTGGGAAGAACGATATTGGGTTTACCAATTATTATTACTTGATACGATCTGGTACACTTGCCAGGGGTTTAACAGGAGACGATACTCGGTCTTACCGTTTTATTACTACTTGATACGATCTGGTACACTTGCCAGAGCCTTAACACCCTCCTTCTGGTGCCTTTTTAAGTCATTTTGAGCTCCATCCTGTTGGCTTTTTATCTTTTCTTCCAGTATTACCTCAATCTCTCTCAAAACAAGGGGAATTAGTCATAAAATCATTGAAATCAACCTCAACTCTCTTATTCACACAATTTATTGAAAAAGTATGAGTCCAAGCAAGTTTCTAAGTGAAAAAGGGTGCTTTTAGTATCATAATCATATCACAAATAACGATGCTTTTCATATGATTCTTTCTTTTTTATCTCATCCTTCTTCTCTCCCTTTTTCTTTTCCTCCATCTCTTTTTCCTTCTTGGAACACTCCTTAGGGTATAGAGGATTTTTCTCAATTTTTTTCTTTTCTCTCTTAGCTTCTTCTTTTTCTTCCTCATCCTCTAAATCTTTCTCTTTTTCACTCAAACTTTCCTCTTCTTTTCTCTCTATTTTTCTCTCATCTTCTTCCTCTCCTTTTTGCTTCTCTTCCCTCTCTTTTTCTTTTTCACTCACCCTTTCTTTTTCTTCTCCTACATCTTCTTCCTTTTCAATCTCTTTCTCTTTCTCACTCAAACTTTCTTCTTTTTCTCTCTCTATTTTTTCTCATCTAAAAATGTGCCACTTTCAATGATAGTGGCTTGGCATTCCTCTCTAGGGTTGATATAATCCAGCTTCTGAATTATGAACCTACACTATGCCTCCATCCTTTCAGATGCTGCTTGAGTGCTTTCCCGAATTAAGAGAGATTCTTGCTTGAACTGCTTGAGGGCCTCCTCAAGCTTTGTATGTTGGCTTGCGGTGGTCTAGTGAATAGTCCACCAACTTGCCCAAATTGACTTTGATTCATGCTTGAGTGAGGTACCCACTAGTGGTTGAAATTACCTTGGTAGAATTAAGTACCCATATAGTTAAACTCTTGTCCTAATTGCATCCTACAAGCATTAGACACAAAACCTAGAAAACACTGTTAGTACAAAAACAAAAAATAAACAAAACAAAACATCAAAAATAAAGATAAAAAAATAAAAATATGAAAAAGACAAAAAAATAAAATATGAAAAGGAAAAATAAATGTAAAATATGAAAAACAAAAATAAAATAAAGTCAAAGTTAATCAAGAATAATTCAAATAGAATAGCTTAAACCGTTAGTCCTCGACAATGGCGCCAAAAACTTGTTGGGGCAAATCAGCAAGTGTACCAAGTCTCACAAGTAATATAAAATGGTAAGACCAAGTATCGTATCCTAGAGGACTCTCGGTGTTGAACAGTCGTGTGATAGCAAGATTAATTAAGACTTAAAATAAAAAGAGATTATTGGGTTTGGATGCAAAAACATAAAATAAAATATGAATCCAATTGATCAATAGGAAAGGAGCATAAAGATGAACGAATGTTGATCAATATGAGATGGGTATGTTGTTGGGTTTAGATTTCACCAAGTTCCCTCTCATGTATATAAGAATTCTTCCGTATGCATTAATCCTGATGTCTCTCACTAAATTACCTAAACTGGATCCCTCGGTGAATAAGCCTATCCCAAATTACTAGTTCATATAATTTCTAGCATTCCTGGCAATAAGACGTGAAGAACAAGAGATTAAGACGACCAAGACTCATACCCTCATCCATGAGCAATATAACCCTTAGGAGTAATTCAACAAGAACCTGAACTGTAAGGAACCTCCCGACACTCATGCAATTCATAAATCATGCTAATGAATGAGTTAAACACAACAAGCATTGAAACAGATGAATTACTCTAACAATTAATGGAAAAACATATGGAATTAAGAATCAATTCACATACATGAGAGTTTACAAGGTTACATCATCCCCCAACAACAAATAGAAATTAGTTCCCCATAGACATGGGAGAACTCTAGGAACAATGGAAGAAAGAATGAGAATGAAAGCCTAAGAATTAGGAAAAGAGTGTAATGTTATGCTCTTCTCTGCCAGAGATACAAAACCTAGAGCCCTAGGGTCCTTTGAATAAGGTTAGAAACGTGCAAAAATAGGGCCCGGTCCAATAGAGTCAAAATAGAGCAGAAACAGGGCCTGATCCATGAAAGTCGATGCTCACGCTTCCAAGGAGTTCGCCCGAGCGGTGAGAGCACCTCATGTTAGGCTCGTGCTACGAGTTTGGCCGCCCAAGCTTCGAGGCCCCGCCGCCTAAGCGGCCAGGGAGACTACCCGGGCGGTGGACGTCGATTCTGCACGCTCAAGCTTCCCTTCTAGGCGCTCGGGCTTCGTGTTGTCCCTCCTTCTTGTGCCTTTTTAAGTCCATCTGAGCTCCATCTTCTTGGCTTTTCATCTCTGCTTCTAGTATTACCTCAATCTCTGTCAAAACAAGGGGAATTAGTAATAAAATCATTGAAATCAACCTCAACTCTCTTATTCACACAATTTATTGAAAAAGTATGAGTCCAAGCAAGTTTCTAAGTGAAAAAGGGTGCTTTTAGTATCAAAATCATATCCCAAATAACGGTGTTTTAAACCGTTATCAGAAGCCCAAACCTCACACAGGTAAACTCTCAAGTCCAGAATTTAGAAAAACACCCTCCTAAGTATCTCAATCAAACTTTACCTCAAGCACCTGTTTCACACATTATGAGCCATCACCTGTATATAATCACATCATGCATCACCTCAACATCAATCAATAAACTAGAATCTCACAAAGCAATACTCATCACAAAACACAGTAGAGTTGAATCAAAGCAGTTCAATTCATTCAAGCAGAATACAATCAAAACAAGAAAACAAAAAAAAAATAAAGAAAAAATAAAGTTCAACAATTAAAGCAATAAAAACAACAATAATAAAAGAAGTCCTATTCTAAAACAAAGGTGGCATCCATCAGTAGATGCCAAGTACAACTCATCACTCATCATCCTCAGAGTCTTCTTCTTCAGCTTCCTCATCAATGGCTAAAGCTTCAGCTACTTCAGCTCTAGCACATGCAAGTGTTGGGTGAGCGGGCAACGCCACTCTGGCTGCAAGTCCTCTTGAGAGATGAACTGTCTCTTAGGGAAAGCGGACGTTAGTGTCCTCAGCAGCTCCTGGTCGCCCTTATAAACCTCAGCCAACTGTGCCTCTATTAGGGACATGTGTATGTCCCTCGTCTGAAACGGAGTGGCCTCATGGATTGGCTCCTAGGTTGGTGGTGGCGCTCTCCTATGTACCCTGGGTGCCTACAGTGGCGGCATAGGTTGCCCTGGCTCATCTGCTGCACAATAATGAGTAAAGTAGGCAGCGTCCATCTCCTTTCTAGGACGCTCCAGAGGTGGTGTGGAGACATCAATATGTGCAGCCTCATAGAGATGGGTGATCAAGGAGGGGTGTCCTAGGGGTGCCTTGTTGCTTGCAGCACGGACACAACTCTTTATCTCATCAGCTATAATCTCCCCAATGTTAATGTTGAGACCCCTGAGGACATAATAGGGAAAGGTAGGCCTCTGGACAGTGATGTCCGAGACATGGGAACATGGCTGGATGTTGGCATGAGTAATAGTCATCCAGTACTTCGCCAGAGGCATCAAATGGGACCTTAGGATGTCGATGATTTCATCAGTCCTGTTTCTCTGAAAGTTCCCTCTGGGCACACACAATGTCCTCTCCATATCAACATAATCAGCTCCTTCCAGCATGGACTGTGCAAACTGGCACTGCTCTCCTTCCCACTCGACACCTAGAAAATAGTTAATGGTGTCAGCATCAAAGGAAATTTTCTTACCCCTTACATAGCTGAAGTATGTCTCTTGCTCTCCCCCCAATGCCTTTGCATTTGTGTAGAATTCTTTGACAATGACAGTGTTGGCAAGAGTAGGGTAGGTTGCCAAGTGGCCCCAGTCTCTACTGTTCAACTCCCTTTCAAATTGAGGAGCCAATGATGGTATGTTGGCCACTTTTCTCTCCATTAGCAGTTTCCTTCCCTCCGTAGTAGTTCTGAACAGATTAGAATATAACTGCTCTTTTTCCTTCCTCTTGGTCTCTCTATCTTTGCTTCCAATAGTTTTGACCCTTTTTCCTGAAGAGGATGTCATTCCTACACACAGAGATTCACAAAACAAACACAGAAATTATTAGGAATTAGTACTTAAAAATCAACAACCTCTTCTTATTCAAGCCAAGAGCAAACAGAAAGCCCTCAACCACCTACACAAAACCAAATAGTCAACAACAGATAAGTAGTAAAATAGCCACTCAAGGGGCGCTTGAGCAGGGAGCGACGCTGTCAGGCATTGTTTTGCAGCGTTTTTCATTTCCAAATCACTTTCTACTTAGTCCAAACCACAATTAGCACAACTTAATTGGTTCAAACAGTGGCAAACCATGCATAGACAATACCAATGATAAAAAATCAAGTTTTTTCATCAACATTCATCACACCTCAAGCTTTTGAGAAATTGAAACCTTAGATGGCATGAATTACACTAGTGTAGAAAGGGCTTTAGACGTCTGTTATTTTGGACTTTTATCGTCAGATCTTTACCCGATGTCTTTATGGGTGACGTTAATGGGACGCCGCACTGTGTAGTCTGACGTCTTTATAGACGTTGGTTAGTGCCATGTACGACGTCTATAAAGACGTTGGACATGGCACAAACCGACATCTAAGGGCAGTATAAAGACATCAGACATGGCACTAACCGACGTCTAAGGGCACTATAGACGTCGGATAGGGCTTTAACCGACGTCTATTGAGTTTTCGTTGTGTTTTAATGCAGTTTTGCTCATGTCTTTGGGTAGCATAGTAGCACCTCCTTCCTTTGCTAGCTTCTTCGTAAGAAAAAATTGCGTCTTTTTGATCTCTTATGGCGTTTCAACCCAAAACCGAACCTATGTTATTGCCTAGTTCCATTCCAACCGCCAAAGAAAACGAATATGGTGACATGAAAACTAGGCAAGGACCAACGTTCGGCTTTAGGTTGAAATGCCATAAGAGATCCGAAAGACATAAGCTTTTCTTACGAGGAAGCTAGCAAAGGGAGAAGGTGCACTACGCTACCCAAAGACACGAGAAAAACTACACCAAAACACAACGAAAACTCATTTTAATCGGTTCAAATGAAAGATAATACATCAAAGATTACATTATCAGAGTAAAAGTAAGTTTAAATGATTCAAAAGAGATCAAACGCACCTGGAAATGCAATGCTGCGGAGAGAAAAGGCAGAGGAAGACGATGAATTACGCGTAACTGCTGGTTCGCAATATCTTATTTAACAGGAAATCAGACATCGGTTTCCCCAGCGATCGACGTATATTCTCTAATATACGTCGGGGAACTCACTAATATAACGTCCATTAGATCTAAAAATTAATATTTGTGGTATATATAGACGTCGGTTGATAAGTGTGAAAAATACTAGATTTTACACTTGTAAATGAGCTTAAAGTTGTAATTGTTCATGTATTTTCTCATTGAAAAGTTGTAATTATAAGTAGGAAATGTGTAGTAAATTGGATAGGAATTTATACATCAAAGTGGAGTGCTGTTAGATGTTTCTCGCTAAGCTAGAATTTAATTTGCTCATCTAATATTAGTTTTATTCGCTCAGCGCACCAGCACAACTCGCTGAGCGAATAAACATTAGAGAAAGAATTGCAGTTGCATCATCTTCAATCAGAGCACCGCATTAAGAACTAGCATCTAAGATATCATGTGAATCATCGTCCATCCCTAGAATCAATGAACCACAAGGACTCTTGTTTCAGTTCTGGGTTCCATCTTACGTCCCCATAACCCATGAAACCCCAAAATCAAGTCATGAACGTCCCCATTACATGCAAGCTTCAAGATCAAAAACAAGAATACTAGTAATTGATAGAAAAGGCATATATAAATACAAATCAATCATTCATTACACAAGATTTCATAGGCTACATCTAACCCTAACAAGATGAATCTGGTTCTCCACTTCCATGGAGAACCCTAGAGCTTACAAACATGAAAGATGGAAGAAGAAGGAGACCCAAAGGAAGAGGAGGAGATGTTCCCACAAGCTCCTCACGCCCTCCATAAGCTCCAGCACTGAAATCGCACCTCCAAAGAACCAAAGACCCTTTTCTCTTCGTGTTCTCGACTTAAATAAAGCATAACCGCCACATAACCAACATCAACGCTAAGCGCTGATATCTGGGCGCTCAACGCCACTTTTTTGGAAATGGACGCCCAACATTGAGGTTCCAGCGCCCTTGGCGCAATTCTCGTCATTGGGCAACACTTAACGCCGATTCTGGCGCTCAGCGCCAGTGTTTTCTTCTTCTTTTTCTCCCCTTCTGTGCAAAGTTGCTTTCTTCAGTGGATGGTTCATTTATACATTGCTGGAGGTTCTTCCATGCATAGTGTAAGCTACAAAAATAGGGAGATTTGTGATGAAATCACATCAAATTATCCCAAACACAAATATTTATAAAAACACGACAAAAGAAAGGATTTAGCAAGTTATAAGCGAGAGAAGAGTTGATTTTGCTACAAAAGTGATGCTTAGATAATGGTAATATTTAGCATTATCATCAGTGTAGGGGGAAAGAAATGACTTTTCACCTACCTATCAAACATATAGACGTCGGTTAGGAGGGGCACCGACGTCTATAATATTATAGACATCAGTGCCCCTCTGAACCGACGTCTATGTGGTAGAAAGAAATTACTTTTAACTTACATGTCAGACATATAAACGTCAGTTAGTAGGGGCCCCGGCGTCTATAAAATTATAGACATCGGGGACCCTACAAACCGACGTTTATATGGCCACTTATTTACGAAAATGTCACTGGTCAATAATTTACGTTGGATATTTTCTGGTCCGACGTCTAAGGGGTGACGTTAAAGGCCAATTCTGCACTAGTGTTACTTGTTGGAAGACAAAGATTTAGTGGATAATGTTCAAACAAATGGAAGAAAATGGAAATCCTAGCAGCCACACACTCCCCAACCCCAAACTTGAATGGTTGAAAGCTGCAAAAATGGTAGAGAGATAGGGTTCTTGGTGGAAGAATGAGGGGGAAAGTGAGGAGAGAACTTGGGAGAAGTGTTTAGGGAGGCTAGAGTGGATAAATTTTGAGAAAGGTGGCTTGGGCGCAACCCAAGGGTATAAAAGAGAGTGAAGTGGGCCGAAATCCCGCTTGAGCCCTAATTAGAAACCCATTCTGCAGAACGCGCCGCTCGGGCGTCCCTTAGGGGGAGCTTGAGCGCGGCGCGATACCTCTCTTTTTTGGTTTTTTGGCTTGTTTCGAGTTTCCCTAGCCATGAGTTCTCAGATTCAACTTAGAATTTTCAAGTTTCCTTTCCCTAGCTCACACAACACTAATATTAAAGAATTAATCTCTCTCCACCCCTCAAACATTCAGTCAAAACAATCACACATAAACAGAATTCAAATGACAAAAACCAAACCAAAGAAAAATAAACAATTCAAAACAAAAGTTTTAAAGCACTGGCTTGCCTCCCAGCAAGCACTTCTTTAATGTCACTAGCTTGACCCAATAGGTTCATGACACATCTTTTATCTTGGTGTCATCTTTTCCATCCGCACACCAACTGGTTTTCAACAGCTTCCTGTTCACCTTTTTTATTCTCTTGGACATTGGAGATTCAATCTCTATCAGTCCACCAGCTCTGAGTTCTCTCACCACCCAAATCTTTTTGATGAATTTCACCTTCATGTTTCTCCAAGGAGTCTTGGTGAACACCTTTCCCTTTGTTGTCGTTTTCTTCATCCTTTACCTGTGACAAAAAACACTTTTTACCTTTCTTGCCTTACTTTGCAGCTTTTGTGCTAGTCTCTCGTGCATCTCCATATGTAGCTTTGAGACTAGTCTTCTTCACCTTGATTTGCTGCTCAGCGTTGAAGACATTGAAAACCACCTCCTCTTCTTGGTCTTTAAGTGCTATAGTTCCATCATTAAAATTGATGATCATCTTGGCCGTCTTCATCAATGGCCTTCCAAGAATAATAGGGATTTTCGAATCTTCCCCCATCTCCATCACCACGAAGTCCACCAAGAATATAAGACTATCAGTTTGAACCATCACATCTTCCACCATACCATAGGGCCTTTTGGTGGATCCATCTGTCATAAAAAGAGTCATCCTTACAAGCTTGACTTCAAGACCACTAATCTTTTCAAGAACAGTTAAGGGCATCAAATTGATACTGGAACCTAAATCAATTAGGTCTTTCCCTATTTTGTGGTTTCCAATGGTACAAGGAATAGCGAAACTGCTTGGATCTTTAACCTTAGGGGGAAGTGCCTTATGCAAGGTTACACTGCAATCCCCTTGTACCTCAATTATGACATCCTCTAGATATTTCTTTATTTTGAGTAGTTTCTTCAAAAACTTGGCATATTCTGGAATTTGTTGCAATGTCTCAGTTACAAGAATTTTTATCCCCCATTTCTTGAAGATTTCATCAAAGCACCCTGATTGCATCTTTTTTTCTTCAATGGAACACTCCTCAAGGTGATGAATATTTTTCTCAATTTTTTTATTTTTTCTCTCAACCTCTTCTTTTTTCCTCTCTTCTTTTTCATTTTTTTCTTTTTCCTCGGTCTCATTTTTTCTCTCTTCTTTTTCCTCTTTATCTCTCAACTCAATTTTTTATTTTCTCTCTTTTTCTTTCTCTTTTTCCCTATCTTTTTCTTTCTCATCATTCACACTCTCAATAGCTTTGCATTCTTCCTTGGGGTTAACTTCAGTTTTAGCCCCAAAACTTTTGATAGGTATCTCCTCCAGCTTCTTGGCTATTTGACCAACCTGCATCTCCAGGTTCCTTATAGCAGCGTCTGTGCTTTTTTGAGTGGAGAGAGTTTCCTGCATGAACTGTTGGAGAGTCTCCTCAAGCTTTGTAGTTCTATCAGCTAGAGAGGGTTATTGTTGCCACTATTGTTGCTGCTGTTGTGGTGGCCTATTGAATTGTCCACCAGTTTGCCCAAATTGACCTTGTCCTATGCTGGGATGAGATTTCCACCCTTGATTATAATTGTTGGGACGAAACTGGTTGCCCATGTAGTTAACATCTTCATTGAGATTCTCGGGCACTGCACATTGACCATTAATATTATCACCACCACATAGTTCACAAAGTTGTTGTTGAACTTGTGCAACATTCTGGAATTCCTTTTGTGGCTGAGAAAGTTTCTTTGTCAAGACCTCCAATTATTGAGTAATGATCTTATTTTGAGCACACAAGGCATCATAAGACTATAACTGTAGAACTCCCTTAGGTTGTGATGAAGCTCCCCTTTTAGTATGCATCTCATTGTCATTGGAAGCCATATTTTCAATTCATTCATAGGCTTCATCTGGGGTCTGGCACTTGATATTGCCTCCACCTGAGGTGTCTGGCATTAATTCTGTCTGCGAGCCAAGACCTCCAAGAAAAAGAATGACTACCGTTGCTTCATCAAAACCATGAGTAGGTGTCTTTCTCAGCAAGCTCTTGAACCTATCCCATTCTTGTCCCAAGGTCTCCTCCATGCATTGCTTAAAAGAAGAGATTTCCTACTTTCCTTTGTTGATCTTTGATTGTGGGAAGTATTTAATAAAAAATTTTGCAACCACATCTTCCCACTCAGTCAAGCTATTTTCCGGGAAAGAGTTCAACCATAATTTAGCGTTGCCTCCCATTGAGAAAGGAAACAAACTCAGTCTAATTGCATCATCTGGCACTCCAAATAGCTTCATAGTATTTCAGATCTCGTTGAAAATGGACAGATGCTCATATGGACTCTCATGTGACAGTGCATTTAATTGGTTGCTCTTCACTAGATGGATCAACATAGGTTTCATCTTCATACTGGTGGCATTGACCATCGGCTTTGGAATGCTTTTAAAATGGTGAGGGCCAACAATTGTTGCATAATCAGCCAAGGTGCACTTACCACCGTTGTTTTCCATGCTTCCCTAATCAGATTGTGAGGCCTATGAAATTTTCTCTAGAGAAGGTTCTCTAGATAATCTATTTATTCTCGGCTTCCTGCTAGTCTTCAGTCCTTCAAGAAGAGGTTCAGAACTTTTGTTGCTCCTAGTCCTGACTGTGTCCTGCATAAACTAGACACAAAACCCTAGAAAACAGTGTTAGCACAAAAACAAAAATAAAAAAATACAATTAATGAAGAGCATATATTATTAAGAATCAAAGCAAATACATGAGAGTTCACAAGGTTACATCATCTCCCAACAACAAATAGAGTTTAGTTCCCCATAGACAAGGAGAAACTAGATTAACAATGGAGAAGAATGATATAGAAAAACACTAGAAATTGGGAATGGAAGCTCTCGCATCTAAATCCGACTCTAGAGAGTGAGAGAGAGTGTGCTCTTGTGCTCCTCCAGCCAAAGATACGAAATCTATGACGTATGGGTCCTTTAAATAGAGCGAAATAGAACATAAAATGAAGTTCGGCCCATGACGCTGGTGATCAAGCGCCCCACTTAGGGCGCCCAGGCGGTGAGCGCGACTCTTCGTGACGCTCAAGCCTCCAGAATGACGCCCAAGCTTCGAGTGTTTGATGCTTAAGCACCCCAATGGGGCACCCGGGCGATGGACGACACTCTTCAGCGCTTAAGCCCCATAAAAGGGCGCCCAAGCCATGTGCTTCCCTTCTTTTTGGTGCTTTTCCTAGCCTTTTTGAGCTCTGTCTTCTTGACACATCACCTCTGCTTTCCATATTATCTCATTTCCTGCCAAAACAAGGGAATTTAGTCATTATTTCATCAAACTCAACCTCAACTCTCTTATTCACACAACTTAACAGAAATTCATGATTTCAAGCAAGTTCTAAGCAGAAAAGGGTGCATTTGGTATCAAAATTACATCTCAGATAACGGTATTTTCAACCGTTATCAATGATATAGGAGAAAGGTTGAAGTTTGGGGTTGTTGGGAAATTGGTCAAAATTTTCGAAAGAATTGAAATCGAAATAAAAAGAAAAAAAGAAAAAGAAAAAGAGCAAAAACATTAGAAGAAGAAGAAAAAAAGATGAACTCAAAGAAGTAAAGTGGGATTAAGTTGGGAATGGTTTCTCAAGTAAAAGAGAAAGAGAGATTGATGTTAAATGATGAAATTATGAATTGTTCACTCTCTTGCAATTTTAATCGACTTACTTCATAATGAAGTCAACTTAAAACTTTTTATTTTGCCACACAATATAAGTTCAACAAAGTGCATGTGGTTTTCTTTTATGAAACATATGTAATGCAATCACAAGTGATGTGTCAAGTATAAAATCAGTGAATATGCATACATATATGAGAATCAACACAAACATGTTCTTTAAGATATCATTCATAACAAAGAATTGAACATGGAACACATAACAATACATGTGTTATTATTAATGTGTTGTCATCATCAAAAACTATATCATTATGAGATTAAGGTTTAGCTAAACTAGTGCTTCCCTTATCAACAATCTCAACAATCTCCCCCTTTTTTGATGATGCACAACCATGAGTAATAAACAACCATGTTTGTTCACAAACAGCACATAAAATCAATCATGTAATCACCAAATATCAGAGCTTATATAAGCAAACAATAAGAACAAGTGATTAAATGATTTTTCCAATATATCAGAGTAAACAAAAGTCAGTTTCAAACAGTAAGAACATATACTATGAATTAACAGTATCAAGCAATCAAATATCAAGCAAATAATCAATCAAACCTTTCTCCACCTTTGTGCATTAGCACAAAAGGGTTTGCTCTAAGATAATGATATGCTGATAAAATGAAATACCAGAGATGCATCAATGTAAATAGATTTAAACATTCAAAGATGCTCCCCCTATCACAGATATTCACATGAGAAAGAAAATCAACCCCTAAATTGTAGGCATGTGAAAAATCTATGCAATCATGTAATGCTCCCCCTATCATTATGCATATTTTAAATTCAAAATCCAGATGCACAATGCAGTTTCACAAGTATCATAGCATACAACAGTTTGTTTCAGAATTATATCAGAGATAGAATTGCAAACAATTCAATCAAGCAAAGATACAATTATCAATAATCTCACAATATATTCTCACAGATATAACAATCAAATAGAAATAGAGATATATTGAAGATAACCAACATAAAATGATCAAACAACTAAATAACCAAATTCCAATAAATGGAATTTATAACCCCTGTAAGTGATAGTCGATTGATCCATTGTTCAAGTCGATTTCATTGCTTTTCATTGAATTGTGACTCCAATTGTAAGTTCAAAATAATGTTTCCTGCAAAACCTTTCACGATCTTTTGAAGATCAAGCAATTTAGAATCACAGAAAATGCAAGAAATTATACAGTTAAGAAGTGAGTATGCAAAAGAATTAATGTAACAGTACACGTGTGCACAATCAACTTCAACAATCACTCAATCGATTTTTAGATTCATTCAAACAGATTCAATCAAGAAATTTAAAGCAAATGAATTTAAACCAAAACCAACTGATTTCATTAATGTTCCAAAGATATTACAAAGGCTTTACTAGAAAAAGACGATGACATATTGCAAAGGTAAAAATACTCTAAACCATTACACTTTTATTAACAATACCAGACGATTAACAGACATTCTATTTTGAGTGAGGCAACAAACTAGACACAAGACACACTTATGCTAAGATAGTCAGATTTGTTATGGCCCTATGCTGAGTCAGAAGGATTCTATTGAATCCTCTTCAGATAAACTTTCTGTTGCTAGCTGTGGGGCAGCATGATGCTTTCTTGCAAAGTTGTCAAATTTTTCATGTAAGATTCTGATCTATTCAGTTGAGTATCTTTCAAAATTTGTCTCTGGGAAGAAGTTGGTTCGTTCCTCCTTTGCAGCAGGAGTGCTTCCTGTACTTTGCCCTGAATTGTCTTTACCCATGAATCTCCATCAACTCATGGTCTTCACTAATCCAAGAGACATGATTGAGTCTCTATCAAACACATTCGAAGAGTTCAAAAATTTTTTTTTCTTATTTCTGATATCAACACCCTGTAGTACCAACACTTTGCTTATTAAAGTGGCATACGACAAATATAAAGTTCTCTTCAGTGTCGCACTCTTCATGTGTTCTTTTACAATTTACAGCCAGTTTGTAGGAATATTAGTTTTTATTGCATGAAGTAGATAAATGTCTTCAATGGTCATTCTATCTTTTCTTATTCTGCCAGGTAGAATTATTTGTGCCAGAAGATGATCGACTATCTTTTCTTCTTTCAGCAATCCTTCATGCACAAATACATTCTTAGTGGAATACATACCAGGAAACCTTAGCCACTCTATATATACCCTTTTCTTGTTTAGCACGACATTTGTTTTAGTGGAAGGTAAGTGTGAAGCAGCACCCTCAAATGGAAAATTTGTTAAAATGTTCCACATAAAATCATCAATTTGAATATCAACACCTTTTACCTTGGAGTGTACGTCATTATTCACCACTTTCAGATTGTGATAGAATACTTTGACAAGGTCAGGATACCAGTATCCTTTCATTTGCACGAAGATGGAAAACACTTGCCTCTTAAGCCAGTGGCGAAACATGAACCCTTCTTTCTCAAACAAATTTAGATTAATGTTCATGGGAGCAACAACAATTTTGGCAGTAGCACTCAGGAATCTTTCTCGAGTTTCTTCTTTGCTAATCCATCCCAATGGATTAGAACTCCTAGTAGTGCTGATCTCCTTTCCTTTATTTCCATCGGTAGTACGACTAGTGGAAGCCATGAAGTATGAATTTCTTTCGAAACCTTCTTCCTCAGACTAGGGTTTTAGAGGTTTGACAAGACACAGAGAAGGAATACACGGACATTTCAGGAAGAAGAACCCTTAACAAAAGGCGCGAATAAGATTTTACTCAAAAGGGCCCATTTTAAATTTTCAAATTTTTTAAAGCCCAAAACAAAGACACTTAGTAGATTTGAATAAAACCAAAGTTGACTATTGTATGACAGAAGTTTTTCAAAAACAGAAGTAGACATACAGAGACATACATTCGACTATGCTCATAATCAAGTCGACTATAATTCTAAAAAATTTGATTTTCATAGAATCATTCAAACAAACAATCAGACAATCATACATACAATTACATATCAATCAATCAATATTTTTATGCATGATGCAGTAAGATAATACTTGTTACCAGTTGTAGACACTCAAGATGGTTAATATAGCCATGTTAGTTCATCCTTTAGTCCTCACTACACATCACTGCATTTGATTGTAAATCCTGCAAAATAGTTCAAGTTTTTGATGTAGGTACCCATTTAAATTTGGGTCCTTGATTGTTAATTCTAGCAAGATGTTCCTTAGGTATCCATACATATAAGCCTTTACGAACTCCAACTTTTCTATAATAACAATTTCTAACAGTATGACAAATACTATTGCAATAAAAACATGCATGCTTAACATGTTTGCTTAAATTAGAAAATTTCTTAGTATTAGTTCTATTAGATTGAGCTTTATATCCAATTCCTTGCCTATAAATTAATCTTCCTGAATACTTTAAGACAACATTCAAATTATCTCTAACCTGTGTAAATTTGGCTAGCATGCTAGTCAAGTAATCTATTTGTTCAACATGAGTAGGACATTTTTCACACTTCTTTTCTACTGTAATAGTCTCAATTTATCATTTTTGGCAGACAATAAAGCATCTCCAATTCCTTTTGTAATTTTTCATTATCAGTAACAAGATTACTAATTCTATACTCATAATCTTTTCTTTTAGAGTTCAGTCGATTAACCTTATACTATAGTCGCATTGCATCAACATGAATTTCCTTGAATGTATCTATCAGTACGTCGTACTTCACTTCTATCGGCTCATTTTCAAAATCTGTATCAATGTCATAATCTGATAATATTGTTCCAGCCATGAAGCATATATTTGATTCTTCCTCACGATCAACATCTTCGTCACTATTTTCCCAGGATTTGTAAGCTCCTTTTTTATTTTTGTTTTTGTCCTAAGGAAACCTTCTATTGGCTTTCTACTTCGGCTTTAGGTCTGGACAATCGGGTTTGATGTGTCCTTCTTTCCCGCATTCATAACATTAAATAACATTTGACCTGAAAGCTTTCTTGGCTTTGCTGTTACCTGCATGGTTAGTAAGATGACTATTAGTTTTCATAAGTCGATTAAACTTTCTTACCACCATGGACATCAGTTCATTGTTCATCTCAGCATCTGAATCATCCTCTGATTGTGTAATCTTTGAGGCTTTCTTGCTTCTTACTTTCAACGCAATGGACTTTTTCTCTTCAATCTCTTCTTCATCCTTCAATCTTCCAAGTTCTAGCTCATGCTCTTTTAATTTTCCAAACAATGTAGCCATGTTCATGCTAGTCAGATCCTTAGATCCAGAGATTGTTGTGACTTTGGGTTGCCAGCTTCTGTTCAGACTTGTAAGAATTTTGATATTGATCTCTCTTTGTCAAAAACTTTTCCAAGAGCCATGAGATGGTTGACTATATGAGTGAACCTTTTCTGGACTTCAGAAATTATTTCACCAGTCTTCATTATGAAAAGTTCATACTCTTGAATCAACGAATTCCTTCTTGCTCTCTTGACTTCATCAGTGCCCTCCATGACATCCCACATTTCCTTGGAAGATTTGCATTGAGATATCTTGAAAAATTAATCAATGTTAGTGTAGAGGCAATGATATTTCTAGCTTTGACATCATATTATGCTTTCCTATTTTCTTCTTGAGACCATTCAGAAAAAATTTTCAAAACATTTTTTCCATCAATAATGTGAGTTGGCTCAAAAGGACCATTTAAAGTTGGATCCCAAATTCCTCTATCCACAGATTCAAGAAAGATTTGCATCCTTATTTTCCAAAAAAGGATAATTTTCACCTGCGAACATTGATGGTCTGTTTGTAGATGCACCTTCACCAAAGGTTTGAAAACTAGAAGCCATTATCTAGGAATATAGTTGATTCAAAGAAAACATAAGTCATCTTGTTTTTCAAATATCTTATGAAAACCATCTCTGGTGCCAATTATTGGAAACATGATGACTTAGTTTCAACACCAAGATAGGGGGTGAATTGGTGAGGTTCAAAAATAAAAGTCTTTTTAAAATCTTTTTCGCAAAGTATCGAGCTTTACAAAGTTTCTTGAATCGCAAGGAATAAGAAGTTTAAGTGCAACGAAAATATAAAGTTGATTGTGTAAATCGTAAAGTCGACTTAAAGTAAAGAATGTAGGGAAAAAGAAAGGAAACACAGAGTTTTTATACTGGTTCGGCCTCAATGCCTACATCCAGTGTCCAATGCACTATATTAGTCATGGTTTTTACAACGAGATTTCTATAAAGACCTCCACATCAAAAGTATAAACAACCTCTCTAACCCTCTAACTAAAAGTATAGGCAGCAACACAAAGATCTGCAACAAGATATCCCCTCTTCTGCAATCTTCAACCCACTTTGAACAATCCTCAAAGTGTCCAAAACTCCACGAGTTCACCTCCTGTAATCCCAACAGGACAACAACAATATTCCAAAGATTGATAGAAGTCTTTATCAATATGATGAACACCATTAGTGCAGAATTTGATCAAACAGTAAGCATAAATCACTTCCTCCTTAAGAAACTCTTCAAAGAAAGATCTCCTCCGTCTTCTTGATGAGTTCTTGGAGCCTTTGCTCAGAGATCACAATCTGAAATATCAAAATGAAATTGTTAGATTTTCCAAAGTCTAAAGTCTCTGTGATCAACAGAATCATGTCTATTTATAGTTTTCTATAAGTTAGACGCTCCTGTAGTCGACTGTGCCACTAATGTAGTCGATTGTCATCAGACAGTCATAACAGTTAAGGTATTACACAATTGTTTAGTGCCACAAGTCTCTTGGGAAACGATACTTGGTCTTACCATTTATTATTACTTGATACGATTCGGTACATTTGTTGAGGTCTTAACAAAAAGCTCGCTATATAATATCCTCTACTTTGGTATTAGATGAATTTTATAGGATTTCAGTCTGCAAAACAGCTTAGAAGATTTGGGAGGTTCTTCAAGTAACCCATGAAGGAACCGACGATGTGAAGCGTGCTAGGAAGAACACCTTGATATAGGAGAATGAGATGCTCAGGATGCAAAAGGGTGAAACCATCACTGATGTGCAAAAACACTTCTCACTTATCGTTAACCATCTTTTTGGTTTAGGTAAGAAACTTGACACTGACGAATTAAATGTTAAAATTCTGAAATCTTTGAACACAACGTGGTAGCAAAAGATTACTACGATAACTGAGTCTTATGACTTGACGTCCATGCCTATGGCTGTTGTTTTTGGAAAGTTGAGAGAGCATGAGCTCGAGTTGAATACTCTAAGTGCCGAGGAAGTCCAAGGAAAGAAGAAATCATTGATCTTCAAAATTGAAAATTCGAAAGGCACGAGTTAAGAAAAGGATGAGGAATCTAAAGATGAAGACTCATACAACGAAAATATGATTCACATTTTTAAAAAATTCAACAAGTTCATGAAATCGAAAGGCAAGGAACAAATTAAAAGGACTGGAAGAAGAAACAACGATCTTGTTCAAATTACAGATGTTATGGTTGCGGAGAAAAAGGACACGTTAATGTAGGTTGTCAAAACCTTAAAAAGGGTGAAGAAAAGAAGTCTTTCAAGAAGAAAAATGTTTATATTGCTTGGAAAGATAATGCATCAAGATGTTCTAGTTCAAGTGATTTTGTTGAAGAAGCAAACTTATGTTTGATGGCTAATGTTAATGACACTGTAAGCCAAGTAAGTTGCTCTAGCCTTGAGACTAGTGAATTTGATTTACAAAAGGCTTTTCTTGAATTGCTTGTTGAATCTAAGAAATTTAATGTTGCTCATAAAAATTTGAAAAAGGAATTTAAGGAATTGCAAATTAAATATGAGAAGGCATTAGATGAGGAAGTAATTTTGAGAAATAAAGTTTGTAACTTAAAAATGAAAGTCTTCAAATGTTGAACATCCTGTTGAATGTCTTTCATGTAAGAGTCACATGCTTGATATTGATATTCATGAAAATCTGCTTGAAGTAGCAACAAGAAATATTAGTGTTGAAATTCCTATATCTGTTAAAAAGGATTTTAAAAATAAAAGTGTTCTTAAAAATAAGAACCAAATTAAAAGAACTCGTAGGGTATGGGTTGAAAAAGGAAATGTTTGTTATAGAAATTTAAATGTTGTCACATGTTTTTATTGTATGAAAAAGGGACACACTTCTAACAAATGTAGAATCAAGCATTTTGATGTTCCTAATGAAAAATATGTTTGGATTCCTGTTATAAAGTAATTTCCTCTAACCTCAAAGGACCCAAATGAGATTATGGGGACCAAAACTCTATTGTTTTGTTTTGTAGGTTAATTTTCAAAAGGAAAAGAAGATTGTATGGTATCCTGGTCATTTTTAAGAGCTTTGAAATAATTTATGAATGCTAGATGTGTCTTAAGATGTAAATTTGGCCAAATTTTTCATTTTTTGGAAATTAACACGAAATAATCGATTACCAAGGATGATAATCGATTATCTTGGCCTCAAAAATTGGATTTTGACAATTTGGCCTGCAGATAATCGATTATTTAAAGTAATAATCGATTATCTTAAGGTGTAGCGTAAAAAAAAACTTTTTTAATATTTTTTAAGAGTCTGTTTCTAAAAGGGGATTATTAAATTTAGGGAGAGTAATTTTAATGAATTAAAAGGACTTAAATTCTTTTTAAATTACCTAATTTAGTTGAGAATAAAGTTTAGATGATTTTTTTTTAATGATAAAAAAGGGGGCGAAATTTTTGATTGAGATCTTTTGTGATAATCTTGTGAGAACTAGTATCTAATTGAGGGGGAAATATATGAGTTTCTTAGATATCTTATTTTTATCTCTATTATGGATTAATTACTCTCTTCCCCTTAGTTGTCAAATTAAGAACATCACACATCATAAACCTTCAACTCTCTAATTATCCTCCAACCCCTCCTTTTTTAAAAAGTCTGTTTGTATTTCTTACTTAGAGTTCAATTTCTGTTTTCTTATATTCCATGAGGTATTTTGTTCTTTCATGTTGTGAAATTTCAATTTTAATTCTGTTTTGAAATGCATCAATTCTTTTGTTAAGGGGGAGAACAATTTGAGAGGGAGTCTTTGCACTTTTTACTTTTTGCTTATGATCAAAAAGGAGGAGAAAACTTCTAATTTAATTAGTGCAGTTATTACTAACATGTTTGTATGTTTGTATGTATGAAATCTATACAGGATATTAGAAATTCTTTTAACAAGAAGATATTTTTTATCATCATTAAAAAGGGGGAGATTGTTACCAATGCGGATCATTGGTATCTTGAAGCTATTGTGAAGTTTTGATGATGATAAAATCTGAAGAATTGAAGACTCTAAGTGCATCTTTGTTAAACGCATTTTGTAGAAACAAATGTATAGGATAATTTGTAATGATGTAAAAACTCTTAGAAAAAGGAAGAAAAGAAGAGTCTGTGAACCGCTCAGCGGTAAATTCCACCGTTGAGCATCCTAGTTCAAGGAAAAGTTCTGTCTGGCGCCCAGGCGGTGACGCTGAGCGTCCAAAGCGACAAGAGGCAAACCGCTTAGCGGTCATTTTAGGCGCCTGGGCGATGGCGTATGTTGAGGCAAACCGCTGAGTGCCCAATTTTGGCGCCTGGGCGGTTTTCTATTTTTATATTTTGAATTTGAGATCTTTCTGTTATCTTTTTCGCTTATATATAGCCCTAGTGCGAATCCAAATGTAATTCTTTTGGCAGAGAACAACGTCCACAACAGCTTTACACCTTTGGAGGAGATTTCTTGGATGCTTAGGCTCCACTTTATCAAATCTAGGGTTTGCTTTTCCATTCTTCCATTATATTTCATCTACTATGGTGAACTAAACCCTTTGTTGTTGGGGAACAATGTAATCTTTTGCAACTCTCATATATTCAAATTCTTGCTTACTTTATATGCTTGCATATGCTTGATTTATCAATTGTTGGGTTCTTTACCTGTATTTAATGTTTTTACCGTTTAACTCATTCGATAGATGTTGTTTGTCTTTATTGATACGGGGACGTACAGTAATGTCATGAACTGGGGAGAATTCCTTGATTATGTTAATACCGCCTAGGGATAGGGGTAGGACGATCAATTGTATTTTGCTTCTGCTTATCATGCATTATTAATTACTAGGGGAGGCTAGGGATAGCAAGCCGATAATTAGTAATAGGCTCTTTTCACCAAGGGATTGGGTTAAGGGTACACCAAGAAAGTTTGCATGGCAATATGATAAATAAGCAAAGTAAATAAGAAGAGTAGATATATGAGGGTGGATAAGATGAAATTGTAAACCCCAACAACCTCATTCATTCATAGTTTCTCTTAGTCAATTGAATTCCTGCATTTGCATGTTTATTTCTGTTTTGCAGTCAAACCATTTAAACTAATTTTCTTTTACTCAAGTCTTAAACAATTTGTTTACACGAAAGATGAGGCCTTAAGAGTCCTCTAGGAAGAACGATATTGGGATTACCGATTTTTATTACTTGATACGATCTGGTACACTTGCCTGGGGTTTAACAAGTTTTTGGCGCCGTTGCCGGGGACTCTTGGTTTAACTTTTTCGAGTAGTGTAAATGGATTAATTTTGACTTGATTGTTGATATTTGTATATATTTTTTTTATATAAAAGTGCTACTAGGGTTTGTGTTCCTTGTACATGCAACAGGAGACTAGACATACTAGAAGCAAGAAAAATACCCAACCTCTTCTTGAAGGCTTAAGTGAGACAAGGGGAAAAAGGAGAGTCAGACGCCCATCTAGGGATTTATTTCCTTCTCCTAGCAGATTATTGTCACCTTCACCAGATAGAAGAACAGAGGAGATGGCAGGACAACTTCCTCCAAGACGCACATTGGCAGATCAATCTAATGTTGTTGTTCCTTTTCACTTTAACAGTATAGTCATGCCTACAGATCAAAAAACCAACATGGTGATTAATCCAACACTAATACACCTAGTAAAAGGCAACCAGTTTCATGGCTTGTCAAATGAGAATCCATATGATCATTTGACCACGTTTAGTGAAATCTACAACACAGTGAAGATGGCAGGGGTATCAGATGAACGAGTAAAGCTTAGCTTGTTCCCATTCTCATTGGCGGGCAATGCTAAGGCGTGGCTTAATTCCTTTCCTGAAGGAACATTCGCCACATGGGAGATTGTGGCTACAAAGTTTTTCACTAAATATTTTCCACAGTCCAAAGTTACTCAAGGAAAGCTGGAAATTTCATCATTCAAGCAGGGTATGGAAGAGACTTTAGGTCAAGCATGGGAGAGATTCAAGGGCTTGCTGAGAAAGACGTCAACCCATGGTTTTGAAAAGACCACCTTGGTTCTTGCATACCTTGGAGGTTTGAACACTCAGTCAAAGATGATGCTGGATGCCTCAGTTGGAGGCAATGTTAAACAAAAGACTGAAGATGAAGCCTATGACTTGATCGAAAATATGGCTACTAATGAGGAAGAAAATTATAGTGAAAGAGGCATACCTACACAAAAGAAAGGAGTTTTGCATTTTCCTGCAGATGACGCTATTCTGGCTCATAACCATCTTCTAACTCAAAAGCTAGATAATTTGACAAAGATTCTCTCACAACTTCCTAAGGAGATTCGTAATGTTTCCCAAACACAGCAGCTGTGTGATTTCTGCGTTGGTGACCATATCAATGGTCAATCTGCTTTGCTTGAAGAGATGCAGCAAGAAGCTAATTTTATGGGAAATCAGTTTCAGAATACCTATCAAGGTAATGCCAAACAAGGTTAGAAGAATCATCCAAGTATTAGTCAGGCACCAAATTTCCCATCAGGGTAAACAGGGAATTTCTCATCAGGGCAAATAGGAGGTTTCAGGCAGCAGCAACTTTCACCTCTGTAGCAGCAGGTCACCCATTTGACAGAGGTCGTCAGAGACCTAAATGATAGATTTGATAAATTCTTGAAGGTTTATGAGTCTAATCAAGCAGGTAATCAAGCCAGCATCAGATCTTTAGAGATGCAAGTTGGGTAGTTATCAAAAAGGGTAGACACCACTAAGAAGCACCAATTTAGGGCTAACACTGATGTTAACCCTAAAGAGGAATGTAAAGTTGTTGTTACAAGAAGTAAACGAAAAGTTTAAAGGGAAGTTGTGGAGATTGGTAGCAGTGATGAGGAAGAGGAGAAAAGAGAAGTCATTAAATTAACTAGTAGTGAAGGTGAGGAAGAAGAGGAAGAAAAATTCAGTCACAATAGGCCATTTATAGAAAACCAAGTGACTGTGGTGCCTTCTGTAACCCAACAAATTCCTGCAAGGATGAAATATTATCTTGGAGATATGATAGATTTGGATATAGATGAAGATGAGCAAGAATTTGAAGTTCAACCTCCAAAAAGGTAAAAGATCCAGGCTGTTTGACACTTTCATCTCTTATAAATGATTTTGATGTAGGAGGAGCCATGATAGACTCTGGATCCAGCATTAATATGATGCCCGTACATTTTTTGAGAAAGATTGGAGGGTTGACATTAAAACCGTGTAATCTTACTGTGACGGTGGCGGATGGTTCCAGTAAAAAGCCACTAGGTATGGTGGAAGATGTGGTTGTGCGCGTGGAGCAGCTGGAGTTTTTGGCTGACTTTTTAGTTATGGGCGTGGAAGATGATGAGAAGATTCCAATTATTCTTGGAATAACTTTCATGGCTACGTCTAAAATGTTCATTAGCACCTTTAACATTTTAATCGATTAATACTTGATTTAATCGATTAAAATCATGCATTTCTGATTCTGAACAGCAAATATAAATTATGAGAGTACTAGAATCAAAACCTATTACAAATCTAAGTTCTAAACATCAAACTACAATTATTACAAAAGCTTTTTATAAAAAAAACAAGTCTTCAAAGGATGTTCATGAATCTTGATAAATCTTGACTTGATTTGGGCATCATCAAAACTTCATCTTTATCATTTTGCTAACATAAACGTCGAATTCCTTGGGCATCTGACGTATTATTCGTTATTCGAAGGCCAACGTCTCTTTTTTTTTCTTTTTCCTTTTTGAGCATTAATTTTGTGTTACTAGAGGTTTTGAATTGACTCTATAAATATAATGCTTAATTCTATACAATTGCACAATTTGATAGTTTTTGAATGATTCATTTTTTAAAGTATCTTGGAGTTGTTTTCTCCGAAATCAGATCCACTAATTCTGTAGAAAACAACTTCAAGATACTTAAAAATTGAATCATACAATGAAGAAACTTCAAGTTATAAAAGTAGTTATGCCCCTCCAAAGGTTCTATAGATTTAAAAAAGCACTTATCTTCTTACTATTTTTCTTTCCCCTAGATTTTTGTTGTTCAAATTCTTCTTCCCATAAAAAATGTGGAATCACCCTTTGGCTTCTGGCTGGCATATAAAGCCATTTGATTCTGAAAGAGTTTATACAAAAAGAAAGAAAAAAGTTAACAGATTGTTACGAGAAATTAAATGAATGGTAACCTCTTCTTTATTTCTGTTTATCACTCCCTCAAGCTTTTAAACATGACAAAGAATCAAACCACAAAGAAATTACTTGTTTTTGTCACCTTGAAAGAGTTGATAAAAACAAAGAAAAAGTTAACACAAAATTCAAACGTTAAAGGCACAAGTACAAGGATTTTTTATCAGTTGGTTTAAAAGAATAAATAAAAACTTTATTTTTTGCAAAGAAAACGTCAATGCATAGAAGAATTCAGCGTTCTGTGGTTGGTTTAAAAGAAAAAGAAAAAATAATAAAAAAGGAACTAAATAATAAAACGTCGATGCCAGTTTAAAATGACGTTTTATGGGTTGATTTAAAAGAAAAATAAAAAAAATAATTGTTGGCTGTAATATACAACGTCAATCTTTTGGTACGGTTGACGTCATATTAATTATATCAATATTTAGTATTTATTTATTTTGTATTGGACGTCAAATTTTTCCGTAGTGACGTTATGTGCATCAACGACCGTCACGTCGAACAGTTCGACGTTTTATGTTGGTCTCAACGTCAAGCCATAAAGTGTGTGACATTCTGTTTGGTATAAAAGAGAAAAGAAGAAAAGAATAAAGAAGGGATTCACTTGCTGGCATATAAAACGTCATATATTTTTCATGGTTGAAGTCAAATGTGGGTAGGAGTAATATTGCTGGAAGCAAACCACTATTTCGTTATTTTTTTATTTTAAATTGAACGTCATATCTTTCTTAAGTTGACATTACGTGATTCTGAGGTCATTTTTTAACGTCGTACTGGGTCTTGTTTAACGTTAATAGAATTTAGATCACGTCAATATGGGTCTTGTTTGACGTTAACAAATATTAGATGACGAACTGTTTTATTTAATGACGTGGAGCGATTGAATTTATTTACGGAAATGTCACCGATCATTTTTAACGTTGGATATTTAGCAATTCAACGTTGATCGCGTCACGTTATAGCCTGTTTTTGCACTAGTGCATGAATCCTATTTCCATTCTAGCAATAGTGAAACTTATGTCCTTAGTCTCTACACATCTAGATTTGAAGTACATGCAAGAGAGTGGTGGGATGAAAGACAATATCATGTTAGGATAGGTAGAAAGTCTCCCATTCATAATTGGAATGACTTAAAATCTTGCATGAGAAAAGAATTTGTGCCTTCACATATTAAGAGAAACCTACAATTATTGAGAGATTATATTGAAGATGGAAAAAAAATTATTGAAAGTTTGAATGACAATGGTTTCCTTATTAGAGCACTAGAATTTGAAATTAGCCTTAAGGAGTTAAAGGCTAAGAAATTTGAGTTGAAGGTTAAGAGACAGGATGAAGAGAGACAGAAAAAAGAGAGAGAAGAACAAGAGCAAAAGAAGAAGAGAGATGAAAAAGAGAGAAAGAAGAAGAAGAGAGAAAGGAAGAAGAGAGACAAGAAAGAGAGAGAAGAGAAGAGGAAAAGAAAAGAGAGGAAGAAAAGAAGAAAGAAGAGCAAAATAAAGAGAAAGAGTTATTGTTACTGAAGGCAACTCATACTCTTCCCATTACAATGGACCCTAAAAGGGAAGGGTTCTCACTCTTTCCTTCTTTTCCATTTATTGTGCACTCTTCCATTATCAATTTTTCTTTTAAAACAATTGTCATTCCATATTCTTTGCAATTGTTTTCAAAAGATGACAATTCAAATCTTGAGTTAATGTTACCCTTGTGTCAACAAGTAATTCAAGATAAAAATCAAATAACTTGTGAATATGGAAATCTCCATTTTTCCAAGACTAATTTTCAGAAATTCTTTTTCAAAAATACAAGAATTTTCTTTTGTCTTCTTATCTTTGATCTTCATCATACTCATTTTTGCTATCTTATGAACATATATTTTCGATCCAAGCGGAAAACAAAAACCAAAGTTGTGCTTCTTTACTTCTTCCCGATTTGAGGACAAATCATTTTTAAAAAGGGAGGGAATGATGGCAACCCCTTTAGGGACTTCCCATCCAAAGAAGTATCAACTACAACTAAGACTAAAGAAATGGAAGTAGAATAAAGATTTCCAAAACTCTTTCCTTATCTAAAGTCTTAGAAAGATTCTTTTAAACTAAATATCTTTACTTTGTTTTGAAGGTCACCAATAAGGATGGAGAACTATGCACATACATCTTAGAAGGTTTTCCAAGCAAAGGGAAGCAAGTAGGAGTGCAAGTTGCAGCAGTCGTGATGCATATTTTCCACATGGACACAACCAGCCGTGTAGCTTCTCATATTGAAGCACGTGTTCCACTCCTTGCAGCACCTTTTCCATGCTTCCCACGTGGACTACAATTCTTGAAGCACATACTCCATACCTTCCACGTGAAACATGCCAATCTTCATCCACACACTTCACTTAGATTTCAGCACATTTTTAATATGTACAATGAATAGCTGCCACACGGATCACAACTCATCAACACTTATAAAATGAGCTTGATTCATTATAAAAACTAAACTTGAGTTTAGTTAATAAAATGTTGCTGAAATCCTGCCATTACTCTCGAGTTCACCCTTGTGCTTTGTTATCTTGCACTTCCTCTAGCTCCTTTCTCCTTAGGAAAGCTTCCTGAGTTAGAAATCTATTTTAAAACAGGTAGGGTTCTTTTTACACCAAGAGGGGGGGGGGTGAATTGGTGGTTTATCACAAACAAAGTCTTTTCGCAATCTTGAATTCAAAATATAAAGCTTTTGAAACTTTCTTGAAATGCAAGTAATGAAAATTCGCGTGCAGCGGAAAAATGTAGTTGACTGCACAAATAGTAAAGTCGATTGTAAGTTAAAGTGCAGGGATAGAGAAAATCAAACACTGGTTTTTATACTGGTTCGGCCAACAATGCCTACATTTAGTGTCCTTCCAACCCAGGATGCAAATGCACTATAATGGTTGCGGTTTTTACAACAAAGAATTTATAGAAGACCCTACGTCAAAAATATAAATCTCCTCTCTAACCTTTAACCAAAATATAGTTGCAAAACAACACAACCAGACTTGCAGCAAGAATCCCCTCTTCTACAATCTGCAACACCACTTTGAAAAATCCTCAAAGTGAACCAAACTCCACGAGTCTATCCCCTGTAGTCACAACAGGTACACGCAACAAGCTTCAAGGATGCCAAGCCAGAACAAATTCTTGATCAAACCAGAAACACCTTCAATGTGCAGAATGTGATCAAGCAATGTGTGCGCAGTTTGTCTCCCTTTGAATCTCTTTCAAGAAATATCACCACCATCTTCTTGGAGAATTCTTGGAGCACTAAGATCAGATTTATCAATCCGAAACAGAAATGGAATTGTTAGTTCATCAAAAGTCTCTGAACATCTTCGTGTTCAGTCAATTTATAGATTTTTGTTTAACAGACATTCTCTGAGTCGAATAAGCTACTAATACAGTCGACTGAGTTATGATAGTTATAATAGTTCAGTCAAACAAGTAGCATAATGTCAACCAAAATAAAACTGCATTTAATACATTTGACCAAACATTCAATGCTCAACTAACTTTTGAAAATATAGCCATTATAGTACAAGAGCATAACAAAATTTCAAAACAAACAACTAATACAGTCGAATATGTGGTGCACATAGTCGACTTCGACAAATAAGAACATTTTGAAATTCTTTCCTTCTCAAAATCTCACAAAGCACTGATTCTCAAAATCCGTACAAAGACTTTAGCATAGTCGAATCAATTAATGATGGAGTTGACGTTACTACAGCTTTGTCTCACAGTTATAAGTTCATAAAAGTGTTTGTGGTTTTCGTGCATAAAAACATGTGCAATGCATCCTGAAATGATGTAACAAGTACAAGCTCAATATGTATGCATTCACATAACAATACAACACCTAAACATGTTCAACATATATATCATACATTCAACATAAGAACATGTAACACAACAACAACATATGTGTGTTATTAAGCAATGTGTTGTCATCATAAAAAATCAGAGTGATATAGATATTGTGTTGTCAACAATCTCAACAAAATCTACCTCCACATTCATCCAAACACATTCGCACATTTCCAAAAACACCTTGCGTGCATTAGCTTCATTCCACCAGAGAACCATTCTGCTGCCACTTCTGAGTCGAGGAGCCACTCCATTATTGAAGGTGGAGGACACTTCCATCAGTCTATCTCTTGACAGAAAGAGGTGCAGAAACACCCTTTTCACCCCTCGGAGGCGGATTTTGGATGCGGAAGCTCCGATCTTCAACTTTTAGGGTTCTATCTTTCATTCTTTTCATTATTTTCATCTAGTTTCACCATGTCTATGGTGAACTAAACCTCCATTGTTGTTGAGGAAACGATGTAATCCTTTGAAACTCTCATGTATTGAATTGATTTATATTTCAAATGCTTTACTTCATTAAATGTTAGGGTTTTTCCTCTACGCTCTATGCATGCTTTGTTTAACTCATTCAATTGCATGATCATTGATTTTGTCGATATGGACACATACGGGGAAATCTAGAACTAGGGAAATTCACCCAAAAGCAATATTACCTAGACATAGGGATAGGAGGGTTGGTTCCCTTTAAGCTTTTGTGCGAATGTAATGCATAATTAATTGCTAGATATATAAGACATTGTGAACTAGTAATTAAGAGTAGGCTTTCTTCATCGACACATCGGGTTTAAAGTAAATTAGAAAGTGGAATTAACATTAATGAAGAAGATGAATTCATAAATACATGCGAGTCGATAAGATAAGTTGGAAACCCCAACAACATAACCATTCCATATTTTATACACCAATCACCTGCGTATTCCTTAGTCAATTGATCAAAGACTTGCATTCATGTTTATTTTTTGCATTGCAAAACCTAAATTTTCGTTCTCAAGTCTTAAATAATTAACATATCACATGACTGTTTAGGCCAGTGAGTCTCTTGGGAAAATGATACTTGGTCTTACCATTTATATTACTTGATACGATTCGGTGCACTTGCCAGAGTCTTAACAAGCTTTTGGCGCCGTTGCCGGGGTCTCGTGGTTTAACTATTCTATTTGTGTGATTATTGATTAACTTTGAATTGATTTTATTTATTTATTTATTTATTTATTTCTTGTTTTCTTCTAACAAATTCTTTCTATGGTTTTGTTTTCTTGTGTATATAGGATACAATTCGTACTAGGAGCAAGAAAAATTCAGAACCTCTTCTTGAAGGATTGAGTGGAATTAGAAGGAGAAGGAGAAACAAAACATCTAGAGAATTGTTTCCTTCTCCAAAGACACTTTTACAACCCTCACCACAAGGATTTGACCAAAGCACTGAAGAGATGCCTGGAGAGAACAATGGAAGACGCACTCTGGCGGATTATACCACTATTGTTGGCCCTCATCACTTTAATAGGATTGCAAGGCCGAGGTTCAATGCTGCAAACATGGAGGTGAAACCAGCGTTGATACAATTGGTGAAGAATAACCAATTCAATGAACTATCTCATGAAAGTCCATATGAGCATCTGACCACATTCAACGAGATTTGCAACACTATGAAGATCAATGGTGTGTCGGATGACGCAATAAAGCTTAGTTTGTTTCCTTTCTCATTGGGAGGCAATGCTATGCTATGGTTGAATTCATTCCCGGAGGATAGGTTTACTTATTGGGAAGCTATGGTTTCAAAGTTTTTGAACAAGTACTTCCCGTAGTCTAAAATCATTAAGGGTAAGCAAGAAATTTCTTCTTTCAAGCAAGGCATGGAAGAAACTATGGGTCAAGCGCGGGACAGATACAAAAGCCTATTGAGGAAGACTCCCACACATGGCTTTGATGAAGCAACAATAGTCCTTTTGTTCCTTGGAGGTCTTGGCTCTCAGACAAAATTAATGCTAGATGCCTCAACTGGAGGTAATATACAGTGCAAGACTCCAGAGGAAGCTTTTGAGTTGTTTGATGACATGGCTACTAATGATAATGAAATAGGAGCTCCACCTCAAAAGAAGGGAGTTCTACAATTACAATCTCAAGATGCCTTGCTTACACAAAATAAGGTCATAACTCAACAGCTGGAGAATTTGACAAAGACATTTGCTTAGTTGCCAAAGGAGCTGAAGAACATTTTACAGGTTCAACAACAACTCTGAGAGTTATGTGGTGGTGATCATATAACAGTCAATGTGCGTATCCAGTGGAGGCCCAAGAGGACGTAAATTACATGGGCAATCAATTTCAATTCTACCAAGATAATTTCAACCAAGGGTGAAAACCTCACCTAAGCATGGGTCAAGGTCAGAATGGACAAGCTGGACAAGCAGGACAATTCAATAGACCACAATAACAACCATTACTATGGGAACAAGTATCTGCTTTGAATGATCGAACTACAAAGTTGGAAGAGATGTTCTAAAAATTTATGCAGGTGACTACCTCCACTAATAAGAGCATTGAAGTTGCCATAAGAAATTTGGAGATGCAGGTTGGTCAGTTGGCCAAAAGGATGGAGGATAAAGCAGAAAATCAATTTGGGGATAACACTGAGGTTAATCCCAAGAAAGAATGTAAAGCCATAGTGAGATAGTTGATGAGAGGGTGGAAGAGAAAAAAGAAAGAGTTGAGTTAGAGAAGAGAGTGAAAAAAGAGGAGAAAATAGGTGAGGGTGAGCACAAAAGAAAGAGAAGAAGAGGGGAGAGAAAAAAATTGAGAAAAATAAAAAAGTTCTTCCTTATCCTAAGGGGCGTGAAAGAATTGATAAAGAGAGACAATATGAGCGTTTTAAGGAGATTTTCAGGCGATTGGAGATTACTATACCTGTGACCAAGGCATTGCAGCAAATTCCTGCTTATGCAAAGTACATGAAGCAGTTCCTCAAAGAAAAGAGATATCTAGATAAGGAAACTATTGAGGAACAGGGTGCTTGTAGTCTGGCTTTGAAGAAGGAACATCCTCCAAAAGTGAAAGATCTAGGAAGTTTTACCATTCCTTGCATAATTGGGAATGTGAAAATAGGGAAAGCGCTAATTGATTTAGGGTCAAGCATTAATTTGATGCCCCTGTCTGTGCTTAAGAATAATGGTGGTCTTAGAGAGAAGCCGACAATAATTTCTTTGCTAATGGCGGATGGATCACTTAAGAAACCCTATGGTGTGGCGGAGGACATTGTGGTTCAAGTAGAGAAACATGAATTCCTGGTTGACTTTATCGTGATGGAGATGGAGGAGGATAAGGAGATCCCAATTATTCTTGGAAGACCGTTTATGAAAACGGCCAAGGTAATCATCAATGTGGATGATGGGATGATTATGCTTAAAGACCAAGACAAGGAGGTGATCTTTAATGTCTTCAAAGCGAAGCAGTAGATTTAAGAAAAGAAGACTAGTCATAGAGCTGCATATGAGGATGCACCAATGACTAGCCTTAAAGCTTTCAAGCTGGTGAACATAGGCAAAAATTATTTCTTTTCACAGGTTAAGGAAGAAGAAAAAGATGACAACGAAAGGATGATTCATCATGACTCCAAAGTTGAACAACTCAAACTTGGCACCCCTGTGAGATTCAAGAACAAGTTGTGGGTTGTGAAAGATTTTAAAGAGAATGGAGTGATAGAGATTGAAGCTCCATATTCAAAACGAGACAAAAAGATGGTTCAGAAGCAATTGATGAGTTGGTGTGATGAAAGCAAGAGAAACACCAACATTAAAGATGGAACTTGAGCATTATTGGGTCAAACTAATGACGTTAAAAGAACGCTAGCTAGAAGGCACCCCAATGATTTAAAAACATAGATTTTTATTTTGGTGTGTAATTTTTAAATACTTTCGAACATTATTTTGTTGGGTTATGAGCCTGCTAAGGCATAGCATCTACTGATGGATGCTAGATGATTGACTATCTACTGAAGGATAGTAAGAAGGAACACATACTGATGGGTGATGGTAAGGTTTGCACCTACTGATGGGTGTTGGAGGATTCCTGGGTTACGCTCATGACGTTAAACAAGCGCTACCTGGGAGGCAACCTGATGGAGACCAACTCCAGTTGGAACCGTGCAGGCAGAAACTCCAAACCAGAAGAGATCAGCAATGGTAGTGGGTGCAGCGAAATGATGGAGTTAATGAAGTGTTTAAGGTGAAGAGAAGTGTAAAGGTGAGGACTCACAACTTCGACGCCCTTCCTACAGAGGAAGGAAGCTAGAGGAATGGGAGGAGAAGTCGAAAACCATAGAGACTCAAGAGCAATAGGGTTGGGAATTGAATTCAGTAACATAAGCTCAAAAGTGGGAAAATACAAGGGGGAGCCCCTCTTATTTATAGGTGAAGAGGGGCCTCATTTCTGATTTAAATCCCTCCTCAATTCAAATAATTTTCACATAGGAGGCTCACCATTCCAAACCAGCAAGATCCATGCTGCATTCCAGGTCAGCCAAGTCACGTGGAAGAGGTTTCCTTGCAGGCGTTGGCGTTGCTGATTTGCGCTGAGCTTCAATCTGCCAGCAACTTCCTCCTTTGGTTCCTTTGCTGTCGTTATTGATTTAGCTTCTTGGATGGCTCACACATGGTCTCCAAGCTTTATTTATACCCTATAAAACAACATATGAACATATTAAAAGATAATCCTTCTAAGACTTGTAGAAAGAAAAATTTAAGAAAGCCTTTAAAAGTCCTTCTTCAGCTTCGCTTTCTTTGCCTTAGCTTGAGTTGCTACTTCTTTGAATGGCTTCCCTAGTTAGGTTTCCATCATACCCTCCCTCTTGTAAATCGATTTGTCCTCAAATTGGAAGGTACAAAGAAGCACAACTTGGTTTATTTCTTCCCTCCTGGATCAAAAGTATATCTAAAACACACAAAGATGAACATTATTAAAATGATGTATCTAAGGAAAATAATACAGAATGAAGGCCTTCTATCTTTGAAAAATATTTTCTTAGAAGTATCTTTGGCCTTTATTTTATTTTTTCTTTGACTTTGTTTTGAACATTCCCCTTCATTATATGATGAAACAAAGTGACTTTTTTGAGAAGATTCAAGGTATTTACCTTTGGATGAACAATTTAAAAGCATGCATACCTTCTTTTCCTTTTTCTTTTATCCTTTAGAAGGTTGCTTATCCAACCTTTGTTCTTATTTTCTTTCTTCTTCAATTTTCATTTTTATTTTTATTTCATCCTTTTCACTTGTTGAGGTGTAAGAGGAATGAAAGTTATTTTATTTTCTTTGTGGAGAAAAGTTATCTTATTGGTGTAGCCATCATGAGTGAAGTTATGATCATATTGCCATGGCCTACCTAGTAGAACATGCCCAACATCTATTGGCACAACATCACATAAAATTGTTTCTTCATAGTTTCCAATGGAGATAGGTATGTTTACTTGTATTTTAACTACTATTTCTTCATCCTTTTTTATCCATTGAAGCTTGTAAGGCTTGAGATGAGGAATAGTAATTAAGGCTAATTTTTCCACCATTCTAAAACTACAACAATTAGAAGAGGATCCACTATCCACAATCAATGAACAAGTATTTTCAAAAACTTTATATCTTGTGCGGAATAGATTTTCCCTTTGTGATTGTTCTATTTCTATATGTTGACTTCCAAGAAGTCTTCTCACCAATAACAACTCTCCTTCACAAGGTAAGGCTTCTTCATCGGATATGGAGGTATTTGAATCACTAGAAGAATCTTCATCTTCATTTTGATGTTCTAGGATACAAGTAGACCTTCTGTTAGGACACTCAGAAGAATAGAGTCCTTTGTAACCACATCTAAAACACTTGGTCTCTTTTACCATATTATTTTTTGAATATTCTTTAGAGGGATATTATTCTTGTTCCTTTTCCCTAGGTCCCTCTTCTTTTGATTTGGAGGGTTCACCCTCCCTCTTGAACTCTTTCCTAGGGTAGGAAGAATCAGAGTAGTCTTTTTTAGAGGGAGTTTTCCTCTTTAATTGTGGCTTTACTCTAATACAAAGTTGTACTAACTCATTGAGATCATTATAAGGTAAAAGTTCTACCTTATCTCTTATGTCATAATTAAGTCCACTTTGGAACCTAGCAATTGTTATCCTTGGTTCCTCTCTTATCCGAGCTCTCAACATGAGTAACTCCATTTTCTGCCTATATTCCTCAACACTCATGTTTCTCTGTTGGAGTTTATGGAGCTTGTCCATTAACTCTCTGTCATAGTAAACTGGAACATGCCTTCTTCTTAAGGCAGACCTCAACTCATTCCAATACGTAATGGAAGGTAGGTGTCTCAATCTCAGGTCTTTTACCAAGGCAGTCCACCAACATAAGGCATAGCCTTGAAAGCTGAAACAGGCCATTGTTACTCTCCTCTCATCATATATTTGGTGACACTCAAACAATTGCTCAACTTTCATCTCCCATTCCAAATATTCTTCAATATCATCTTTACCATGGAAGGGAGGAAGATCTATTCTAGTTTCCCTTGGGTAATATTCGCTCTCTCTCTATGATTTCTCCTAGGAGATAATTTATAGTGGTCATCATTGTGATGACTACTATATTACTCATGTTCACTAGGGGAAGAGAATGTATCCCCATGATAGTCTTTTCTCCTATATGAAGTCCCTTCTTTCTTTTTACCCTTGTTTTGATTGACCAAAAGTTGTCCAATCATTTCTTTGAGCTCACTAATATCTCTATCCCTTTGTTGATATCTTTGCTCAAATTCCTCTCTTAGTTGTGAACTTTCATTGTTGGGCTTTAAACTTCCTTGTACACTAGATTGACTCATTCTTGTCAAGTATAGAGAAAAGATTTTCACAAGGGTTTCAAAGATTTGACAAGTAATGAGTGAAAAGATTTTCATAAACTTTCTTTGTTTTGGTGAAAAAAATTTCTCAAAAGATTCTAGAAGTAAAAATGTTTCCATGTAGCTCCCAAGAAGAAGAGGTGAGTCACAATTGGACAAGCTTAGAAACCAAGTTCTTCCTAGCCAGAGTTTCCTTAGATTTTCTTTTACCTTAGTTTCTAAATAGAAATCTTTCAAAATGTTTTTAAATGCTAATGAAATTCTCCTAAGAACCAAAAGAAGGTTTAGCTAGATGCAATGCTATCCTATATACCACGGAGACTTAAAAAAAAAAGATCAAACAAGCAATTTAAAGAAAGCAATAAAGATGCGAAATGTAAATGCTAGACGACCGTAAGTGAAAGTGCAAGTGACACTTGGAGCCCCTTGACACACTTCCACACTAAGAAAACAAAATTGCACTATTACAATGTTTAAATGTGATCTTGGAATTGCTTCAAGAAAATTTTTCCAAGTAACTTAACCCAAAAAACCGAAAAGGAAAGTAAACTACAAAGGTTCCGTGATAATAAGGCTCAAACAAGCTCAAAATAATGCCTAAAACTAGTGTGAACTTCAAGCTTCAGCTGCTGCTATGTATTGCTCAAAATCTATATGGAAGTTGAGCATTTTTTTTGGTTGGAGAATTGCTGCTGGAACGGGATCTGCAACTGCTAGACAGTAGAGTTACAGCTCCTCAAAAGCTCCCTTTCTGTTTCCACTTCAGCCCCTTTTCCACTCCCTAAGATGCTACCTCAGTAGGTGAAGGTTTCTGCTTCTGGATGCCTCACAAAAGCTACCCCAGCACCTCAAGATTCCACTCAAAACACCCCAAACAAAATTAGCAAACTGCACTAGAATTTCAAACCAGATTTTTGAATGTTTGATAATTTTGGAAGCTAAGAATGAGGAAAGAAAATAGGAACAGGGCTGGAACAATAGCAAGCACTCGAAAGAAACCTATCAATGGCACTAGAACAGATTAAGAAAACAATAAAAACGAAAATGGCAGATCACAAACTCATCCAGACCAAACTGTTTGATAGTTTACCAAAGTGTTTGTTAAAATGCCCCAATGAAAATCGAATTTTGTGTTTTGGGGTTTGGACTGCTTGAACCTGGATTGCACGGTTCTGCAGGCTTTTTAACATTTGATATGACTTATTTTGATCATTTATTTTCAATCTTAAATAATGAACCAGCTCTTGCTACAATCCAAGAATGAATTTGCCTAAGGAATACCAAAACAGTGGCTGGAAAATAGAATCTGAACTAAAAAAATAATTTGATTTTGGTGGTTTAAAACCCAAATTCGTAGGGAAGTGTTTTAAACTCACAATTAACAGTTCAAGCAACTTTAATTGATGATTTTGAGTGTATTCAAACTTTAAAATGAAGTATAATCTGCTGGCAACTCAAAATCATCATTCCACTTCCATTTTTAACCAAAAAATGATGGTTTCAAATGCAAATTTGTATATAGTTTAATTTTTGACCAAATGAACAGTACTAGCAATTTTAAACCATCAATTTTGACTTGCTCAAACTCTTAAACAGCACAGAAATAGCAAAATTCGAAATTCACCTCTACTGTACCAAATTATGCAGTAAAATGCATCAACTCATCCACCCAGAATCAGTTCTAATGGAATCAAAAGCTGGACAGTGATGAAATTGACTCAAAGAAGTGTAAATGCACAAGAACTAGGCTAGAATTGAAAGGCTTAGCATGACCAAACTCAGATTACACAATTCAAATAAATTGAGCACGGTGAAAAGCCAGAATTCTAATATGAAACAGTGAATTGCTAAGGATTTTTAGCAACCAAGCTATGCATATTGCATTTCATTGCTTATTCTGGTTTGCTACATCTTAAGACACTGTTAAACCCCTAGCAAGTGTACCAGATCGTATCAAGTAATAAAAATCGGTAATCCCAATATCGTTCTTCCCAGAGGACTCTTAAGGCCTCATCTTTCGTGTAAACAAATTGTTTAAGACTTGAGTAAAAGAAAATTAGTTTAAATGGTTTGAATGCAAAACAGAAATAAACATGCAAATGCAGGAATTCAATTGACTAAGAGAAACTATGAATGAATGAGGTTGTTGGGGTTTACAATTTCATCTTACCCACCCTCATATATCTACTCTTCTTATTTACTTTGCTTATTTATCATATTGCCATGCAAACTTTCTTGGTCTACCCTTAACCCAATCCCTTGGTGAAAAGAGCCTATTACTAATTACCGGCTTGCTATCCCTAGCCTCCCATAGTAATTAATAATGCATGATAAGTAGAAGCAAAATACAATTAATCGTCCTACCCCTATCCCTAGGCGGTATTAACATAATCAAGGAATTCTCCCCAGTTCATGACATTACTGTACGTCCCCGTATCAATAAAGACAAACAACATCTACCGAATGAATTAAACGGTAAAAGCATTAAATACAGGTAAAGAACCCAACAATTGATAAATCAAGCATATGCAAGCATATAAAGTAAACAAGAATTTGGATATATGAGAGCTGCAACTTTGTTCCCCAACAACAAAAGGTTTAGTTCACCATAGTCATGGTGAAACTAGATGAAATATAATGGAAGAATGGAAAAGCAAACCCTAGATTTGATAAAGTGGAGCCTAAGCATCCAAGAAATCTCCTCCAAAGGTGTAAAGCTGTCATGGACGTTGTTCTCTGCCAAAAGAATTACATTTGGATTCGCACTAGGGCTATATATAAGCCAAAAAATAATAGAAAGATCTCAAAATCCAAAATATAAAAACAGACAACCACCCAGGTGCCAAAATTGGCCGCTCAGCGGTTTGCCTCAACACCCGCCACCGCCCAGGCACCTAAAATGACCGCTGAGCGGTTTGCCTCTTGTCGCTCTGGACACTCAGCGTCACCGCTGAGCAGTTCACAGACTCTTCTTTTCTTCCTTTTTCTCCTTCATTCTTGAGTCTATGACCTTCCTACTTCATTGCCATCTTCAATTTTCATCAAAAACCCTGCAAAACAAGCATAATATCTCTAGAAACAACTTTTGACTCTCATGTGACACAACTTAAGAGTTTTACTTGATTCTAAGCTCATTTTAAGCTACAAAGGGTGTGATTTAATATCAAATTTATGCATGAAAATAACGGTTTTGAGACCGTTATTAAACACATTCAACAACATTAAACAATGTTGTACCAAGCTTCAGAGTCAAGGAAAACAGCTGAAACAGATTTAAAAGTTTTGAACCAGAAACAAACAAAACAAATTCTGCAGCAGAATTAACTAGAATTAAAACAGATTTGCTTCTTTGGTGCTTCAGCTTATACCACCAAGGCTAGAACAAGTCTTCATTGCCTTTATTGGTAGATATATAGCTTGTCTAGCACTTGCAATCAAGCAAACACGAAATGAACCAGCAGAAATGAATACCGAACAGAGACAAAGTGAAAACTGCAACTATAAAGTACACAAGACTAAGACATTACTGAATTTGAAAATTAAAGCTGGAAATGACTCAAACAAGTAAGCTTCACCGTTTAAAATGAAAAGTAAACATGAACACACAATAGGAACACGAAAATCAGAACTGGAATAATAATTAAAACGCAAAACAGAAATGAAAAGAACACTAAAACAGAATCTGGAAAACACATGACAGGAAGCAAAACCAGAATAAAATTGAAATAGGAAATGGAGGAAATAGCTTAGCTATGGGTGCGTGGACGACCACAACTCCTTATACCACTTGATGGAGACCAATTCCAACTAGAACTGTGTAGGCAGAAGCTCCAAACCAGACGAGATCAGCAATGGTAGTGGGTGCAACGGAATGATGGAGCTAATAAAGTGTTTAAGGTGAAGAGAAGTGTAAAGGTGAGGCCCCACAACTCAGATGACTTTCCTACAGAGGAAACTAGAGGAATGGGAGGAGAAGTTGAAAATCCAGAGAGAGTTAAGAGAAATAGAGCTGGGAATTGAATTCAGCAGTATAACACTAAGCTCAAAAGTGGGAAAATACAAGGGGGAGGCCCTCTTATTTATAGGTGAAGAGGGGCCTCGTTTCTGATTTAAATCCCTCCTAAATTCAAATAATTTTCACATAGGAGGCGCGTCATTTCAAAAAAGCAAGATCCATGCTGCATTCCAGGTCAGCCAAGTCATGTGGAAGAGGTTTCCTCGCAGGCGTTGGGCGTTGCAGACTTGCGCTGAGTGTCAATTTGCCAGCAACTTCCTTCTTTGGTTCCTTTGCTGTCTTTATTGATTTAGGTTCTTAGATGGCTCGCACATGGTCTTCAAGCTTTATTTATACCCTATAAAACAACATATGAACATATTAAAAGATAATCCTTCTAAGACTTATACAAAGAAAAATTTAAGAAAGCCTTTAAAAGTCCTTCTTCAACTTCCCTTTCTTTGCCTTAACTTGAGCTGCTACTTCTTTGAATGGCTTCCCTAGTTAGGTTTCCATCACAACCTAGTTTATTGAATTTATCTTTGTTTGTTTGTTTTGATTCTGTTTTAATTGCATTATCGGGCTTTGATTGTTTAATGTTTGAGTGGTAAGAGAGACTAAGTGTATTGATTAAGTGAGAGTGTGTGAAGTGAGTGGAAAAGATATGAAAATCGAAAAATTGAGAGTAGAAGCTGAGGGTGTTTGATCAAGAACGCTTAAGGCAAGCTAGAAAGGTGAAGAGATGTGCCGCGCTCACTGCTCAGTGCCAGCCTAGCGTTGAGCGCGACTTCTGCAAAGTTGGGTCTTTGTGTTTTAAATTGGGCTCAGCATGAGTTGGCCCATTAGAAATTTCACTTACCCTAGGTCTTTCCCTAGCTACCCCATTTAGCCCCTACTCATCTTAGCCACTCCAAAGTCCTCTCCAAAGGATTCTCTCCACTTCCTCCTTCATCTCTCTTCACAAAACCCTTTCTCCAACCATTTTTGCAGCAATTTTGCATCTAAGTTTGGGGTTTTGTGAGAGCTCTGCTGTTAGGGTTGATTTCCTAAATTTCATTGGGCATTTTCCATACATTAAGCATCTCCACCCAAGTAAGTACATGCATTTTACATTCTACGGTTTTGAAAGCATGATTTTGAATGAATATTGTTGTCTAAGCATGATTCTTGAGGGATTTTGATATTTATGCATGATTGGTTGAAATAATCACTGTTTGGACCGATTAAACTTCTTGATTGAGGACTAGAACTGTGAAAAATGCATGAGGGTAGTGTTTGAAGACAAGTTAGGGTTGTTTTCAAAGTTTAGACTGTTTACTGCTCAACGCGAGTTCTGCAGGTTATAATTTTTTGATTGTTGGCCTTTGTGTGATGTTTGTTTGGATGTTTTTGGTTGCAGGTGACGCTGAGGGGCCATGTTTTGCCCTCAGTGAATATAGGGAAGTGTGTTGGAGCTTGCTTTGTGATTTACTGATGCTTAACAATACTTCTTGTGGTTTTGTGAATTGTATTTGATGTAGGGATGACCTCCTCATCAGGGAAGAGAATCAAGACCATGGGACCCAAGAGAAGGAACCAGAGCATCCCTATTCTACCAAATCCCTCTGTAGGAACTAGAGCCACCTTCCTGTATTGTGTGCTGAATGGGCTAAATATTAATATTGGACAGGTCATAGTAGATGAGATTCAAACTTGTGCCAATACTGTGAATAACAAAGCGCCCTTGGGGCATCCATCTCTAATCACACACCTTTGTGAGTTGGCTAGGTTTAACACTTCCACACCGCTGATGGAGCGAACAAGGAAGGCAATTGATGATGCCTACTACAAGCAGTATTATGGGGGAGATGACGCAGCCCAGCCAGTACCACCACAACATCCTCCTAGAAGGAGAGTACCACAACCAGCAGAAGCACAACCTCATGATGTAGAACCTTTTCGAATGAGGGATATGTATATGTCTCTGATGGAGTCCAGGATGCAGGCATTGCACAGAGGGCAAGTGGCCACTGTAGAGATCATCATAGGGATGTATGATACACCCCTTGGACGACGGTGGACTATGGACGAGTTTAACACTGTGCTGGGTTGGCCGGATGATCAGGCATAGGCCAGTGGAGTTGGAGCAGCCGAAGCTCGAGCTATGGAAGAGGATGATGATGAGGATGACTACTATGAAGATGCTCAAGAAGGAGAAGAAGAAGATGACGAGGAAGACTCTAATGACAGCATGGGATGAGGAGTTAAGATAGCATCTACTGATGGATGCTAGCATCACTAGAGCAGGGTTTTTTCTTATCTTTTGTTTTGTATTGTTGAACTTATTTGCGTTTGTTTTTAGAATAGGGTTGATGTACTCAGTTTGAGACTTATTTCTGATGTGATGGTTTGATATTGATTTGCGTGTGATGAGTATTGCTTGATGATGCTTTGATATTGATTGATGTTGAGATTGTGCACTATATGCATGATGTTGTGATTGTGATTGTGTATATGGAGTATGTGGAATATTGAATTAACCTATATGTGAGGTTTTGAACTCCAGAGTTTTTGTGATGAATGATTACTATTTCCTTTGGAAGCATGAATGATTTTGCCCAGGTTTCTATGATTGAATGACTTGCTTGCTTGTGTCATATGATCAAAGCCATTTTTTATTAACCCTTTCTTAGCCAATGCATGATTTGAACCCAAATGAAAAAGAGCACAAAGTGTTCTACCCTTTTTGAACTTTGAGCCTTATACAGAATATGAAAACCCTTTTGAAAATATTTACCTTTAGTTAAGTTGAGAATCATTGTGTGGTATGGATAAAGGTTCAAGTTTGACGTTGATTGGGAAAGCTGAGAAAGAAAGATAAGCATTGAGCTAAATGTTGAATGACTCTCTTAACTCAAGGATTTTGTGATCTAGAAAAGCCAATTTTTCTTTTTAGCCCGGCCACATTACAAGTCAATAAAAGTCCTTGTTATGACATTTCTGTGTGAGTATGTTTGATTGTAGTAAATGAAAGGCAATTTTGTTCTATGTGACATTGGGATAGTAGAGGGAAGGAGTGACCTCTAGAAACACCTGTGTGATTGAGTGAAAAACTTTATCTGGTGAGGAATGATTTCATGAGTACATGATTGCATCTATGCTTAGTTAATTGATCATTCATGAGAATAGCATTTGTTGGATATTATGAGATTATGTAAACACCATGATGAGTGTTCATCTTGACTGAATTCTGTTTGATGAGGTGAGTTGAGTAATTACTTGTCTTGAAGAAAGAATGTTTGAATGTATTGAACCATTGTATTGATTAGTGGAAGACTGAGTTACATCTTGTTTGCTTGACGACAAGCAAAGTTCTAAGTTTGGGGTTATGATAACGGTTGAAAACACCATTATTTTAAACTTAATTTTGATACTAAAAACACCCTTTATAACTTAGAAATTGGCTTGAAATCCTGCTTTTGCATAAATTGAGAGAATAAGAGAGTTGAAGGTGGTATTATTGGTTTTATGCTTGTTTTTCCTTGTTTTGGCAAGAATTAAGATGAATTGGAGGAAAGAAGTTGATGTAGAAAGGATTTAGACTCAGGAAAAGATGGAAAATAGAACAAAAGATTGAAAGCATCTAGCGTTGAGCGCCATTTTCACCTCTGAGCGCCAAGCTTGCTGTTGAGTTCTCTGTCTCACGCCTGAGCGCCACCGCTAAGAGCCAATTTCCATTGTCTCACGTTTGGGCACCACCGCTGAGCATCACTTTGAGAACCGCACCTATCGTTGAGCACCGTTTCTTTCACTGAGCGTTGACTACGTAGGCCTGGGCCAGTTTCTGCTATTTTTTATAAACAATATAAGGGTTTAGACGACCTAGAGGGTCTATCTTTTGATAGAAAGAGGCGCAGAAACACCCTTTTCACCCCCAGGAGGCGGATTTTGGATGTGGAAGCTCTGATCTTCAACTTTTAGGGTTCTATCTTTCATTCTTTTAATTATTTTCATCTAGTTTCACCATGTCTATGGTGAACTAAACCTCCATTATTGTTGAGGATGTAATCCTTGGAAACTCTCAAGTATTGAATTTATTTATATTACAAATGCCTTACTTATTTAATTGTTAGGGTTTTTTCTCAATGCTCTATGCATGCTTTGTTTAACTCATTCAATTGCATGATCATTGATTTTGTCGATATGGACACATACGGGGAAATCTAGAACTGGGGAAATTCTCCCAAAAGCAATATTACTTAGATATAGGGATAAGAGGGTTGGTTTCCTTTTGATAACGGTTTAAAACACCATTATTTGTGATATGATTTTGATACTAAAAGCACCCTTTTTCACTTAGAAACTTGCTTGGACTCACACTTTTTCAAGTGAATAAGAGAGTTGAGGTTGATTTCAATGATTTTATGACTAATTCCTCTTGTTTTGATAGAGATTAAGGTAATACTGGAAGTAGAGATGAAAAGCCAAGAAGATGGAGCTCAGAAGGACTTAAAAAGGCATCAGAAGGAGGGACAACACGAAGCCCAGGCGCCTAGAAGGGAAGCTTGAGTGTGCAGAATCGACGTTCACCGCCCGAGCGGTCTCCCTAGCTCGAAGCTTGGGCGGCGAAACTCGTAGCCCGGGCCTTACATGAGGTGGTCTCACCGCCTGGGTGGTCTCCTTGGATGCCTGAGTGTCGACTTTTGTGGATCAGACCCTGTTTCTGCTCTGTTTCGACTCTATTAGATCGGGCCCTATTTTTGCACGTTTCTGACCTTATTTAAAGGACCCTAGGGCTTTAGGTTTTGTATCTCTGGCAGAGAAGAGCATAGCATTACACTCTTTTCCCAATTCTTAGGCTTTCATTCTCATTCTTTCTTCCATTGTTCATAGAGTTATCCCATGTGTATGGGGAACTAACTTCTATTTAGTGTTGGGGGATGATGTAACCTTGTAAACTCTCATGTACTTGAATTGATTCTTAATTCCATATGCTAAGAACCCCATAATGCACTTAAGAACCCCATAATCCTTACTAAGAACCCCATAATGCACTAAAGAACTAAGCATATTGAGATTAGACATCATTTCTTGAGAGACCATATTCAAAAGGGAGATTTCCAAATTGAATATATTGACACTTTACATCAATTAGCTGATACTTTTACAAAAGCACTGTTTAAAGATAGATTCTATGATCTTAGAAGAGAGTTAGGAGTGTTAGATATGTCTTAGGCTAAAAATTCATGCAATTTTCTCAATTTTTGTACATTCAACATTTTTAATCGATTATCACAGGGTAATAATTGATTATTCTTGGCTTTGGCAAAAGTCTCTAATCACAGATAATCGATTATCACATAAAATAATACATTAATCCCATTCAAACCAAAAACTGGACATTCATGAGCAGATAATCGATTATCTTCAACAATAATCAATTATTCTACAATTTCTGGAAAGTAACCTATGAACTGATAATCGATTATCACTAACAATAATCGATTATCATGCGTAGATTCTCAAAAATATAGTCGTTGGAGCCCTCTATAACGGCTATAAACGGCCATAAACGGCTAGTTTCTCCATTTTTCTTATAAATAGCCTCCTATAATCAATTAATGGTCACTTCTTTAGACCCAAAAACTGCTGCAATCAAATCTGAACCAAAAATCTCTCCATTTCTGTTCATTTTTCTCAAAGCCTCATTACTTCAAATTCCTTCCATGGCTGAACCCAGAAGAAATCGTAGACGTATTGCTGGTGCTTCCTCTTCTTCCAAACCTCGTCTGCCATGATTGATGGGTGGATTTCGGATCAAGAGAAGCATGCGGAATATGTCAACTTTTGGCAAGAATGACTCATCATGGCAGTAAAATTCATACGCCTAGACTTTTATCGTTTCTATGGTTTTCAATTTTTGGATCTATTCGAAAATCAATGACTTACTCACTTAGTGAAGCAAAAGGGGTGTATCTATCCCAATCTATCCCACCTTTCGTCAAATGGGATTTGTTGCTATAGGAAGAGCAATCATGCATAAAGATGATGACCATCAAAATAATCGATTATCACTACTCCTGTTTTGAACTGCCCAAGTTCCTGGAATAATCGATTATCCCATATAATAATTGACTATCAAACTTTTGAAAACACTATAACGGACTTGAATAATCGATTATCACTTACAATAATCGATTATTACTGGCAGTTGGAAAGAGACTTTTCATTTTCGGACCAATTGCTTATATATAGGTGCTCTTAGAACTTCAGACTCAACTTTGAGCTTTTTAAGAATACAGTTTGTCTGAGAATGTTCTAAAAGCTAGTTCAAGTGCTTTGCTTAGTCTCCTGAATAGGAGAAGCTCGCATTTCGTGTGTTGATAGTCGAAGCGATTCTCTTCGAGTTGGCAAGGTGGTCATCTTCTGGTTCATTTGTGGAAGGAAGATTTTATCTGTGTTGTTTCGGTTCGTTTGTCGAAGGAAAGTGTAGATTGCCGCTTTTGGTTCGTTGGTCGAAGGAAGCACCCTTCCGGTTCGTTTGTCGAAGGAAGGTTTTATCATTATTTTTATTCACTCTTATTGTAATTTGTGAAACTGATTTTTAGTGAAACAATTAATCACCTTTTATAGTGATTAACAACTGGACGTAGATTCTTTTGAATCGAACTAGTATAAAAATCTAGTGTGTTAATTTTCTACTCCCTACACTCTTTATTGTTTTATGCACATAAACTGTTTCATAAATTTTCTGTAAGAAAATTTACTTTTAAAACTGACCATTTCAATTTAACTTGTGACCGAACACGCTTTTTGCTTTATTACTTTTATTCCGCTGCGCTACTTTGTCCATCCGGTACCAACCAACAATTTACCCAAAATAAGTATTATCCAACCAATCTCACATTAAAATAAGGTTAAATTAGTCTTTTGGTCCTTATATTTGTTCGTGAATCTCAACTGGGTCCTCATTTTTTTTTGGTCCCAATTGAATCCAAATACTTGTTAATTTGAGGCAATAAAGCCCTCTCCATTAATTTTGGACTGATGCTATCTAATTGTGATGACGTGGATACAGGTATTAGTAGCTCATTTATACTGATTCAATTATGTGGAAATTTTCATTTAAAAAATTAGTTTTTGACATGGATATTTGTATTTATGGATTTTTTTTACTTTGAAGTTCAATAGGAAAGAAAAAAAATCCTCCTTCTTCAACAGCCTTTGCAATTTCAGAAAGCCTCAACAAAAAATAAATAAATAAAAAAGAACACAATATTATGGCAGCACCCATGCCAACAAGAAGACCCCAACTGTAGGAAACCCCAACTCGAGCCAAAGTTGAATGCTTGGGTTGATTATGAAGGTGGGCCTAAGGTGATGGAAGTTAGGTTAAGCAAATGGGGTGAACAATAGCCTTTTACTCAAATACATACATTGCACATAGGGTGAAACACCCAATACCAGAATCCAATCCAAAAAAAGGAACCCTTCTCCTTCCTCTGTTTTTTGATTTCGACTGTTTTGACATATGGGGAGCGTTGTTTTTCCTTTTTATTCTCTTTGTTTTGGCTTGGTTCTCGTAGGGAGGCGAAGGCTAGGTTCGGTGGCTCAGGCATGACGCCTCTTCTTGGTTGTGGGTGCCACCGCAGCAGCGTCTCAACAACGTGAGTATCTCTAAACGTGGGTGTGCTCATAGTGGTGGGGATCATGGAAACTTCCCTTTTCGAAGCAAACTGCGACGGTGATTGGCAGCGAGTTGAGTGGGAATTTGGGGATTAGTTTTTTTTTTTTAATTTGGGAATTCTTGGGATTCTTGGTCTTAGAGTGTTTTGGGGTTTTTTCTGCATTTTCATTTTGATTCGCGTTTGGGGTGCGTTTCGTGGTTTCTTGCCTGATGATTGGTTGCAGAATTTTGGTAGTTAGGGTTCAAAGTAGATTTTTGTTTTTTTTCGATTGGTTTCTGGTATTGGGTGTTTCACCCTGCACCTCGACTACCTCCGACCGCGAGAGCGAAGCTGATGGCGGTTGCCAGAATCAGGGCCTTGACGGGATTAATGAGTTGCAACGACATGAAGAAGAAAGTAAATAACACGTCATAGAATTAAATAATATAAGATAATACCACGTCATATAAGACTTATTAAAATACTTAATAATAAATTAAATAACAAATTCCACGTAATATAAGATGTACACCACATCAGCAATTGTAAACGCTGTCAATGAAAACTGAATGGATAGGACTTAATTGCTCAATTTTACAAGTTTATGGACCCAATTGAGACCGGAAAAAAAAACGAAGACCCACTTGAGATTGACCAACAAATATAAGGACCAAAAGAGGGTTTTAACCTTAAAGTAATACTAATAATGTTTCTCTGTCATTTACACACAAGGGAGATACCAAACTTTAAGGGTGTGTTCACTTGAGGGTGATTGAGGGAGATGATTTAGAGGAGAGTGATTGAATGGATTTGAGGGTAATTTTTTTTTTGTGTTTATTTGAGTGGATTTGGAGGTAATTGAGAGTGAATTTAGAGGTACAGTTTCTGAGAATTAGTGTAGGATTTGATTGATGTGATAGTTTTAAAAATTTGTTTAATTGATAGAAATTAAAGATTACCAAAATGTCCTAAGTATAAAGTAATATAAAATGATATTTTTTAATGTTATATTTAATTGTAAAAATGTTTATTAAGAGTAAAAAAATAAAAATAATTATTAAAAATAATTTTTAATAAGTAAAAAATATAATAATTTAGTAAAATGAATTTATTTTTAAATATAGTATTTATTTGTAATAAATATATACATTAACAAAAAAAAAGAAAGATAAATAAAAATATAATCATAAGTTTAAATTTCATATTAAATACATATCAAAAAGGTTTCACATTAACTAAATATGGAAAAACTAAACATTAAGAAAATTCTGAGATTTAATAGGTTAAAGTTTTGAATTAGAATGATGTCTACATAAAGGAAAAAAAAATCATAGTAACCTAGACCTAGTATTCTGAAATGCCAAGCTCCCTTCTCCGTTCTCTAACCTTCCCACACTTACCAGCGCCTTCGTCGCCAAAGGCTTGAGCGCGCGTGACCTTACTGTGCTCTCTGGCAGCCACAATATAGGTCAAGTGTTGTGCCAGCTTTTCAGAGCTCGCATCTACAATTGAACCAACATCGACATCAGCATTTGCCCTTTCTCCGGTGGGGACACCAACTTGTCCCCTCTGGACTCCCTCACTCCCATTCATTTCGACAACAAATACTTCTCTTAGTTGGTGGCTGGTTGTGGCCTTCTCATCTCAGATCAAGTGCTCTTCATGGTGGCTCTCAAGACCCTTTGGTCAGAATCTACAGCGACAATAATGAATCCATGATCAAGACGGGTCACTGAATACAACGTTGTTCGAAGTGTATACAGGGGCACATGTGTCTTTTTCAGCTGAACCCCTCCAAATCTCCTCTCCTCCGCGGGTGAGTAAACAATAGCGAATCTCGTAATTCATCTCCAATCGTTCTGCACAAATTATTGCAAGTAAACACAACTTTGCTTACAATTCATCGCTTCTCAACATTCATAAATAGTAATTCACCCTAAAGTGAACACATCATAAAAGAGTCTTGCTTGCGGCACACGAAGTCCACGCATTGTATCAATGATACTCTATCATTATTTCTAATCAAATGGAATCCACACCCAACACAAATATATATTTACGCAGATAAAAGAGTCCCCAGGAAAGTATTTCCTAATGAACTAAAATCTAAGGAAAAGAAATATAAAACTGCAACCCCAAACGAATAAAAGTCCCCCTACACTGCAATCATGAAAATATCACTTCCTTCGATTAAAGTGAAAGACCACCCTTAACTATCAGCATGGGACCCACCCCCACCCTATTAAAATGCTCACTAACTTGTTATTTCTCCTTCTCTCAATATATAAATAAAGAAAATGTTCTTTTAACAACTATATTTTATAATTTTTTAACAACGATTACGTGATAATTTGTAATTGGTTCGTTTCAGATATTATTTTAAACATAAATTTAAACAGATCAATAAAATAATGACATGTGTCTTGTTGTCAAAAAGTTGTTAAAATAAGAACATGTGTTCCCACATGAAAAATCTCCCCCCACACTCGTTCTCTGCTATAGAACCCAACTTCTACAAAAATTTCTCCTCTTCTGACCAAGCTCAACACACTCTCACTATATCCTTTTCTTTTTTCTATACCAACACTAAGCCCCCTCTGCTAGGTGATAACACCCATGACCACACTTACGGTTTCCCCATAACCACTACCTTCAGATGATGAATTGCACACCCACGTTGAACCCCACTCTCATTTGCTCCTTCTTTCCTCGTCACTCAACCACCTACTAAAACACATCACGCACACCTTTCTCCTTCCTATTAAGAACGACGCGAGCTAAACCCATGACCACCTAACCTTAAGCTTTGTAAATGCTTCCCAAAGGTAAAAGGAAACTCATGCTCTAACTCTTTCTGACTCACACAAACAGTGAATAACCCAAAACTCCTCTAGATGCCCAAAACCTTCTTGCTCAAGGCATTGCAGTTTACTCACGGTAGACCCATGATTTAACAATCAGTAAAAATAAGAGATTAAACTTCATGATCCCCAGGATCACCACAAACATGCATTCAAAGGTAATACAAAACATATATATATATATATATATATATATATATATATTTGTATATATATCAACCCTCACTATTCTGAAACAAAGAAGATAACCCAGAGTGCATTACCAGTATAATTTACAAAGTAACTGTACTAGTATAGTTAGGGGAAACGACAACGGTTGTTTTTGCCCTTTGGCAGCGGTTCCCGAACCGCGGCATATTCAGCCGCGGTAAAAAGTCTTGGACTTTAGGCCGCGGTTGCAACCGCGGTAGAAAAGATGGGGAATAGACCGCGGTTCGTACCACACCCGCAGCCTAAACCCCTTTTAAAAAAAAATCGTAGCATTATATGCCGCGGTTGGAACCACGGTAAAAAGATGGGGAATATACCGTCGTTCGTACCACAACCGCGGCCAAAAGTCTATTTAAAAAAAAAAAACGAGACACAATATCCACTACCACAAAAACAGACTTGCATATCAAATAAACATTCAAATTCATTTTCAACAGATCAAACACATGTTGAAATGTATTTTAATATTAAATAAAGTACAAAGTCTAATAAAATACAATCTAATCAAATGCAATGTTTAAATCTAGTAATTAAGAACTATTATATAATCTAACTATATACTTTGTAGCAGCTTTTTTGATGAATGATAGTGGCTTCTCAGGAACTGGTGTAGTAGTCTTGAACCTCTGCACAATGAGCAGAACCATAAAGCATAGCTCTCGTGCATAGAAATAACAAGAAGCTCCCAATGGCGCCTGAAATTCATAATAACTTAACTTCACCTCATCCTCTGATAAGCTAACATACTTTGTCTCTTAATGAACCAACAAAACCACAACAAATTTGACAAAAATGATCAAAGCCACAACAACATATTCAAACCTAGCATTTCAATAGCACAAAAATATCATCAAAGAAAAAAATGGAACGTACCCAGGGCAGTAGAGATGGCGCGACGGAGAGGATGGCGCGGCGGCAGAGGCTGGCGCGGCGGCAGAGGCTGGCGCGACGGCAGAGGGCGCGACGGACGACCGAGATGGCGTGGCAGCAAAGACGATCACGACGGAGATGGCGCGGCAGCAACGAAATCGCGTGGAGGCAGAGGAGAAACCAGAGGAGAAAGCTTCAGAATCGTGTGGAGAAGATGAAACTGTTCAGTGTTTAGTATTTTTTAACCTACAAAGGGCTATATGTCGCAGTTCACAACTTAACCGCGACCTATGCTCATAAAAAAATAATAAAAATGACATTTTTGAAATTATTTTTGAAACTATATGCCGCGGTTCAGCGGGCAACCGCGGTATATACCCTTAAATATTTCAAATTTATTCAGATCAGGGAATATGCCGCGGTTGCTCTGAGAACCGCGGCATATTCCCTGACGTTTTGAATACTCAACTTTCTTCCCAACTGCCTTTTGGGGAATGGCAGAATGTAACAGGGGAATATGTCGCGGTTCTCTGAGCAACCGCGACATATTCCCCTACGACATTCTAACATTCCCCATCAGTCAGCCCCTGCAATAAATTGGCAAGGGAATAGGCTGGGGTTGCTTAGAGAACCGCGGCATATTCCCCTGCCAATTTATTGCAAGGGCTGACTGATGGGGTGTGTCACAATGTGGCAGGGGGAATATGACGCGGTTGTTCAGAGAACCGCGGCGTATTCCCCCGTTATTTAATTTTTTTCCTGACGTGGCGTTAAATGTGATGGTTGACTGGGGTATATGCCGCGGTTAATCTGGGAACCGCGGCATATATGTTCGATTTATTTACAAAACTGCCACTGCGCACCATTATGCTGCGGTTTTTGGTGAACCGTGCCATAATGAGCGCTGTATAACAATGCTTACGAATAGTGTTTATACAGCTATGACGCTTAACCCTTAACCCACTATGACGCTTGCTTATTCCCAGGTATACTCAAGCATTGTAACAGTGCTTACGAAGGAAAGAAAGAAAACTCGGTTCACTCCCCTTACCTGGTATCCCCTGAGAAGCGTTAGGATTCCTTAGGTTCCAACAATATTGGTTGGTCTCTCCTCGCTCGCGACAGCAGCTAGCCTCCCTCAGACTTCACAGTTTTCCTCCTCTCTTTCACTTTTCTTAAGAACTATACGCTAGGTTTTCCTTTACCACTCATGCGGCCCTCCTAATCTTCCCTGGTTCCCCTTAATATACTACCACAGTACGTTGTTTCTCGTTGGTTGTTAGATTCCTATCAATATCAATAATTTGACCAAAGTAATTGGATTGGAATAGTTAACGGTAGAAATTTTTTCTTTTAGATAGTATTCTTCTGTCAGCTTATCATCATCACTCAACACTTTGGTCATGACTCTATAGGAAAACTCTGAATTTTACATCAACAAGCAACAATACCTTAAGAAAATTAAAGGAAACAAGATGTAATAAATAACTAATATCTATTATTGGAAGGTTTTGAATAAACAACACCTTAAGAAAATTAAAGGAAACAAGATGTAATAATAAACTAATATCTATTATTGGAAAGTTTTGAATAAACTCAAGGTTTCATTGCATAACATATGATTGACTATTCATTAACTATATTTAGAAGACATGAAGTTATTGGGAGAAGAAGTTGTTGCCTACCTCTAACTTCCCCAGAGTGGATGATACGTTCACATATGTTTGAGTCACTGCCCTTGTTCATTCCTCATCTAGTATCACCTAAAAACAGTGGCAGGTCAATGACTGTATGAAAATCATACAATTACACATAACTATAACTTTTTAAGCCTATTTTACATTCAAGAAATCTATTAGGTTGTAGAAACAATTTGCAGGATAACCCAATCATTAACATTGCAAAAGAAGAGCAAATTCCAAAAACCTTAACTTTGTTAAAATTCTTTCATAATTCCTTGACTCGGTGTTGAGCTTAACAACAAATGCAAGTTAACAAAGTAGAGTATAATTAGGTTAACTCCTACCTCCACTACTATGGAGCTTTCTTTGAAGAGGGTCGAATCATTACTTCACTGGACCAAAAACCCTTACTCCAAAAGGTGAACGAGAACGAACATTGAGGGAGGTGATCGGTGAACTCGACGACGGTGATCGATGAACTCCTCTTCGATGGTTTCGTCACCACAAATGATGAACGACGGAAAAAAAATTTATGTATTGGGGATGAACAAGAGTGAAGAACGACGAAAGAGAGTGATGAATGAACGAGAGTCAAGAACGATGAATGAGAGTGATTAACGAACGAGAGTGAATAACACTGAGAGAGAAATTAGTGCTTGCAAGATCTGAGAAAGACTTGGACACTTAAAGATAGCGGGATTGAAATTGTAGAGGGAAATGGAAAATCAGATTTAGAGAAATATTACGACAAATTTTTCAAAACCAGTCATAATACATTACTGATAACGGTTGAAATTACTATTATCTGTGATGTGATTTTGATACTAAATGCACCCTTTTCTACTTAGTAACTTGCTTGAAATCATGTTTTTCTATTCAGTTGTGTGAATAAGAGAGTTGAGGTTGAACTTAATGATTTCTTGACTAAATTCCCTTGTTTTGGCAGGAAATGAGATGATATCGAAAGAAGAGTTGAAGTGCCTAGGAGATGGAGCTCAGAAAGGCCTGGAAAAGCACTAGAAAGGAGGAATGCACAAAGCTTGAGCACCCTTTTAGGAGCCCTCAGCGCCAGAAGTTGCCGCACACCGCCACGACACCCTTTTTGGGGCGTTAAGTGCCACTTTTCCTTAAGAACCACGCCTGCTTGCCCTTTGAGTGAAGCTGAGCGCCAAGTTTAGTATCGCAGCATGCCCGGGCGCCATCAGTGGGGCGTTGAGCGCCAGCAACATCGGCCTAGGCCTTGTTTCTGTTTTGACTTCACCCTATTTAAAGGACCTAGGCGCCCTAGGTTTTGTATCTTTTGGCAGAGGAGGCACAACAACACACTCTTTCACTCTCTGGAGACGGATTTGGATGCGAGAGCTTCCATCTTCAACTTTTAAGGTTTTTCTATCTCATTCTTCTTCATTGTACATCTAGTTTCACCATGACGATGGTGAACTAACTTCTATTTGTTGTTGGGGATGATGTAACCTTGTGAACTCTCATGTATTTGAATTTATTCTTAATAATATATGCTTCTTTCATTAACTGTTAGGGTAATTCCTCTGTGATCAATGTTTGCTTTGTTTAACTCATTCATAGAATGATGCATGAATTGCATGAGTGCCGGGAGGTTCCTTACAATTCAGGTTCTTGTAGAATTATCCCTAAGAGCAATATTTCTCAAGGATGGGGGTATGAGTCTTGGTCGTCTTAAGCTCCTAATCTTAATGCAAAATTAATTTCTAGGGAGAGAAGACATTGTAAACTAGTAATTCAGGATAGGCTTTCTTCGCCGAGATATCGGGTTTTAAGTAATTTAGTGAGTGACGTTGACATTAATGAAAGAAGAAGAATTCTTACATGCATGAGAGTAAACTTGGTGAAATCTAACCCTAACAACATATTCATCTCATATTATAAACATCATCATTTCATCGTTATGTTATTCCCCACAAGAAATTTCTTCTTTCAGGCAAGGAATGGATGAGACGTTAGGACAAGCATCGGATAGATACAAGAGCTTGCTGAGAAAGACGTGTTGAGATTGTTGATAAGGGAAGCACTAGTTTAGCTAAACCTTAATCTCACACTATTCTAGTTTTTTATGATGACAACACATTATTAATAACACATGTATTGTTATGTGTTACATGTTCAAATCTTTACTGTGTATGTAATCTTAAAGAACATGTTTGTGTTGATTTTCGTATATATATGCATATTCACTATTTTTCTACATGTTATATCATTTGTGATTGCATAACATATGTTTCAGAAAAGAAAAACCACATGCACTTTGTTGAACTTATATTGTGTGGCAAAACTGCAAGTTTTAAGTCGACTTCATTATGAAGTAAGTCGGTTAAAAATCGCGACTTTGCACAGATTTTCTAAAATAGTGTTGTGAGTAATTTTACAAAGAAAATATTTTCAAAACTGATTTGAAGTGTTATAGTCGACTGCATGCGCAGGGAATTCGACTTAGTTAGTTATGTTTTGAAATTCTGTTAATGCTTATGAACTATAACAACTATACTTTGATTCTGTGTTCAAGCATTAAATGCAAGTCAAATGAATTAAATGTGTAATCAATTTAATTGGTTTGACTACTACTAATTGTTTTAACTATTATAATTGTTTGGTAACAGTCGACTATATTAGTGGCAAAGTCGACTACAGAGCTAATTTTTGAACCTCACCAATTCACCCCCCTCTTGGTGTTGAAACTAAGCCATTCTTTTTCCATCAATTGGAACCAGAGCTGGTTTTCATAAGATATTTGAAAAACTAGTCAACTTCTATTTTCTTTTAATCAACTATATTCTTGGAAATGACTTCTAGTTTTCAAACCTTTGGTGAAGGTGCATCTACAAACAGGCCACCACTGTTTGCGGGTGAAAATTATCCTTTTTGGAAAATTTGAATACAAGTTTTTCTTGAATTTATGGAAAGAGGTGTTTGGGATGCAACAATAAATGGTCCTTTTCAGTCAACTCACATTGTTGATGGAAAAACTGTTTTGAAAGATGGAAAGATGATGAAAAGATTGAAGAGAAGAAGTCCATAGCATTGAAAGTCACAAGCAAGAAAGCCTTAAAGATTGCACAATCAGAGGATGATTCAGATGCTGAAATGGACAACAACAAACTGATGTCCATGGTGGTAAGAAAATTCAATCGACTATTGAAAAATAATAGTCAACTTACTAACCATGCATGTAACAGCAAAGCCAAGAAAGGTTTCAGGTCAAATGAAATTCAATGTTATGAATGCGGCAAAGAAGGACACATCAAGCCGGATTTTCCAGATCTGAAGCTGAAGCAGAAAGCCAACAGAAGGTTTCCTTAGGACAAGAAAGCTTTATACTTTGCGAAAAAGATTTTAAAAAGACTCTGATTTTTAAACCTCACCAATTCACCCCCCTCTTGGTGTTGAAACTAAGCCATCCTGTTTCCAACAAAATTGCATGCATATTTACTTTTATTGTTTTACATTCAAAAACCCAAAAATATTGTTCTTATAGTCTTAATTGGTTAAGCAAAAGCACAACTATTTAGTGTCGTGAGTCTCTTGGGAAAACAATACTTGGTTTTACCATTTTATATTATGTGATACGATACGGTACACTTGCCAGAGTCTTAACAAGTTTTTCGCGTCGTTGCCGGGGACTCGTGGTATAACTATTCTATTTGTGTGATTCTTAACTGATTAGACTTTATCTTTCAAAAAAAAAATATTTTACTGTTTTTGATTTTTTTGGGCTAATTGTGTTCTCTAGTGTAATGTTCTTTAGTGTATGCAAGATAAACTTTATACTAGGAGTACAAGATCATCAGGACCTATCTTTTTAGGTTTGGAAGTAGAGAAGACTGCTAATGGTATACGAAGAAGGAAAATAATGAAGAAGGAAGATAAGAAAGAAGAATTGGTTCACCAACACCCTCATGTGAAAAGTGATGAACCCAAACTTGGCACACTAGTGAAATTCAAGATTAGGTTATGGGTTTTCAAGACTATCAAAGAAAATGGAGTTCTTCAGAATGAGGCTCCTTATTTTAGAAGAGTAAAGTTGGCGACAAGAAGCGCTTAATTGGGTCAAGCTAGTGACGTTAAAGAAGCGCTTAGTGGGAGGCATCCCAGTTTCTGATTTTATTTATTTTTTTATTATTTGTGTGGTTTCGATTTGATTTTGTTTTGCAGAAAGGACAACATCTACTGATGGATGTTGGACATCATCTACTGATGGATGCTACTGAGAACATCTACTGATGGATGCCAATAAAGATGAGGAAGATTAACGTCTACTGATGGATGCCGATGAAGATAAGAAAGGTTAGCATATATTGATTGATGCTGTGTGATTAGACATCTATTGATGGATTTTAATAACAATATTTACTAATGAATACTACTAGGTTAAATCATCTACTAATGGATGCTATGATGAGCATCTATTGATGGATGCTATGATGACGAGGATTCAGATGATAGTATCTACTGATGGATGCATTTATAAAAGAGGCTGACGATGAGAGATAACATCTACTAATGAATGCTATAATATCAGGATTTGTTTTATTTTTATGCTTGTTTGAATTTTGTTTTTAATAAACTATGTACTTGGTTGAAAGAATAGCTCTACAATGGTTGATATTATGTGATGAATTGTTTTGTGATGAGTAATATTGTCTTATGTTGCTCTATGGTTTTGCAATTCATGGTTGAGTTAATGTTTGAATTAACTTTTAAGCATAGATAGTGGTTGCTCATAATTGTTTAAAACAGATCCATGTTTTCAATTGTGATTGATATGCTTGGCAAGATGTATATTAAATTGTGGAACTTTAGTTAACTTGTGAGAAGTTGGGCTCTAGAGTTTTATTGTTGAATGCTATTGCTTTGGAATCGTAGTTGATCTTGCCTAAGTTTTTCTATTGAACTATTTGCTTGCATGTGTCATATGATCAAGGACGTTTGTTCTTCTCCCATATAAGCCAATGCAATTTTCGAACCCTACAAATGAACAATGTTTGTTCTATCCTTTGAACCTTAAGCCTAAATTTGTGAAAAAACCCTTTTTGAAATCTTTACCTTGAGTTGAGTTGAGAATATTTGTATGGTGTGGAGAAAGGTTCAAGTTTGGGGTGTTGGGAAAATTTGAAAAAGAATTGTGAAAATAAAAAGGAAAAGAGCATTGAGCTAAGTGTTGAATGAAATTGAAAATGAAAAGAAAAGAAAAGAGAAGAAGAAAAATATAGAAGAGCTCAATGAATGAAAAGTTGGGATTAAGATGAGAATGGTTTCTCAAATATAAAGGAGAAAGAGAGATTATGGTTAATGTCAAAGGAAATTTTTACTCTCTTAACTCAAGGGTTTTGTTGTCTAGAAAAATCACTTTTCTTCTTACCCCAGCTGCGTTACAAGCCTTAAAAAGTCTTTGTGATGATAACTTGCTTGTGAATGTGTTTAAATGACCGACAAAGTTGATTTATGTGACATTGTGATAGTAGAGTGAAAAAGACACTGACACCTCATTATACACCTTTGAGTTTGAGTGAAACACTTTTGAGTGCTTGAGTTATACACTTTTGAGTGCTTGAGTGAAACACTGCCTTTGGTGAGGAATGGTTTCATGCATTCAAGAGAATCATTTTTGTCTAGCTATTAATCACTCATCTTTTTTTGCATCTTTTGTGTATTCATTGTTGTGTGAGCACCATAATTGAAGCTTAATTGGCTAAGACATCATTATAATGGTTTGAAAATACTGTTATCTGTGATGTAATTTTGATATTAAATGCACCCTTTTTGACCTAGAAACTTGCTTTAACTCATGCTTTTGCTTTAGTTTTGTGAATAAGAGAATTGAGATTATACTTAATGATTTTATTACTAATTCCCTTGATTTTGTAGGCTATTGGAATGAATTGAAAGAAGAGTCAAAGTATCAAATGGTTGGAGTGCAGAAAAGTCAACCAGAATGCAGAAAAGTCAACCAGAGTGCAGAAAACTTAACCAGAATGCAGAAAAGTCAACAAGAGTGCAGTTTAGCACTGCAGGTAGCGTTGAGCGCCAATTTTGTTTTCTATATCACGCCTGAGCGGAACTGCTGAGAGTTATTTGAGTGTCACACCTACCGATGAGCGCAGATGACGCGTGTTTTGGGCCAGTTTTCTGCTATTTTTATGATCTGTTTTGGGCCTGCACTCGTTTTCTATTATTTTTCTGCCCTATTTAAAGACCTAAACGTCTTAGGGTTTGTATCTTTTGATGACTTAAGTATAGAAACACGCTTTTCACCCCTTTGGGGGCAGATTTGGGAATGCGGGAGCTCTCCTCTCCTCTTTCTAGGGTTTCCATCTCTTCCATTCCATTGTACACCTAGTTTCTCCATGGTGGTGGAGAACTAATCTTATTTGTTATTGGGTAATGATGTAACCTCTAAACTCTCTTGTATTTGAATTGATTTATATTATAAATGCTTCTTTCATTAATTATTAGGGTTTCCTCTATACTCTATGCATGCTTTGTTTAACTCATTCAATTGCATGATCATTGATTTTATCGATATGGACACATACGAGGAAATCTACAACTGGGGAAATTCTCCCAAAAGCAATATTACTTAGACATAGGAATAAGAGGTTTGGTTCCCTTTAAGCTTTTGTGCAAATGTAATGCATAATTAGTTGCTAAGGACACAAGCCATTGTGAACTAGTAATTAAGAGTGCGCTTTCTTCACCGAGACATCGGGTTTAAAGTAAATTAGAAAGTGGCATTAACATTAATGAAGAAGAAGAATTCGTTTATGCATGAGAGTGATTAGGTGAAATTTAAACCCTAATAAAATATTCATCCCATATTATCAAGTTCATCCATTCATTCTAGTGTTTAGCCTCAATTGATCAAATTGAATGCATATTTACTTTTATTCTTTTGCATTCAAAAACCCCAAAATATTGTTCTTATAGTCTTAATTGGTTAAGCAAAAGCACAACTGTTTTGTGCCGCGAGTCTCTTGGGAAAATGATACTTGGTCTTACCATTTTATATTACTTGATACGATTCGATACACTTGCCAGAATCTTAACAATGAGTGAGATTGGTTTGTTTAAAGAGAGTTTGTGCTTGAATAAGAATTTATGAATAATTCTCTTAACTCAAGGATTTTATGATCCAGAAAAACAAATGTTCTTTTTAGCCCAGCCACGTTACAAGCCATTGAAAGTCCTTGTGATGATACTTGTTTGTGAGTATGTTTGATTGTGGTTAAACGAAAGGAAATTTTGTTTTATGTGACATTGGGATAGTAGAGTGAAGGAGATACCTCTATATACACTTGTGTGTTCAGTGAAACACTTTGTCTGGTGATGAGTAGTTCCATGAATATATGATTACATCTATGCTTAGTTAATTTATCATTCATGAGAATAACATCTGTTGGATATTATGTGATTATGTGTGGACCATGATGAGTTATTTGAATCAAGGCATGTGTACATATTCACTGAAGTCTTTATGATGAGCTGATTTGAGTAATTACTTGTCTTGAAAGAAAGAGTTTTGGAATGTGTTGAACCAATGTATTGATTGTTTGAAAGCTGGGTTACATCTTGTTTGCTTGAGGACAAGCAAAGTCCTAATTTTGGGGTTGTGGTAAGGGTTGAAAACACTGTTATTTTATGCTTAATTTTGATACTAAAAACACCCTTTATGACTTAGAAACTAGCTTGGAATCATGCTTTTGCTTTAGTTTTGAGAATAAGAGAGTTGAAGGTCGAATTATTGGTTTTATGCTTGGTTTTCCTAGTTTTGACAGGAATTACGATGAATTGGAAGAAGAAGTTGAAGTAGCAAGGAAAGCATGAAAAGTAGCACAAAGAGGGGTTGAGATGGCGCCTGAGCACCATTTTGGAGGCCCTCAGCACAGAGCTCTCGCATCGGTGCCTAAGAGCCCTTTTTGTACCGTTGAGCGTTAGTTTAATGTCGCATTTCACACCTAGGCGCCCTTTTGGGGCGCTGAGCGCAACTATAGAACCACAAGTGACATTGGGGCGCCCTTTTAGGGGCACTGAGCGCTGAGCTCTCGCATTCATGCTTGGGCGCCCTAAGTGGGGCACTGAGCATTAGTGACGTTGGCTTGGACCTGTTTTCTGCTGTTATTTTGAACTATTTAATGATTTGGATGAACTAGAGAGGTATCTTTCAACAGAAAGAGGCGCAAAAACACTCATTCTCATCCCTTTACGGTTTTCAACTTTTACGGTTTTATCTTTCATTCTTTTCCATATTTCATCTAGTTTCATGATGTCTATGGTGAACTAAACTTCCATTGTTGTTTGGGAAACGACGTAATCCTTTGAAATTCTCATGTATTGAATTAGTTTATATTATTAAATGCTTTACTTCATTAATTGTTAGGATTTTTCCTCTATACTCTATGCTTTCTTTGTTTAACTCATTCTATAGCATGATTATTGATTTTGTTGATATGGACACATACGGGGAAATCTAGAACTAGGGAAACTCTCCCAAAAGCAGTATTACCTAGACATAGGGATATTAGGGTTGGTTGCCTTTAAGCTTCTGTGCGAATGTAATGTAGAATTAATTGCCAGGGATACAAGACATTGTGAACTAGTAATTACGGATAGGCTTTCTTCACAGAGACATCGGGTTTAAACTAAATTAGAAAATGGCTTTAACATTAATGAAGAAGACGAATTAATAGATACATGAGAGTGGATAGGATAATTCGCAAACCCCAACAACATTATCATTCCATATTTTGAGAAGAAAAGAATTTCAAAATGTTTTACATGATTGCAGTCGACTATGTGCGCCACACATTCGACTGTATTAGTTATTTGATTTGAAATTCTGTTATGCTCTTACACTCGAACGGATATATTTTTAAAAGTTAGTTGAGCATTAATGTCTTGGTCAACTGTATTAAATGTGTTTTGTTTTTGGTTGACTGTATGCTACCAAGTTGACTGTTTGTTATAACTGTTATAATCCAGTTGACTGAATTAGTAGCATAATCGACTGAGAGTCTGTCTGATTAACAGAAATCTATAAATAGACTGATCACCAATCAGTTAAGAGACTTTTGATGAACTGACAATTTCATTTCTGTTTCAGATTGAATTCTCTGTTGTAAGAGCTCCAAGAATTCTCCAAGAAGACGATGGTGATCTTTCTTGAAAGAGATTCAAATGGAGGTTCTTCTGTGCATGTTAAGACCCTGACAAGTGTACCCGATCGTATCAAGTAATATAATTGGTAAACCCAATATCGTTCTCCCAAAGGACTCAAAGGCCTTATCTTTCGTGTAAATCAATCTTATAAAACTAGAAAGAGAAAATTAACTTGGGGTTTGAATGCAAAAACAAAAAGTAAACATGCAAATGCAATTGATTCAATTGACAAGAAAAAGATATGGATGAATGGAGTTGTTGGGGTTTACAATTTCATCTTATCCACTCTCTTATATGTACTCTTCTTATTAAATTCGCTTTATTATCTAATTGTCATGCAAACTTTCTTAGTCTATTCTAAACCCGATCCCTCGGCGAGAAGAGCTTACTACTAGTTATTGGCTTATTATCCCTAGTCTAACCTAGTAACTAGCAATGCAAGTACCACAGAAGCAAAATACAATTGATCGTCCTACCCCCCTATCCCTAGGTGGTATTGCTTAATCAAGGAATTCCCTACCAGTTCATGACTTCCCCGTACGTCCCCGTATCGACAAAGGCAAACATCTATTTATCGAATGAGTTAAATGATAATAGCATAGAGCATAGATAAGAAACCCAACAATTGATAATAACAACATATGCAAGCATATGAATAAAACAAGAATTTCAATATAAGAGAGTTTCAAAAGATTACATTGTTCCCCAACAATAAAGGGTTTAGTTCACCATTGACATAGATATGATAAGTTGGAGCCTAAGCATCCAAGAAATCTTCTCCAAGGAGTGTAGAACAGCTCTGGACGTCTTCTTCTGCCAAAAGAATAAATCTCAAATCGCACTAGGGCTATATATAGCACAGAAAAGTAACAAAATTTAGGCCCAAGCCCAGCAGACCACCGCTCAGGCGTCGTATTTTACCGCTCAGCGGTTTCCCTCAAGCCTAACCACCGCTCAGCGGTCAGTTTCACCGCTGAGCAATTTTCCTCTAATTGCCTTGGACACTCAGCTTCATCTCCTAGGCGCCAAACAATGCTTTCCCTCGAATTATGGCGTGCAGCGTTGCATTTAGACGCTGAGCGGTGCATAGACTCTTCTTTTCTTCCTTTTTCTTCTTCTTCCTTGAGTCTAAGACCTTCCTTCTTCAATTACAACCTTAATTCTCATCAAAACCCTGCAAAACAATACAAAACAAGCATAATATCTCTAAAAACAGCTTTTGACTCTAAAATGACTCAACTTAAGAGTTTTACTTGATTCTAAGCTCAGTCTAAGCCATAAAGGGTGTATTTTGATATCAATTTAAGCATGAAAATAATGGTTTTTAGACCGTTATCACAACCCCAAACTTAGAACTTTGCTTGTCCTCAAGCAAACAAAACAAAACTTGGCTTTCCACTTTTTCATCAAATAGTTCAACAATCCCAAAATTCATTTTTCTTATGACAAGAACTACTCAATTTCAATTTTTTAGTGGAATCTAATCAAGATGTGTGCATGCTTTCAATTCAATTCAGTTCACATGATCACATATTTCCCAACAGATGTTTTGTTTATGAATGATCAATCAACTAAGCATAGATGTAATCATGGAATTCAACAATTCTCACCAAGCAAGTGTTTAACTCAATCACTCAAGTGTTTAAGATGTCACTCCACTCTCTACTATTCACATGTCACATGAAACAAAATTGCCCTTCATCTAATACAATCAACATTCTCACATGCCAATGCCATGACAAGGACTTTTCCAAGGCTTATAATGAGGCTAGGCTAACAAGAAAAATTGGTTTTTCTGGATCACAAAATCCTTGAGTCAAGAGATCTATTTTAACATTTAAAGTTCAAGCACAAACTGTCTTTCCTTAACCAATCTCACTGATTCCCAACTTCTTCCCTTTCCTTTTATTTTTACATTGAGCTCATCTTTCATGCTTTTTCTTTTCTTCTTTTTCTTTTCTCATGCATTTTTCTTTTTCAACACTTGAGCTCAATGCCTTTCGTTTTTCCATTCAAATTTTCCCAACAACCCCAAACTTGAACCTTGTTAATACATACAATTATTCTCAACCCAACTCAAGGTAAATAATTTCAAATCAAGGGTTTTCATCCTGTTTAAGAACAAGGTTCAAAAAGGCTATAACATTTTAATCACTTTGGGTGAAAATTTGGCTAAGTAAGGGCTTCCAAAAATGGCCTTGATCATATGACATAAACATTCAATTCAATCAATTATCAAGACTCAGGCAATATCATTCATGCTTTCCTGTGAACAAAACAATACATATAGCAATGAATACTCTGGAGCTCAATACCTCACACAACATGCTTTGTCACATATCATTCATTCATACACCCTGCTTAGCATCATAACCACAATCATAAATCATCACACATCTGTCCACATAGCTAGTGAACTTTTCACTTGGATATCAACATGCAACACAACTCAATCATCATCCACATCCAATCATCATCAAATAGATTCATCATGCATTTCATTCAGTCAAACATTTCTAGAAATAGTGTTCAAGCCAAGCATAGACACTGACAATCAAATTTCAACCTATTCTAAAAAAAAATTTACAAAAATGCAAGATAAAACCCTAAGTTGCCTCCTAGTAGCGTTTGTTTAACGTCACGAGTCTGACCCAAACCTCATGGATCCACCAACATCGTCACTGAGGAGAATTGTTCCACATCTCCTCCCAAATAATGTTTGAGCCTCTGACCATTCCCCACCCAGCTCCACTACTGATCATCATCATTTGAATGCTCCAATTCCACTGCTCCATTTGGGAATACACGCTTTATCACAAAAGGTCCTGACCATTTTAATTTCAACTTCCCAGGAAATAGCTTTAACCGTGAGTTGAATAGCAACACCAACTCCCCTGGGTAGAATGTTCTCTTTATTAGCTTCCTGTCATGATAAAATTTCACCTTTTCTTTCTAACTCCCGGATGAGTCATATGCATGTAACCGCATTTCTTCAAGCTCCAACAATTGATTTCTTTGTTTGCTTTGAGTTTCATGAGGATCAAAATTTATAAATTTCAAAGCCCACAAAACTTTATGCTCCATCTGTACTGGAAGGTGACATGCTTTTCCATATACCAACTGAAAAGGTGATGACCCCATGGAAGTTTTCATGGTCGTCCTATATGCCCAGAGAGCATCATCTAGTTTATGTGACTAATCTTTTCTTGAAAAAGTGACAGTCTTTTCTAAAATTCTTTTGATCTCCCTGTTAGAAACTTCAGCTTGACCATTCGTCTGTGGATGATAAGGTGCTGCTACCTTATGTCTCACCCCATAGTGTTTGAGTACCTTAGCCAGCTGAGCATTACAAAAGTGAGACCCCCTATCACTGATGAGTATCCTGGGAGTTCCAAAACGTGAAAAGATCTGCCTTTTTAAGAATTTGATCACAGTGTTAGCATCATTCTTAGGGCATGCTAGAGCTTCAACCCATTTACTCACGTAATCAACAGCCACCAAAATATATTCATTATTGAAAGATGGAGGAAAGGGTCCAACAAAATCAATACCCCAACAGTCAAAATCTTCAACTTCTATAATGCCTTGCAACGGCATCTCATGCCTTCGTGAAATAGCCCCTGTCCTTTGACATTTGTCACAACTCCTAGCATGATTATAAGCATCTTTAAACAAAGTCGGCCAATAAAATCCTGCTTGGAGAACTTTTGCAGTAGTTCGCTCTCCATTATAATGACCTCCATAAGGAGAATTATGACAATGCCACAAAATTCCTTCTGCTTCTTCTTTCGTTACACATCTCCTCAAAAGATTATTTGCTCCAATCTTGAATAAATACGGATCATCCCAAATGAATTGCTTAGCATCATGTAAGAACTTCTTTTTCTATTGCCAATTCAATTCTTCAGGAACAACACTTGTAGCTTTAAAGTTAGCCAGGCCTTTGCTGAATATATAAGAGAGTTTCATTTGAAAAAGACTCCCAGATTTCTGTCTCCTTGCTCGTTACTTCATTATTGACTAACCGATACAGATGATCAACAATTAGATTTTCACTTCCCTTTTTATCACGAATTTCTACATCAAATTCTTGTAACAGAAGCACCCATCTAATCAACCGTGGCTTTGAATCTGGCTTTGTCAGTAAGTATTTTAAAGCCGCATGATCCGTATAAATAATCACTTTAGATCCAATGAAGTAAGATCTAAATTTCTCCAATGCATAGACTATAGCCAAAAATTCTTTTTCTGTAGTAGCATAATGTAGTTGGGCTTCATTCAAAACTTTACTAGCATAGTAAATAGTATGAAATACCTTTTCTTTTCTTTGTCCCAACACAACAACTATGGCATAGTCGCTAGCATCACACATGAGTTCAAACTCTTTATTCCAGTCTGGAGCTACCATTACTGGAGCAGAGATGAAGCTTTTCTTTAAAACATTAAAAGCTTGCATACATTCTGGACTCATTAGAAACGATGTATCTTTAGCAAGCAAATTACTCAATGGCTTAGCAGTCTTTGAGAAATCCTTAATAAATCTTCGATAGAATCCAGCATGACCTAGGAAACTTCGAATTCCTCTCACGTTTATTGGTGGTGGAAGTTTTTCAATAACCTCCACTTTTTCCTTATCCACTTCAATCCCCCTGGCTGAAATCTTGTGTCCCAACACAATCCCTTATGTAACCATAAAATGGCATTTCTCCCAGTTCAAAACAAGATTTGTTTGAACACATCGTTTAAGAACAGCATCCAGGTTGATCAAACATCTTTGAAAAGAATCCCCCAAAACTGAAAAATCATCCATGAAGACCTCTATGCTTTTTTCCATGAAATCTGCAAAGATTGCTTGCATACACCTCTGAAATGTAGTAGGGGCATTCCATAGTCCAAAGGGCATTTTTCTGTAAGCAAATATACCAAAAGGACATGTAAAGGTTGCTTTCTCTTGATCTTCCGGATCTACCACAATTTGATTATATCTAGAATAGCCATCTAGGAAGCAATAATAAGCTTGTCCAGCCAATCTTTCCAACATATAATCCATAAAAGGTAAGGGAAAATGATCTTTCCTGGTAGCTGCATTTAATCTTCTGTAATCAATACACATTCGCCAACCAGTAATTGCTCGTGTAGGAATAAGTTCATTCTTTTCATTATAAATGACAGTCATCCCTCCTTTCTTTGGTACAACTTGCACTGGACTCACCCATTTATTGTCAGAAATTGGGTAAATAATTCCTGCTTCCAATAACTTCAATACTTCCTTTCGCACAACCTCTTTCATAACAGGATTAAGACTTTTCTACGGTTGAGCTACTGGCCTATAATCATCCTTCATAAGAATTTTGTGCATACAGTATGTGGGACTTATACCCTTAAGATCTGCAATTGACCAGCCTATAGCACCTTTATTTGCTCTTAAAACTTCCACTAGCTTTTCTTCTTCTTTTGGAGATAATGAAGTACTGATAATAACTGGCTTTCCTCCATTATCTTCCAAAAACACATATTTCAAGTGTGGTGGCAACTCTTTAAGTTCAATCTTACTTTATGGAACTTTTTCTTTAAGCTCACTTTTTTCAAAAAGAGCCTTTTCTGCTGGAATTTCTTTTGCTGCCTCCAAATCTTGAACGCATTCTTCCTTCATTTTTTCCTCCTCTTCATTCAAATCTTCACATTCATTAATAAGAGTTCTTTCCAAAATGGATGCATTACGAACTTTATTTTCTTGCCTCATACAAAGTTCTTCCATAATGTCTATTTGAAAGCATGACTTGTCATCTTTAGGATGTGACATTGCTTGAAACACATCAAAATCCACCTCTTCATCTTGTACTCTGACTTTAAGCTTGCCATTTTCAACATCAATCACGATCCTAGCTGTCTTCATGAAAGTCTTCCAAGAATCAAAGGTGCATCTCCATTTTCTTCCATCTCCATTATAACAAAATCCACTGGAATAAGAATTTATCTACCTTGACTATTACATCTTCAGCCACTCCATATGGATATTTGAGGGATCTATCTGCTAACTGAAGAGTCATTCTTGTTGGCTTGATTTCCAATCCTCTAATCGTTTTGAACATAGAAAGAGGCATCAGATTAATACTAGCTCCCAGATCAATCAAAGCTTTCCCAACCTCTAACTCCCCAATAGTACATGGAATGGTAAAACTCCCTGGATCTTGTAATTTAGGAGGTTATGACCTTTGTATGACTGCGCTGCAATTCCCTTGCACCTCAATAGTTTCCTTCTCAATATACTTCCTTTTCTTCATGAGGAGTTCTTTTAAAAACTTCGCATATGATGGCATTTGCTGAAGTTGCTCAGAGAATGGTATGGTTATTTCCAATTTCTTGAAAATTTCCATAAAACGCTCAAACTGCTTTTCTTTTTCCTTCCTTGAATATATCTTTGGATATGACAGTGGTTTTTCATACTCCCTCTCTTTCAATTTTACAACCTCCTCTTCCTGATTTTGATTCATCATATTTTTCTCTATCTCACACTCCTCCCTCTGATCACTCTTTTTTTCAATACTCTCTTTTCTTTTTCTTTTTTCTCAACCCTTCTTTCCTCTAATATTCTCCCACTTCTGGTAACAATCTCACATGCTTCTCCCACATTACTTTTCTCCACACAATTAACATCAAACACATTCCTATTCACAATTCTCTGAAAAATTTCTTCAAATTCTGCGATCCTTTGTACTCGCATGAATTGAGGCTACTGTGGGATTCTTGAAGGTTCTATAACTGCCTGTGATAAATCAGATAATTTTTGCGTAATTATCTCCAACTGCTGTTTAAAATAGAAAAGCTCAGTATGATATTAAAGCTAGAAATATTTTTGCCTCTGCACTAACTATTGATGAATTTCTCAGGGTATCTCAATGCAAATCGACAAAGGAAATGTGGGATGTTTTAGAGGTAACTCATGAAGTCACAAATGAAGTAAAGAGAGCTAGAAAGAATTCACTGATACAAGAGTATGAATTGTTCAGAATGAAAGCTAGAGAAAGCATCTATGATGTGCAGAAACGATTCACTCATATTATAAATCATCTCATTGCTCTCGGGAAGGTATTTGATAGAGAAGATGTCAATATCAAGATTCTAAAAAGTCTGAACAGAAATTGGCAACCAAAAGTCACATGAATATCTGAATCCAAAGACCTCACAACGATGAACATGGCTTACCTTGTTTGGCAAGTTACGTGAACATGAATTGGAACTTGGTAGATTAAAGGATGAAGAGGACATTGAAGAAAAGAAGTCCATAGCTCTGAAGGTTACAAGCAAGAACAACATAGAAATAGACATGGACGAGAAAGAACTGATGACCTTGATGTTAAGGAAATTTAGTCGACTGTTAAATAATGATAGTCAACTGACCAACCATGCATGTCAAGGCAAAAAGAAAAGCTTCAGTACAAATGCTATCCAGTGTTACGAATGTGGAAAGGAAGGTCACATCAAACCTGATTGTCCTGATGTAAAGCCTAAGCAGAAAGGAAAGAAGAGATTTCCTCAAGGTAGAAACATGAAAAGAGAAGGAGAACCTTGTCTAGAAATGCAAAGATCAATTTTGTTAGATAACAGATTCACAAAGTTTCTGAGAAAGAAAGACAAACAAAGCTATTTAGTTGATGTCAAGAAGGCCAAGAACAAATAAGAATTGACTATGATGGAAAAATCCAAAATGATCAAAACTGATATGAAACAATCGTCCAAAAGTTCTATGAGGTATCTCCACAGTGGATGCTCAAGACATATGACTGGAGATTCCATAAAATTCATAGATATCTTCTACAAAGCTACTGGTCACGTCACGTATGGTGATAACAACAAAGGGAGAATCATTGGTACAGGTAAAATAAAAACTCCTTCATCTTATGAAATTAAAAATGTATTACTTGTTGAAGGGTTGAAACACAATCTGCTTAGCATCAATCAGCTGTGCGACAAAGGTCTAAAGATTACATTTGAGCCCAAATATTGTCTGATCAGCAACGAGACAACAAATGAGCTACTACTAGAGGGAAAAAGATTGAACAACATTTATGTAATCGACTTCACAGACAACTCATTCGACTCTGTTGTGTGTCTGATGACCAAAGAAGAAGATGCTTGGTTATGGCACAAGAGACTCGCTCACATCAGCATGAATCAATTGAATAAACTGGTCTCCAAGAACCTGGTAAATGGTCTGCCCAAAATTCGTTTTACTGCTGACAAATTATGTGATGCATGCCGAAAAAGGAAGCTGACCAAACAACCTTTTAAGAGTAAAAAAGAGATGTCAACGAAGAAACCTCTGAAGTTACTCCACATGGACTTATTCGGACAATCAAGAATAAAGAGTCTCGGAGGAAACTCATATGGACTAGTCATTGTTGATGACTACTCACGGTATACTTGTACCTACTTCATTGTAACCAAAAATAATGCACTCAAGGTTTTCAAGCGTTTTGCTGCAGTTGTTCAAAATGAGATGGATCTTAAGATTAAAGCTGTTAGAAGTGACCATGGAGGAGAATTCCAAAACAAAGAATTTGATGATTATCTAGCTGAAATGGGAATTACTCATAAGTTCTCTGCACCTAGAACTCCACAACAAAATGGAGTTGTTGAAAGGAAAAACAGAGCTCTTGAGGAACTGGCGAGATCTATGCTGAATGACAAAGACATGCCAAAATATTTCTGGGAAGATGCTGTAAGTACTGCATGCTATGTACTGAATAGAACTATTATAAGGTCTATATTAAAGTTGATTCCCTATGAATTATTAAGAGGAAGAAAGCCAAACATTTCACACCTGAGAATCTTTGGAAGCAAATGTTTTGTGTTAAATAACAGAAAAGATAACCTCTGGAAGTTTGACTCTAAAGTAGATGAAGCTATCTTCATAGGATATTCTTTAAACAACAAAGCTTATCGTGTGTACAATAAAAGGACTATGTATGTTGAAGAGTTTATTCATGTTGCATTTGATGAGTTCATCTTGGCTCCAAATCATTCTGAACGAGTTAGGGATTCTGCTAAAGAAGATGAAAACTAAATTGAAGAAGAAGAAATTCTTGAAGAATCCATTGACAAGGAAGACGATGTTGAACAAGTCGACTCTCCCAGAACATAATCGATTAAAGAATGGAAAGTACCAAGAAATGTCTCCACTGACAACGTTATTGGCGATATCTCAAGAGGAGTGTCTACAAGAAGACAATTGAATCCATTATGCATGAATGTTGCCTATGTATCCAAAATCGAGCCTAAGAAAGTAGAGGAAGCATTGAATGATGAAAATTGGATGATGGCTATGCAAGAAGAGTTGAACCAATTCAGGAGGAATAATGTATTTGAACTCACACCTAGAAGACTTGAGCTACAAGTCATTGGTACAAAATGGGTTTTTCGGAACAAAATGGATGATTCTGGTGAAATCATAAAGAACAAGGCAAAATTAGTAGCTAAAGGCTACTGCTAGGAAGAGGGAATCGACAGACATATGCTCCTGTGGCCAGATTGGAAGCTATAAGAATACTTCTAGCCATTGCATCTACGCTGAAATTCAGACTATATCAGATGGATGTCAAAAGCGCTTTCTTGAATGGATATATTAAGGAAGAAGTTTATGTTGAACAGCCACCAAGATTTGAAGATTTTAAACATCCTGATCATGTTTACAAACTGAGAAAAGCTCTATATAGATTGAAGCAAGCACCAAGATCTTGGTATGAACGGTTAAGTGAATTTCTCATAAGGAAAGGATTTTCGAGAGGAAAGGTTGACTCAACTCTGTTTATCAAAAGTTCAAATGAGGGCAAACTATATGTCCAAATATGTTGATGATATAATTTTTGGTTCCACTAATCCTATATTGTGCAAAGAGTTTTCAAAATTGTGCAAGAAGAATTTTTTCTTAGTTTACAAGTCAAGCAAACCAAAGATGGAATTTTCATTCATCAATCCAAATACTGTAATGATTTGCTGAAAAGATTCAAAATGTTGGACTGTAAGGATGCTGCAACTCCTATGGCAACTAATTGTTATTTGGATCTTGATGAGGCTGGAAAAAATGTTGATCAAAAAATGTATCGAGGCATGATTGGATCTCTACTTTATCTTACTACTAGTAGGCCTGACATAATGCACAATGTATGTCTCTGTGCTAGGTTTCAGCCTACACCTAAAGAATCACACCTAAGTGCTGTAAAAAGAATTTTGAAATACCTGAAAGAATTTTGACTTCTGTTACTATTGATTATCTTTCTTGCTTAACTAAAATTCTTGATCTAGAAAATATCTTTGAAAGGTTTTGTAGGAAGAACATTGCTTTTGGAACTGCATGTGGAATTCATCAACCTTGGAAAGCAATGCATTCGACTGAGGAAATAATGCAATCGATAGTTCCAAATAGGATTATAAATTCCAATTCTCGAATTTAGGTTTTCTTTCATTGATTTCTTATTCTGAATATCTACTATTATCTCTGATATAAATTGATTTTAAATATCTTATTTGAGATAATACTGTGAGATTATTGATGATTGTATCATTGCATGACTAAGTTGTTTGATATCTTGTCTTTGATACAAATCTGTACTATACTGTTTTGTATACTCTGTGTTATATTGCATTGTGCATCTGATCTGGTTTTGATATCTATGCATAATCACATATTACATATTTTTCTTTCACATGTCTGCATTTCAGGGGGAGTTATCATTTACATGTGATTAAATGTTCTAATGAGAGCATCATTGCATCTTAAAAATTGCATACACTTTTTGATGCATCTCGGTTTAAAATATCAACATAAATATCTAGAGCATTCCTTTTTTCTTAATGCACAAAGGGGGAGAGAATTTGTGAAAGCTTTATGAAAGGGGGAGAATGTTTATTCTATCTCATACTTGCTTGATATTTTGTTGTTTGACTGTGTTACATACAGAGTTACTTGAACTGTGATATATCTGTTGTTACTCTGTCTTGTATTTGATTGTGCAAACAAGGTTGGTTATTAATCATGGTTGTGCATCATCAAAGAAGGGAGAGATTGTTGAGATTGTTGACAACACAATTTCTATATCAATCTAGTTTTTGATGATGACAACACATTGCTTAATAACATGCATATGTATTTTGCTGTTATTACATGTTCTTATGCAAATTGATTGTTATATCTGTGAACATGCTTATGTACTGTGTTACATGTTCCTATATTGATTCATTGATATATATGTGGAACATGTATATATGCTTTATGTGCTATGTGAAATATATCATTACATATGTTTTTCTGCACAAGTTTTAAAGCTGAAAACCACAAGCACTTTGATGAACTTATAACTGCGTGAGAAAGTTCTAGTGTAGTCCACTACATTATTAATGGATTCGAGTATGCTAAAATATTTGTACAAATTTTGAGAATCAGTGCTCTGTGAATTTTTTAGAAGAAAAGAATTTCAAAATGTTTTACATGATTGAAGTCGACTAAGTGCGCCAAACATTCGACTGTATTAGTTATCTGATTTGAAATTCTGTTAGGCTCTTGCACTCTAACGACTATATTTTTAAAATTTAATTGAGCATTAATGTCTTGGTCAATTGTATTAAATGTGTTTTGTTTTTGGTTGACTGTATGCTACCAAGTTGACTGTTTGTTATAACTGTCATAATCCAGTCGACTGAATTAGTAGCATAATCGACTGAGAGTCTGTCTGATTAACAAAAATCTATAAATAGACTGATCATGAATCAATTAAGAGACTTTTGATGAACTGGAAATTTCATTTCTGTTTTAGATTGAATTCTCTGTTGTAAGAGCTCCAAGAATTCTCCAAGAAGACGATGGTGATCTTTCTTGAAAGATATTCAAAGGGAGGTTCTTCTGCGCACACAAAGATTGATAAGTATCTACACAAGAAGGTGCTTCTGAGTTGATCACGTTCAGGCTTGACATCCTTGAAGACTGCTGCATTGTTTTTCTTGCTTGGCATCCATAAAGACTGCTGGTATTTGAACCTGTTGGTTATAAGGGATTGTTCACTTTGAGGATTGTTCAAAGTGGTGTTCCAGATTGCAGAAGAGGAGATTCTTCCTACAAGTCTGGTTGTATTTTTTGCAGCTATATTTTGGTTTTGGGTTAGAGAGGAGATTAATATTTTTGACGTCGAGGTCTTCTATAAATTCCTTGTTGTAAAAACCGCAACCATTATAGTGCATTTGCTTCCTGGGTTGGAAGGACACTAGATGTAGGCATTGTTGGCCGAACCAGTATAAAAATCAGTGTTTGATTTTCTCTATCCCTACACTTTTACTTTGCAGTCGACTTTACTTTTCACGCAATCAACTACGTTTTTCCGCTGTATATGATTTTTCATTACTTGCATTTCAAGAAAGTGTAAAAAGTTTAATACTTTGATTGCAAGACTACGAAAAGATTTTGTTTTTGACAAAACACCAATTCACCCACCCCTCTTGGTGTAAAAACGAAGCCAACCTGTTTTCCAACATAGAGAAATCAAATGCAAGTTTTTATATTGGTTCGGCCAAACTACTTACATCTAGTGTCCTTCCAATCCCAGGAAGCAAATGCACTATAATGATCAAGATTTTTACAACAAGGCTTTTATAGCAACCTCCACGTCAAAAATATAAAACACCTCTCTAACCCGCTAATCAAAATATAGGCATATACAAACAAAGAATAGCAGCGAGATGTCCCCTCTCCTGTAGTCTTCAATATTTTGAACAATCCTCAATGTCGAGAACGCCTCACGTCTTCTTCTTGTAGTCACAACAGGGCAGCCAAAATCTTTACAAGATTGAGAATAAAACTGATCACGAAGTGCAGGTTGATCAGACAATAAGAGCACACAAATTCTTGCTCGTCAAGAAATCACCAAAGATGAACACCACGGTCTTCTTTATGGATTCTTGGAGCTTTCACACGTTCTGCAAGAGATCAATAATCTGAAACAAATCAATCAAATCGTTAGAATCACAAAAGTCTCTTGCAGAATTCAAATTTGCGTCTATATATTGTTTTCCATCAAACTAACGCTCCTAAGTCGACTTATCTACTAATAAAGTCGAACATACTCAGACAGTTATAAAAATTTGTAGCAGTTAGAACAACTTAATTGATTACACAATTGATGTAGTTGATTCTCAATAAATGCTTGGTCATACACATTAAAAATATAGTTGTTAGACATGACAAGCACTAACAGAATTTCAAAACATAACTAACTAAGTTGAATGGATTGCGTACATAGTCAACTATATAACAGTTCAATGCAGTTTTGAAAAACTTTCTCTTCAAAAATTCACACAACACACTTTGAAAAATTTTGTGCAAAGCCACGAGTATTAATCAACTTACTTCATAATGAAGTCGACTTAAAACTATTGTTTTGCCACACAATTAAAGTTCAACAAAAGTGCATGTGATTTTTCTTTTCTAAATCATATATCATGCATTTATAGATAGAATCTCATGTATATATCACAGTGAATAGCAATGATCATCACAGAATCAACAATATAGACATGTTCTCGTATAATCACAATCATGTAACAACAACGAACATGTAACACATATAACACATATACACATGTGTTATTAATTATGTGTCGTCATCCTAAAAAACCAAAAGCTTTGAAATTGTGGAAAGAGAGAAAATTGCATAGGTAATTTTTATGCTGGTACAGATCACAAAGATCCTACATCCATTCGTTAATCTCAACTGAGAATTAATGCTTCACTAACACAAACATACAAATTGATACAATCACAAAGAAAATAAAAAAGTTTAAGGTTAGAACACCTCTTTTGTTACCTTAAGAAATGAAAATCACTTCCCCTGTAACCCACAAGGGATGAACACCTCCTTTGAATGCTTCACGAAGGATGACCATCTTCTTTGGATCTTCACAAAGGATGACCACCTCCTTTTAATCCTTACAAAAAGATTACAGGCTTTCAACTCAACAATAGCAACAACACTCAATCACACTCCTATTGAAAGTTCTCGCTCTATGCCAATGTGCCAAGTTCTCAAAATCAAAACGCAAGGGATCTGTAAACCCTAGAACATTTATCACCGCTCACTACAGAAAATAATTTTTAAAATACACTTATTTTGTATTCTTCATATATTAGAATGAGAGTCCTAATCTAATATATAGAGATCTCACTCAAGGATACGTCCAAAAATACGTTGAAAGGTTTTTAAGATATCATAATCTATTATCCTAATATGGTAATCGATTATGCATCATTGAGTGCACAACGGTAAAAAATTTGCTTAAAAATTCTCATAATTTCTCGTGATAGTCGATTATGACAAGTCATAATCAATTATTGATAATCGATTATCATAATCGTAATCAATTATCTTGAGTATAAAATGAGGTTTTCTGATTCAAAATGATTTTTAACGCACCCTAAGGAAAAAAATACACAGAATCAAATATAAACCACATCTTATACATCAATCTACTAAAATACAAAACCTGTATTATAAAAAACAAGTCTTCATGAAGATGTTCTTGCAATAAGAGTACTTGAGACTTGACTTTGGGATATCATCAAAATTTCTATTCTTCAGCTTTATGCTAATAATCTCCCCCTTTTTGATGATGATAAAAAAACTCTTTGATTTAAAGCTTTCGATATCCTATATTGATCTGTAACTCATACATAACTTAAAGAAGAGAGATTATTACACAAGAGATAAATATAATTTAGCCTTTAAACATATTTCTCCCCTTTTTTTTAAATTATAAAAAAGAGTTATGTATAAAATACTCCCCCTAAATTAAAGAACTCCGCCTTAAGATAAGCCATAACTAAAACGAACAACATAAGCAATAAGGAAAATTTATTTTATCATAAAATAAAACATAACATAACATAGGAGAGATACTAAATGCAAATGAAATGCATACAGGGTTATAGTACTAATCATTGTCATCAGCATCTAGAGGTTGGACTAACCCCTCTAGGGCATGGACCCTATCATCTAATCCCCTGATAAGAGAACAAACTTCCTCATGCCTAGAGGCTTAAAGTAGAGACATATCAAATAACTGCCTAAACAAACTATCTAGGGAGTAAAACTGATTGGTTGATGCTGGTGCAGACGGACTGGCTTCATCCTGAACATCGTCTATCTCTTGGTCGTCATCTTCATCTTTTGGGTTCCTCACATCATCATGATAGATGTAGGTATTACCTTGCAAGATGAATCCCATTTGACGAAGGGCAAAACCTCCAATCTTGTTGCTTGGATGAGTGCTCTAGAATGCCTCAATTGAGACATCTACTCCCTTATACTCACAGATTCTGGAAACCAACAACGCATATGGTAGAGGATAATGTGTATACCTCTTAGCCTTCATCATGGTGTCACAGATGCGGCTTGGCCAACGAATCTTAGTTTCGTTGACTATCCCATGAGTTATCATCAAGTCGACTTGAGAACACTAAGCATGATTTGAAGAACGGGGACACAACAACCACATGATCAAGTAGTGGAGATAAGGCTCTCGTTACTCTTATGGCCATCCACCAGCAACTACTTCCTATTAACATGTATCTCAAGGTTCTTCAGAAATGAACTGAAGGGCAAGATCTTGTTGAAGCCTTCTAGACCCTAGGTCAACATCACCATGTCCTCATAAAGTTGTAATTGAGACACGATGGTCCAAATATCATCATCCAAAATAATGTTGATAACGGTCTAAAAACCGTTATTGTCATGCTTAAATGGATATCAAAATACACCCTTTATGGCTTAGAATGACCTTATAATCAGGTAAAACACTTCAGTTGAGTCATTTGAGAGTCAAAAGCTGTTTTTAGAGATATTATGTTTGTTTTGCATTGTGTTGCAGGGTTTTGATGAGAATTAAGGATGGAATTGAAGAAGGAAGGTCTTAGACTCAAGGAAGAAGAAGAAAAATGAAGAAAACAAGAGTTTATGCACCGCTCAGTGTCAAAATGCACCGTTGAGCGCCATTATTTGATGTAAGTTGTTGTCTGACGCCCAGGTGGTGACGCTGAGCATCCAGAGCGATCAGAGGAAAACCTCTCAACGGTGAAACTGACCGTTGAGCGGTGCTGCGGCTTGAGGGAAACCGCTGAGCGGTAAAATTGGACGCTAAGCGGTTGTCTGCTGGGCTTGGGCTTAAATTCTGTTACTTTTATGCCCTATATATAGCCCTAGTGCGATTCAAATAGGATTCTTTTGGCAGAAAAGGACGTCCAGAGCTATTTTACACTCCTTGGAGAAGATTTCTTGGATGCTTAGGCTCCATTTTATCATATCTAGGGTTTGCTTTTCCATTCTTCCATTGTATTTCATCTAGTTTCACCATGTCAATGGTGAACTAAACCCTTTGTTGTTGGGGAACAATGTAATCTTTTGAAACTCTCTTATATTGAAATTCTTATTTTATTCATATGCTTGCATATGCTGTTATTATCAATTGTTGGGTTCTTTATCTATGCTCTATGCTATTATCATTTAACTCATTTGATAAATAGATGTTTGCCTTTGTCGATACGGGACGTACGGGGAAGTCATGAACTGATAAGGAATTCCTTGATCAACAAATACCACATAGGGATAGGGGGTAGGACGATCAATTGTATTTTGCTTCTGTGGTACTTGCACTGCTAGTTACTATGGGAGACTAGGGATAGTAAGCCAGTAACTAGTAGTAGGCTCTTCTCGCCGAGGGATCGGGTTTAGGGTAGACTAGGATAGTTTGCATAACAATTAGATAATAAAGCGAATTTAATAAGAAGAGTAAATATAAGAGAGTGGATAAGATGAAATTGTAAACCCCAACAACTCCATTCATCCATATCTTTTTCTTGCCAATTGAATCAACTGTATTTGCATGTTTACTTTTTGTTTTTGCATTCAAACTACAAATTAATTTTCTTTACAAGTCTTACAATATTGAATTACACGAAAGATAAGGCCTAAGAGTTCTTTGGGAGAATGATATTGGATTTTACCAATTATATTACTTGATAACGATTTGGTACACTTGTTAGGGTCTTAACAAGTTTCTGGCGCCGTTGCCGGGGACTCGTGGTTTAATTTTTCAAGTAGTGTAAATTGATTGAATTTGAATTGGTGTAATTATTGTAATTATTGTATATATATTTTGTTTTTGTTTTATTTTGCTTACTTGTAAACGTGCTTTTAGGGTGTTTGTTTCTTGTGCATGCAGGAAGCAATACAAACTAGAAGTAAGAAAAGCCAGCAACCTCTTCTTGAAGGTATATCAGATAGGAGAGAAAGAAGAGTTAGACGTCCATCACGTGAACTCTTTCCCTCTCCTGAAAGACTCTTACATTCTTCACCAGAGGCGTTTACACAGAACTTAGAGGAGATGGCGAATCAACCTCCTCCAAGACGCACACTTGCGGATCAATCCAATTTCACGGATTGTCAAATGAGAACCCATATGATCATTTGACAACATTTAGTGAAATTTGCAACACTGTAAATATGACTGGAGTATCTGACGAAAGAGTAAAGCTTAGCTTGTTTCCATTCTCATTGGGAGACAATGCTAAGACGTGGCTTAATTCCTTTCCTGAAGGAACATTTACTGCATGGGAGATTGTGGCAACCAAATTTGTCAAAAAATATTTTCCATAGTCTAAAATTACTCAGGGAAGGCTGGAGATTTCATCGTTCAAACAGGGCATGGAGGAAACTCTCGGCCAAGAATGGGACACCTTTAAAGGCTTATTGAGAAAGACACCAGTTCACAGGTTTGACAAGACAACCCTAGTTCTTGCTTACCTAGGTGGTCTAAACACGCAGTCTAAAATGATGCTGGACACCTCAGCTAGAGGTGATATCAAGAAAAAGACTGAAGACGAAGCCTATGACTTGATGAGAGTATGCCCGCTAATGAGCAGGTAACGTTTAATGAGAGGGGCACACCTTTAAAAAAGGGAGGAGTTTTGCGTTTGCCAGCAGATGATGCTATACTAGCCCAAAATCATCTTCTAACTCAAAAGCTAGATAATTTGACGAAGGTTCTCTCGCAACTTCCAAAGGAGATTAGGAATGTCTCCCAAACACAGCAACTTTGTGATTTCTGTGGTGGTGACCATAGTAATGGTCAATGTGCTATGCCAGAGGAAATGCAGCAGGAAGCCAATTACATGGGTAATCAATTCCAGTATAGGCAAGGTAATTTTAACCAAGGTAACTCTAGCCAAGGTTGGAAGAACCACCCTAGTATTGGACAAAATCAGAATAACCCAGCTGGGCAATCAGGAAGCTTCCACATCAGTGATGAGTCAATATTTTCTTGACTTCACTTAGTTTATTGTGCTAGAATTATCAGGGAATTGTGCTTAAATGTCCGGTATTTTTCCGTTTTTGCTAATTGTGCCTAATTAGACCAGAAATTCTAATTTTAATTAGTTGGAATTATTTGAGCTTATTATTTTCATTATTAATTGTAGGAAAAATTATGGAAATACAATTTGGGACATTTGGAGATTAAAGAGAAATGTAGGGATGCTGATTTAGTAAGAAAGAGTGTGCATATTTCACTTTTGGGGGTGCACATGGATAGGAGCTGAATTTAATTGAACCTTTGGAGCGGTGCATTTATTTTGGCTGATTCAAATTAGTTCCAGGACCTTCGAGTGAATTGTTATTCAACACATCCCATTTCAATTGGAAAGAAGCGGTGATTAGAATAGGAAAGCACAAGCAGCCACATCACGTAAGAGGAGCTTCTAAAAGCAATGGTTGAATTGATTTGAAGCTGCCACGGCCCATGGGAAATTAAAGAATGAGCGTCCAGCAGCACTTGAATTGGGGAAAGCATTTTTTTCCTGCACTGCAGCAGCCAAGCACTGGAAGTCACATTCTTCAACTTCTCTTTAGAAAGAACAATTGATTAAATGAAGCAGGCTTCATTAAATGGGCTGGACGGTTACAGCACATGGTGCTGGAAAAGAAAGGGACCAGCATAGCCCATGCTGGTAGCAACCATACACGTCCAAGCATCAAGCATCCAGCAGCCTCCACGGTCCAGCCTTCACGGCCCAAAGTAGGTTTTGAAGTCTAGCCTTCTCACACGCATCCAGTTGGTGCACGTGAAAGAAGGGGTCCATGGGTCATTCAATTTTCTTCATCCAACATGGCACATGAGGGTTTCATTTTGTGGGAATAAAAGGGAGCAAAGCCGCCACTCTTTGAGAGAGAACACGCTGCATTTAGTAGCTTATCATCTTTCACTCTAGGAGACACCCAACATTATAATGAATGGAATGAGAGAAAAATGATGTGAATCAGCTCACAGACTTGCAGCTGGAGTAATGCTACGGTTTGGATGACTTTTCTTAGGGAATGGCGTGGAAGTCATTGCTCAACATTTACTTTGTTTTACGCTAATTTCATTGTTAGCTGGATAGTCACTAGTTTTAAGCACATTCATTTTCTTTTCTTTTGAAGAAACGTGTTGAATTTTTCTTTCAATCTTGCAATGTGATGCATGCGTGATTTATCATTTGAAGAAGTAGCTACTTTCACTTTGGGATATGATGTAAGCGTGATTTTATTTTAAAATATAGACCTAATTTCAATTGCTAGCATTTGGAAGCTATTTACGTCCAGCAAGATAGATGTAGGCGCTGATTATTTAGGAGCTGCATTCAGTGTTTTGATTTGGAGAAAAAGCAATTAGTTTTCATTTAGATGGAGGTGTCACGTCCTGGATGGCACACGGTGATGGATTTCTACAGTTCCTTTTAAGAGAAAAATGGTGGTTGATGTTTAGCTTTTGTATTTTAAATTTAGCTTTACAATGTATCTTTCAATTATTAATTTGAATGTTGCGTTTCTTATTTATTTCCGCCGCAATGTGATTTCCTTTTTTTTATTTATTTTTGCATTTTAATAGCTTTAGTTGTGTTCAGATAATTGTTTGTGTAATGTTGGATTTAGCATTTTCTTTTGCTTAAATGTTGTCTAGTTTGTTTGGTACTGATAATTTAACTGTCATGTTAGCTTAGGTTAGTCGGGTTAGTCATTAATAAAATTACTTTGTTTCCTTGAGATTTCTTGGACTATTCTTGTGTTTATTCTGCTCTGCCTGGCATTCTATGAAATCTGACTGTGTTCTTGCAATTGGTATACGCTTAGTTGCCCAATTGGTGATGGCATCTTCGCTTAGTTCGTGATTATGATAGCATGATTAGCCTTCGCTTAGTCGGTTAGCTGTGCTGGATTAGAGGCTAGAGTAGTTTATTCATGAGACCTCTGCTCTGATTTAGCTCAATATTTAATCTGTTGTGTGCTTGTAGTTGGGTATACGCTTAGTTGCCTAATCGGTATTTAATCTTCGCTTAGTTGATTAGACTGTATCGTGCATGACTGATTAAATTTGTGCATTGCATTCGCTTAGTTTGCAATTCTGAAAATCGAATTAGCCTTCGCTTAGTTGGGTGATTCGTGTTGGATTTGGATTAGAGTAGTGTGTACTTGTCGTTAATCTGTGATGGGAAGCATAATAATTGAGTTAATGACCAACTGTTTTTTTTATTCTGTATTTGATTTCGTTTTTACATTTCTGTTTACATTTCTATTTTCATTTGTGTTTGCATTCGGTTTTAATTTAGTTCATTTGCATTAACATAACCTTTCAGACCCCTCCCACTATGTGTTTGACCTAATTCTTGAACCACAGTTTCGTCCTTGAGAGACGACCTAGGAGTCACTTCCTAGTCTATATTGCATTCTTTATGCTCATTAAATTTGCATGGGGTGCGACACCCATCAATCAGCAACCATCACCTTTATGGCAACAAGTAAGCAATTTGACAGAGACCGTTAGAAGTTTGAATGATAGATTTGATAAATTTTTTAAAGTCTATGAGTCTCAACAAGCTAGCGACTAAGCCAGCTTCAGATCATTTCAGATGCAAATTGGTCAGCTGTCCAAAAGGGTAGAAACCACTGAAAAGAATCAGTTTAGGGCTAACACTGATGTTAACCCTAAGGATGAGTGCAAAGCTGTTATGATGAGAAGTAAAAGGAAGTCAGAGGTGGAGATAATTGATATTGAAAGCAGTGAGGAAGAAGATGAGGAAATGATTAATAATGAAGAATTTGATGAGCAGGGAAGCAGTGAAGAAGAAGAGGAGGAGAAAGAAGAAGAAGAGGAGAAAGAAGTAAAGAAAGAAAGTCACCGGGAACCATTCAGGGAGATCTTTAATCAGGTGACTGTTGTTCCTTCAGTACTTCCACCAATTCCTGATTACTCTAAGAGGATTAAGTATTATCTTGGAGAGGTAATTGATCTTGATGATGAAGAAGATCAAGAATTTTGTGTTAAGCCTAGAAAGAAGGATCATCCGAAAAAGAGAAAGGATCTAGGGAGTGATAACGGTCTCAAAACAGTTATTTTCATGCATAAATTTGATATTAAATCACACCCTTTGTAGCTTAAAATGAGCTTAGAATCAAGTAAAACTCTTAAGTTATGTTACATGAGAGTCAAAAGTTGTTTTTAGAGATATTATGCTTGTTTTGCAGGGTTTTTGATGAAAATGGAAGATGAAGATGAAGTAGGAAGGTCATATACTCAAGAATGAAGGAGAAAAAGGAAGAAAAGAAGAGTCTGTGAACCGCTCAGCGGTCAATTCCACCGCTGAGCGTCCTAGTGCAAGGAAAAGTTGTTGTCTGGCGTCCAGTCGGTGACACTGAGCGGTCATTTCTGGCGCCTAGGCGGTGGCGTGTGTTGAGGCAAACCGTTGAGCGGCCAATTTAGGCGCCTAGGCGGTTGTTTGTTTTTATATTTTGGATTTTGAGATCTTTTCTGTTATCTTTTTGGCTTATATATAGCCCTAGTACGAATCCAAATGTTATTCTTTTGGCAGAGAACAAAGTCCACAACAGCTTTACACCTTTGGAGGAGATTTCTTCGATGATTAGGCTCCACTTTATCAATTCTAGGGTTTGCTTTTTCCATTCTTCCATTCAATTCATCTAGTTTCACCATGATTATGGTGAACTAAACCCTTTGTTGTTGTGGAACAATGTAATCTTTTGAAACTCTCATATATTGAAATTCTTGTTTACTTTATATGCTTGCATATGCTTGATTTATCAATTGTTGGGTTCTTTACCTGTACTTAATGCTTCTACAGTTTAACTAATTCGGTAGATGTTGTTTGTCTTTATTGATACGGGGACGTACGGTAATGTCATGAAATGGGGAGAATTCCTTGATTATGTTAATACCTCCTAGGGATAGGGGTAGGACGATCAATTGTATTTTGCTTCTGCTCATTATGCATTATTAGTTACTAGGGAAGGCTAGGGATAGCAAGCCGGTAATTAGTAATAGGTTCTTTTCACCAAGGGATTGGGTTAAGGGTAGACCAAGAAAGTTTGCATGGCAATATGATAAATAAGCAAAGTAAATAAGAAGATTAGATATATGAGGGCAGATAAGATGAAATTGTAACCCCCAATAACCAAATTTATTCATAGTTTCTCTTCGTCAATTGAATTCCTGCATTTGCATGTTTATTTTTGTTTTGCATTTGAAACCATTAAAATTATTTTCTTTTCTCAAGTCTTAAAAGATTAGTTTACACGAAAGATGAGGCCTTAAGAGTCCTTTGGGAAGAACGATATTGGGTTTACCAATTATTATTACTTGATACGATCTGGTACACTTGCCAGAGTGTTAACAGGGAGTTTAACTCTTCCATGTGTCATCAATGATGTGGATATAGGAAGAGCCATGATTGATTCATGATCGAGTATTAATTTGATGCCTTTCAGTTATTTTAAGAAGACTGGAGGTCTAGTACTGAAACCTGCTCAAACTACCCTGACAGTTGCAGATGGTTCTATTAAGAAGCCAGTTGGTAAGGTGGAAGATGCAATTGTTCGAATTGAGCAGCTGGAGTTCTTGATTGACTTTGTAGTTGTTGATATGGCAAATGAGGGAAGAATTCCATGAATATTGGGAAGACCTTTTATGAGTACTTCTAAAATGTTGATGTGTTTCAATGACAAGAAGATGATATTAAGAGATCAAGAACAAATGTTGATTTATGATGGTGCTAAAGAAAGTATAATCAAAATAACAAGAGAGCCGGATATAAAAAGTTAAGAAGAGAAGCTGCATCTGAAGAGCACGCAATAGGTACGGATACTGATAGCTGTCATGTTTTGCAGGTACCTGTAAGTGAAGAAGGACAAAATATCCATCCTGAACCAAAAGAAGACCTATTCCGACCAGGCATAAAGGTGAAATATAAAAAGAAGGAGTGGGTGATAAAAGAGCTGAAGGAGAAAGGAGTGGTGGAGATTGAAGCACCATACTCTAGATGCACAAAGCAGGTGGATGGAAGAAAGTTAAGTATTTGGTGTACTAAAGACACCATTCTTCCATTATATTTCATCTAGTTTCACCATGATTACGGTGAACGAAACCCTTTGTTGTTGGGGAACAATGTAATCTTTTGAAACTCTCTTATATCAAAATCCTTTTTTATTTATATGCCTGCATATGCTTATCTTTATCAATTGTTGGGTTCCTTACCTTTGCTTAATGCTTTTATCGTTTAACTCATTGGGTAAATGTTGTTTGTCTTTATTGATATGGGAACGTACAGTAATGTCATGAACTGGGGGATTTCCATGATTATGCTAATACCGCCTAGGGATAGGGGTAGGACGATCAATTGTGTTTTGCTTCCGTTTATCATGGATTATTAATTACTAGGGGAGGCTAGGGATAGCAAGCCGATAATTAGTAATAGGCTCTTTTCGCCAAGGGATTGGGTTAAGGGTAGACTAAGAAAGTTTGCATGACAATATGATAAATAAGCGAATTAAATAAGAAAAGTAGATATCAGAGAGTGATTAGGTGAAATCTGAATCTTAACAACAAACTCATCTCATATTATCAACATCATCCATCCACCTTTGTGTTTAACCTCAATTGATCAAATTGCATTCATGTTTACTTTTCCTTACCTAATATTCTAAAATACCAAAATATTGTTTTTATAGTATTGATTGGTTATGCAAAAGCACAACAGTTTAGTGTCGTGAGTCTCTTGGGAAAATGATACTTGTACTTACCATTTATTATTACTTGATACGATCTGGTACATTTGCCAGAGTGTTAATAGAGGCCAATTCAATAGACACAACAACAATCATCACTATGGTAACAGGTATCTACTTTGAATGAGAAAACCAACAAGTTGGAAAGATGTTCCAGTAATTTATGCAGGTGCATCACACCACCAATAAGAGCACTGAAGCTGCTATCAGAAATTTGGAGATGCAGGTTGACCAATTGGCCAAGAGGATGGAGGACAAAGCTGAAAAGCAATTTGGGGCTAATACTGAGGTTAACCCTAAGGAAGAATGTAAAGCCATAGTGAGTATAGTTGAGGAGAGAGTGGAAGAGGAAAAAGATAGCGTTGAGTTAGAGAAGAGAGAGGAAAAAGAAGAGAAAGTATGTGAGGGTGAGATGGAAAAAGAAGAGAAGAAGAAGGGAGAGAATAAAAATTGAAAAAGATGAAAAAATTCTTCCTTATCCAAAGGGGTGTGAGAAATTAGATAAAGAGAGACAATGTGAGCGTTTTAGAGAGATCTTCAATCAATTAGAGATTACTATACCATTGACTGAAGCACTGCAGCAAATTCTTGCCTATGTGATGAGTCAATATTTTATAGATTTCACTTAGTTTATTGTACCAGATTTAATCGGGGAATTGTGCTTGAATGTCCACTATTTTCCCATTTTTCCTAATTATGCTTAATTTGATCGGAAATTCTAATTTTATTAATTGCAGGAAAATTTTGGAAATACATTTTTGGACACTAGAAAGGACACCAAATAATTGAAGACTCTCAACAAAGACATTTTAGAATTAATTAAATTGTAATTTAGTAGTGCAGAATGTTTTTGGATTAATTATTGTAGATTGGGCCAAAATTTGACAAAAACATGTTGAGCCAAAAAAGGTGAGGGGGTGACTTGGCACCCTAGGGTTTTCTTTTGGGATGGACCTCACCATTATTATATAACTCACGACCTAGGAAAGGAAAGGGCCACCACTTGCTTTTAGGCCTTTCTTTGAACGTTTTTGGGAGGAGCTTTGGAATGTATTTTTTTTACGCTATTTTCTAATGAATGAATGATGGAGGACATTTTCTTTTGCTTTTCAAATTTTGTGCAAAGGGCTAGAATGGAGAGGACGGAAGTCCAGTAGCCGCCACAATCATTCGGGCTTTGGTTTGAATGCTCTTTTCTTTTATGCTGGAACCGAGAAGAAGAATTCATTTTCTTCAATTGCAAAGAAGTGACGCACATGGAAGAACTTTTCTCATTTATCTTGCTTTACTTTTTAAGTATTGAATTCCGTGATGAATGTGCATGAAAGCTGCTGCATTGTTCAATTCCTTTTTAGTTAAGCCTTATTTCTTTACTTTGCTAAAATGTTCATTTTAATTATTGGCTAATGTTGCCTCTTTTATTCCAAGCTGAACCGTGAATTTCATTTTGATTTAGCAATTTCAATTTAAGTAGTTAACACCCTTTTTCCTTTAAAGTTTATTCCAGTTGCAATGATGCATTGTTTTATTTTTATTTTTTGCCTTTAAGTGGTTCACGCAATGTGTATTTAATTTTAGTAAAGTGTTTCTTTATTATCGGTTGCATTTTAGTTTACTATTTTCGTTCAGTTTACTATTTTTGTTCACTATGTTTTCTATTATGTTCGGTTTATTGTTTCCATTTACTATGCTGCTGTCTATTCTGTTCGGCTTCTTTATCTTCCTGCATTTCCAATTTCCTCACTTACTTTAGATATCGTTTGGTCTCAATGTATAATTGTTCGGTCATCTGTAGGACCTTTCGGTCTTCATGCTTTCTTAATTCATCTCAATGTTTTCAATTATGTTTGGTTATCTTGAATTTCAATTATGTTCTCAAACACCTTCAAAACCCCCTACTATGTGTTAGACCTAAGTCTCGAACCATAGTTTGGTCCTTGAGAGACGACCTAGGAGTCACTTCCTAGTCTATACTGCATTCCTAATTGCACATTAAATTTGTGTGGGTTGCGACACCCATCAAATTTTGATGCCGTTGCTGGGGACCAACGGTTCGGTTTTAGGTCTTTTGTTGTGTTAGTGTGTGTTGTGTTCTTAAAGGCATTCTCGCATTCAGTAGAAGAAGCAGCATATGGATGGCTTTATTATCTTCCTCCAGGATTCAAGGCCAATTGGGAAGATCTTAAGCATCTGTTTTTAGAAAGATTCCGCCCTACTCAGCATCATTTTGATTCATATAGCAACGATCTTGGGTGGAATGATCCTAACCTGGGATGGTATGGTACTTCACAACATCAATATCAAGAACCACCATTCCAGAATGCTTGTATACCTCCACCATTCCAGGAACAACAACAGCTGCAGTTTCATGAGCCTGACCAGTCTTCACCAGCTGCTGATAGGAATTTGGAAAGCAAGCTTGATTCTCTTTTGAGTTTGGTGACACAACTGGCATCCAACCAGAGACCAGCACCTCCATCTGCATCTGTTGGACGACTGTGTGCTATATGTCCTTCCAGTGACCACTATACAGATGTCTATCCTTCTTTGTAGCACCTTGTTGCTCATGATGAGCCTCAGGCTTATGCTACAAACATCTACAATAACAGGCAGCCCCAACAGCAAAATCAGAGGCAATAAAAACAGCAAGAGGCACCTGCCCAACCAACTCCTCATCCTTCCACTACTTCTGAGCCTACATTGAAGGAGTTATTGGAGTAGATGACTATTCAGAACATTCAGTTCTAGCAAGAGACCAAAGCTTCCATTCAGAGTTTGACTGATCAGATAGGGCAGATGGCTACTCAGCTCACCGAGGAACAGTCTCAAGTTTCAGAGGAATCACCATTTCAGGCTGTTCAGCTTCCAAATGATGTTGATGTCATCCATATAGGAGATGGGGAGCAGAGTCATGAGCTTACTATTGTGCCACCTACTTTCCCACCGTCCTATGTCCCTACTCTTGCACCTGAGGAGACTGATGAAGATTTGGAGGACCAGGCAGGTATGAGTAGTAATTTAGAGTCAGGTAGACCATTCTCACCTTCCACCACTTTACCAGTCTTTAGGGAAGTGGAGGTACACATACCTCAATTTGATTATGTTGTTGATGATTATGCTATTCATGATTATGTTGTTGAGGGGTATGTTGATGATTATGATGTTGATGAGCATGCTTTTCATTTCCACTCTTTGCATGATGAGAAACAACTTTTGCCATCTTGTCTGAATACTTCTTCTCCATGCACTGAACATGAATCTGAGCCTGTAGTTGATATTGTTTCTAAATTTGAAATTGATTCATATTCTGAGGGTATATATGAGGGTCAGCCTATTACACTGGGATTGGGTGTTATACCTTTGCAAATCATTTCTTTTTAGCTGCATCGCACTAACCCTATTGCAGGAGGTACACATGAGTTTGACCAACACACAACCACGGTGGAAGACAAGGGTGTCAGTATACACAACAGTTTGGAGATTAATAGGCACCAGTTGTACCCACTCATCAACAATCACTACTTCTTAGATCCAGTTGTGGAGGACATCTCCCTGCTTGATCAAATTTGGAGGATGAAGTAGTTCTTCCTCAAGACTTCCTTGCTGAATCCGATGGTGGAAGATATCTCCCTGAAAGTCCAAAATTGGCAACTGTCACCATGATCAGGGGAGTTTTATTTTCTCTTCTCCTCCCTTTTTCCTGCTTTTATTGCACTTGTCCATGATCTATTGACTATTATGATTTCTGATCTTATTGTTTGTGACACATTGAGGACACTGTGTAGTTTAAGTGTGGTCTATTGGGGGAGATTTTGATTTTTCTTTGATTAGTTTATGTTTTCTAGGTTAAATTTTTTGTTTTCTACGTAGTTTTTGTTGTGACTTGTGTACAATTTTGCATGTTTCTCTTGATTTCTGGACTTGGTTTAGGTTGTAGACTTCTCTTTCACTTCATTGATACTCTGATTTGATTGAAACCCTTGCTTTTCTCTGCTTTGAAGATGATTATGATGTTTGAGAGGTTGATTTGATTATGATAATTACCCTGTGTGAGATTTGAGCCACTTTATGTTCTTTCTTGTGTGTGATATGTCTCTTGATTGCTTGCACATATGCCTTGGCTTGACTCTTGTTGATAATTCTTGATTGATATGCATGTTTGGAAGTGATAAAGACAGTTTTGTTCTTGAGCCTCTCTAGCCAAATAAGCTTACCTTGTTGTGATCCCTTGATAACCCATTTTGAGCCTATACATTCCCCATTTCTTTGTTGTAAAGCTCATACACTATTCCTAAGTGAAAAACCATGATTACCTTAACCTTAGGGAATATTGGAGCTTTGGAATTGTTTTGGTAACAAGTGTGGTCTCCTTGGGGATTAAGATGAATTGACTAGTTGGTTCTCTTCTTGTTTTATTTTTGTAAATATGTTATGTATCTTGTCTCTTAGAGTTGTGTCGTAGATAGTGAGAAAAGAAAAGAGACAAAATGAAAAAAAAATATAGAAAAATGAGAAAAATAAAAAAAAAGTTGTGTGAATGATGGAGTCAAGAAGAGGATTGACGTAGAGGGTTTGGGTGTTATTTGACTGTGTTTACACTTGTTCCCCATTGCTCCTCTATGTGTTTTGGTTTGTAACTTCTCATCCATATTATATCCTCCCTTGTCCTTGGCCGCACTACATCCATAATAGACCTTTTGATTTGAACATGCATATGTTTTTTAGTGTTGATATTCGAGGCTTGCCAAGTCTGTTTATGTTTGCTTTCTTGAGTGCATTGAGTTGACATTGTTTACCCTAGACACTTGAGAGAAACACTGATAATGTGCATCTGTGAGGTTCTGTTACTTTTGATCATTTTACCATGTCTTGAATTGCTTGGATGACTTCATGAGTATCTGCTTTCTCTGATTTTGTGTTGGATGTTGTCTACTTCTTTTCTTTGTCTAGATTTCTTGAGAACTGTGTAATTATGTTTCTTTCATTGTGAGTCTTTGTTTTCTATGTGTTGAGTCTGTGTCACTTCCCTAATGTCTTCTGAACTATTCCTTGATTTGCGTCTTGATTTTGCCCAAGAGTCCAAAATATTTTATTTATTTCACTTAGTTTATTGTACCGGATTTAATCAGAGACATTTTAGACACCAAATAATTGAAGACTCTCAACAAAGACATTTTAGAATTAATTAAAATGTAATTTAGTAGTGTACAATGTTTTTGGATTAATTTTTGTAAATTGGGCAAAAATTTGACAAAAACATGTTGAGCCTAAAAAGGTGAGGGGGTGACTTGGCACCCTAGGGTTTTCTTTTGGGGTAGACCCCACCATTATTATATAACTCACGGCCTAGGAAAGGAATAAGCCGCCACTTGCTTTTAGGCCTTTCTTTGAACGTTTTTGGGACGAGCTTTGGAATGTATTTTTTTTACGTTGTTTTCTAATGAATGAATGATGGAGGACATTTTCTTTTGCTTTTCAAATTTTTTGCAAAGGGCTGGAATGGAGAGGACGAAAGTCCAGCAGCCGCCACACTCATTCGGGCTTTGGTTTTAATGCTGTTTTCAAATGGGATGAATGAAAAAAGCACATTTTTCTTTCTGTCACTTTACTCTTTGACATTTTTCATTTTGTTGATACACTTATGGATTGAATGCACGGTCCAGCCACCACCCAGGCTGAACAAGTTTACTTGATTTTTGCTGTTTAATATATTTATGCTTTTTAATGTTCATCATCACGGTCACAATACATCTTTTAGCACATTTATATTTGGATATTTAGGAGAAGCTCACGGTTCTGGTTGAAAGTGTGACGCTGATTTCATTTTAATGGTAGTTGTTTTAATTTTTTGGAACCAACTCACGTGCTTTGCATTTGGATGCTGCAACCAGTTTCCTTGTGAATGAAGAGGTGATGGGATGTGAGTTGGTGTGCAGGTCAAGGCTAAGAAGGAATTCTTGAAGCATCTTCTATTCCATTTTCTTTTGAAGTGATGGCCTAGGTAGAAGTAGGTATAGGGTGCTAGTATTTAGTTTTTCTTTTCTTTTATGCTGGAATTGAGAAGAAGAATTCATTTTCTTCAATTGCAAAGAAGTGACGCACATGGAAGCACTTTTCTCATTTATCCATGCATTTAGTTTAGTTTAATTCTCATCTCAAACACCTTCAAAAACCCCCCACTATGTGTTAGACCTAAGTCTCGAAAAGTAGTTTGGTCCTTGAGAGAAGACCTAGGAGTCACTTCCTAGTCTATACTGCATTCCTAATTGCACATTAAATTTGTGTGGGTTGCGACACCCATCACTATGCAAAGTATATGAAGCAGTTCCTCAAAGAAAAGCGATATCTAGATGAGGAAGCTACTGATGAACAGGGTAGTTGTAGTGTCTTGTTGAAGAAATCATGTCCTCCAAAAGTGAAGGATCCAGGAAGTTTTACAATTTCTTTCACCATTGGGAATGTGGAAATAGGGAAAGCTCTACTTGATTTAGGTTCAAGCATTAAATTGAAGCCGACAAAAATTTCCTTGCTAATGGCGGTTGGATCACCTAAGAAACCCTATGGTGTTGTGGAGGATATTGTTGTTCGAGTGGAAAAATTTGAATTCTTGGTTGACTTTGTGGTGATGGAGATGAAGGAGAATGAGAAGATCCCAATTATTCTTGGAAGGTCGTTCATGAAAACGGCTAAATTGATCATCAAACTGGATGATGGGTTGATAATGCTTAAAGACGAAGAATAGGAGGTGATCTTTGATGTCTTCAACAATAAGCAGATTCAAGTAAAGAATATTAGTCACAAAGCTGCATGTAAGGATGCACCAGTGACTAGACATAAAGCTGCCAAACCGGTCAACAAAGGTAAAAATTGTGTCTTGATGCAGGTCAGGGAAGAAGATAAATATGACATAGGAGGGACGGTTCATCATGACTCTAAATTCAAACAACTCAAACTTGGGACCCTTGTGAGATTCAAGAACAAGTTGTGGGTTGTGAAAGGCTTTAAAGAAAATGGATTATAGAAATTGAAGCTCCATATTCTAGGCGAGTCAAAAAGGTGGATCGGAAGCAATTGATGAGTTGGTGTGATGAAAGCAAGAGAAACACCAACATGGAAGATGGAACATGAGCTTTACTAGGTCAAGCTAATTACATTAAAAGAGAACTTGCTAGGAGGCACCCTAGTGATTTAAAAACATTAGTTCTTTGATTATTTTTTTTATTTTTGTGATGTAATTTTAAATACTTTTGAACATTGTTTATTGGGCATAGCATCTACTTAGGGATGCTAGATGATTGAGTATGTATTGAAGGATACCAGGAAAGTACACCTACTTGGATGATGGTAAGGTTTGCACTTACTAAGGGGTGCTACAAAGAGTTTGGGTCAGGCTCGTGACGTTAAACAAGCGCTACCTGGGAGGCAACTCAGTTGATTGTTTTTTTTTTCTTGTTTTGATTATGTTCTAGTTGCATTTTAGGGGTTTGATTGTAAAATGTTTGAGTGGAGCGAGTGGAAACTACATGAAATTTGAAATTTGAGAGTTGAATTTGACTGGCATTGTATCATGAACGCTGAGGGCAAGTTAGGAAGAAGGAGAGTAGGTATCGCACATGCCGCTCAGCAGTAACTAGCGTTGAACCTGGTACTGCGGATTGGATTTTGGGTTTTAAAACTTTGGGCCCAACGTGAGTTGGCCCATTGCATACTTCATTTATCCTAGGTCTCGCCCTAACCTCTCCATTCGACCCTCATTCATTTTGACCACTTTCAAGAACTCTCCAAAGCATTCTCTCCACTTTTCCCTTCACCCCTCTTCACAAAAACCCTTCCTCCACCATTTTTGCACCACCTCTTCATCCAAGTTTGGGGTTTTGTGAGAGTAGAGTTGTTTGGGGTTGATTCCTCCACATTCATAAAGCATCTTGCACACATTTGAGCATCTCCACCCAAGTAAGTGCATACATTTTACATTCTAGGGTTTTGAGAGCATGATTTTGTATAACTGTTGGAGCAAATCGGCAAGTGTACCGAGTCAAACAAAGTAATATAAAATGGTAAGACGAAGTATCGTATCCCAGAGGACTCTCGGCGCCAAACAATCGTATGATAACAAGATTAATTAAGACTTAAAAATAAAAAGCGATCATTGGGTTTGAATGCAAAAACATGAAATTAAATATGAATGCAATTGATCAATAGCAAAGGAGCACAAAGATGAATGGATATTGATTAATATGAGATCGGTATGTTGTTGGAGTTAGATTTCACCAAGTTCCCTCTCATGTATATAAGAATTCTTCTTTATGCATTAATGCCAACATCACTCACTAAATTAACTAAACTCGATCCCTCGGTGAATAAGCCTGTCCCAAATTACTAGTTCATACAATTCCTAGCATTCCTGGTAATAAGATGTGAAGATCAAGAGATTAAGACGACCAAGTCTCATACCCTCATCCCTGAGCAATATAACCCTTAGGAGTAATTCAACAAGAACCTGAATTGTAAGGAACCTCCCGGCACTCATGCAATTCATAAATCATGCTAATGAATGAGTTAAACATAACAAGCATGTAACAAATAAATTACTCTAACAATTAATGGAAAAACATAGGGAATTATGAATCAATTCAAATACATGATAGTTTACAAGGTTACATCATCCCCCAACAAAAGATAGAAATTAGTTCCCGATAGACATGGGGGAACTCTATGAACAATGGAAGAGAATGAGAATGAGAAAGCCTAAGAATTGAGAAAAAAGTGTATGGCTATGCTCTTCTCTGCTAGAGATACAAAGCCTAGAGCCCTAGGGTCATTTAAATAAGGTAAACAAACATGCAAAAATAGGGCCCGATCAACGAAAATCCGACGCTCAGGCGTCCAAAGAGGTCACCCATGCAGTGAACGATCTTCATGTAAGGCCTGGGCTTCGAGTTGGCCGCCTAAGCTTCGAGGCCCCGCTGCCCAAGCTTGAAGCCTTCATTTAGGCCTGTCCCTTCCTTTGTTGATATTTGATTGTGGGAAGTATTTATTCAAAAATTTTGCAACCACATCTTCCCACTCAGTGAAACTGTTCCCAGGAAAAGAGTTCAACCACAATTTGGCATTGCCTCCTAATGAGAAGGGAAATGTACTCCATTCAGCTTCATAGTATTGCATATCTCATTGAAAGTGGTCAGATGCTCATATGGACTTTCATGTGACAGTCCATTGAATTGGTTGCTCTTTACTAAATGGATCAATGCAGGCTTGGTGGGTGTCGACCTCATGCCAATTTAATGTGCATTAAAGCATGCAGTATAGACTAGGAAGTGACTCCTAGGTCGTCTCTCAAGGACCAAATATGGTTCGAGAATTAGGTTAGACTCGAAGTGGGAGGGGGGGGGGTTTGAAAGGTTTTGTGACTGTGGATCAACAAAATTAAAATACGGATGCAAACAAAAATGTAAACACAGATGTAAACAGACACGGAAATAGAAATGTAAAAACGGAATCAAATACAAAATGAAAACGGTTGGTCATTAACTCAATTACTATGCTTCCAATCACAGATCAACGACAAGTACACACTACTCTAATCCAAATCCGACACGAATCACCCAACTAAGCGAAGGCTAATTCGGTCTTCAAAATTGTAGACTAAGCGAATGCAATGCACAAATTTAATCAGTCATCCACCATACAGTCTAATCAACTAAGCGAAGAATTGACACCGATTAGGCAACTAAGCATATACCTAATCGCAGGCAGACAACAAAGTTCAAAAGTCTCAAGGAAACAATGTAATTTTATTAACAACCAACCAGACTAACCTAAGCTACCATGACAATTAAATTAACACAATAAAAAATACTAGAAAACATTAAAGTAAAAGAAAAGTGGTAAACCTAACACTGCAACAACCAATTATTTAAACACAGTTAAAGCAATTAAAATGCAGTGCTTGAACTAAAACATAAAATGCACAATGCAACTTGGAAGTAAAATTAAATACTCGAGGTGCGTGACAAATTAACATGTGAGAAGTAAATAACTAAATGCATCAATGCTGCTAGACTAACGTGATCCAAATTAATTAGCGTTTCCCCTTTCATTTCAGCCGTGACATCAAACTCCCAATGCCATTCAACACCAAAGCTGCCAGCAAAATTAATAACCGCTGCTCCTAGAAGAAAGTTAATGTGCGTGGTGCCCCTTTGCTCTCAATCAATCCCATGTGTACAAACCAAATGAAAATATGCTTTCTCTTGATAAAATTAAATCATCGTGCAACATCTGGACCAAATCCGTGTGCACACTTCCATGTGCTATATGCTACACCAAACCAAATGAATCAACGTTTCCCATTCTATAATAATCGAATCTGCAGCTTCTTCAGAAAAGAAAGAAAAGATAGCCCCTTTTTTTAAGAAAATTAAATGCAACGTATCTCTCAGCGAGAAGAAAAACAATAGGAAAAGGAAATTGGATTCATCCCTTTAATGTAACGTGTTGCTGCCCTTTCTAAATCAATGTGCTGCTCCCTAAATCAAAAATGAGACAAAATGTAACAGCGGCTGAAAATAATTCGTCCACAAGCTAAATGAACCCGTGAGTTGCTTCTAAGAACTTGAATGAACGCCTACTATATCATGAAGCACCGTAACCTTTTTTCTTTTCATTTCTCTAAAAATTGCCAAATGATTCCCCATCACGTGCCTTCTCAAATTAAAATCAGCCCTAGCACCGTTCCAACAAAATGAGTCAGCGTATGCAAATTTAAATCAACACTTACAACTATCTAATCACCGTGAACTACTTCTAAAGAGAAGAAATAAATGGCCCTAAAATAAATCCTAGTCTGCACCGCTTCTACAAAGGAAATCAGTGTTTGCAACTATTTAAAAATAAGCAAAATAAAATAGCAATTTGTCCTACATCAAGCATCGTTTTCTTTTCTAAATGAAAGCAAGGGAAATGCAATTGATAAGAAAAATTTCCTACTGGACATCACCATCCATTACTCCCACTTCTTCAATACAATGACACCTCCTCTTCAATGTCCGTGTGGCTTCCAAAGGAAAAGCTCTCTCCTCCCTTGCGACTGCAACCCCTGGGAAAGAAACGTTCCAAGCCCTAAAAAATTCGTGTAGTGTGATGGCCTTTTTCTTCAAAATGCCGTGTGGCCTCCTCCTAAAAGTGAAGGTGGGGTCCATCCTAAGAAAATGAAACCCTAGAGTTAGGCCATGTGTCCCACAAAATTGGGCCTTTACATTTTTGCCACTAAAGGGCCCATTGCACATAAGCTTAATTAAAGTTTTCTAGATAACTAAGTTATAATTTAATTAAAAATAAAATGCCTAATTGTAGAGTCTTGAATTTATTTGGTGTCCTTCCTAACGTCCCAAAATGTATCTCCAAAATTTTCCCTAAATAAATAATGCAATTAATTAGCTCAAAAAAATTCAAATTAATTAAAATTAGAATTTCCGATCAAATTAAGCACAATTAGCAGAAACGGGAAAATACCGGACAATTAAGCACAATTCCTTGATTAATTCTAGCACAATAAACTAAGTGAAATCAATGAAATATCGACTCATCAAGGCTTCATTTCCATACTGGTCGCATTGACCCTCGGCTTTGCAATGCTGTTAAAATGGTGAGGGCCAACAATTGTTGCATAGTCAGCCAAAGTTCACTTGCCACCGTTGTTCTCCATGCTTTCCAAATCAGATTGGGAGGCCTTTGAAATTTTCTGTAAAGAAGATAATCTATTTCTCCTTATCCTCCTACTAGACTCAAGTCCTTCAATAAGAGGTTCAGAGATTTTGTTGCTTCTGGTCCTAACTGTATCCTGCATAAACTAAACACAAAACCCTAGAAAACATTGTTAGCACAAAACCAAAAATAAAAAGAATAAAACAAAAAATAAATCAAAATATAAAAATAAAAATAAAAATAAAATTTAAAAATAGAAAAAATAAAAATAAAAAATAAAGTCAAATTTAATCAAGAATCACACAAATAAAATAGCTTAAACCGTGAGTCCCCGGCAACGACGCCAAATACTTGTTAGGACGGATCGACAAAGGTACCAAGTCGCACAAGTAATATAAAATGGTAAGACCAAGTATCATATCACTAGTGCAAAAACAGCCTATGACGTCATTTATTTTTTGCCTTTAACGACGCACTTGTTAGCGATGTTATAGGGGTGACGTAAATTTACGTCGTATATTCACGGGTGACATTAATCAAACTCGTTTACATCGAATACAAAGGTAATTGACTTAAAGTTAACGTCTTTTATGCAGGTCGACATTAAGGTACCTCGTATGGAATGAAGTTAGACGTTCAGTATTTGAATAAATATTTATTTTTAAAGAAAGATTTTTCGTCAAATGGTCGGGGGCACTGATGTAATGTTGACGTCGTTGTAGAAGATTATTGACGTGATATTCACGTCGAAGTGCAAATTTGACGTCAATTTTTTTAATAATTATTTATATTTAGAGGAATATTTGACGTCAGTCATAAGGTCAACGATGTAAGGTTGACGTCGAACATGTTTACAGTCGACGTTACTATCGCTGAGCCGTACAGATCCTCGCCCAACGTTTTATTATTATCGTTATATACTGCATTATATCAACGTCACTCATCGCCTTGATTGACGTTAAGATACATATATTAACGTCGAACATTGTATAAAATGACGTTTCCTTCAGTGTTTTTTTATTAAATTGTGTTCATTTTAGCTCATTTAAGCAAACCTGAAATACAGAAACCAGTTTTCCAATTCCTAAAAGCACAAAATTAATTAATTTAAACCATGCTATCATCAATTCATGCTATCATCAAAACTTAAAAGAACCCACTTTTCCATTCATATATTCTAAATAATCTATTGACAGAATACATCTATTCACACTTAAAAAGCTGCACAAGTACGCAAATGCTACTATCTTGAAAGGAAAACCTAAAAATTATAGCTATTTAAAATGTTTATTCAACAAATATCCTTCCCATTCCTCTTTTATCGTATTTATTACTTCATTAGACAATGTAGAGGTTGTGTTGAATTGTTGAAAAATCAAGGAAGGAAACTTTACAATTATATTCATTTTAATGTCAAAAGTTTATTGATATTTGTAAGATTTTCAAATGTAAATTTCTACCTCAGTCCAATCTCCTCTGATTTCTGCTCGGATGATTTCCTTCATCCATGACATGATGTAGTAGGCACATTCCCAAGAATCATTCTGTTTATTACACTAAACATGTGAAAGAACTTAGTCAAATGTGATGGTTTAAAGTTGACTACGAAAATTAAAGGTTAAAGATCAATGAATTCCAACCTTAGGATATATAATATCAATTTGTTGTCCTCTAGTCCTAGTCAGAACTCTAAACAAATTTGAAACATTTGAAACATTAGAAACATAAGTTAATATATTAATATCATAATGAATTGATAAGAATGAATGTAATACTTACGTTTGTATCAAGGACCTCAACTTCATTTTCATCTTCCTATGAAGAGAAAAAAATCATACAACTTGTGATTTTTTTGGAATGATCAGCATGAGTTGCCACTGGCCTCTATCATGTACCAACAACCAGTGAGTTTATTGATTAAAATTTTATAAAAGTTGACAACATTGAGAAAACATATGCATTAATGTATGGCGCCATATATATCTCTCTCTTGGACTCGGTCATCCTTGTTTGCATATATAATTTTCTGGAATCTTATGTGTTCCTAGATGGTTGGATGGTCTGAGGTTCAAGAAAGCTATAAATTGACCCCGACCTGATTCCATTGCGACGGTGTCCATGTACCTATAAGAATAAAGTTAAGTATATTTATTAAAATGTAATAATACTAATAGTATATAAATTGGAAAATAAAAAATAAAAAACTTACACGCACCACAGTTGTATGCATGAAATGTTCAATATTCTATCTCCACCAATCATCTCATATGCATCCCTGAATTCAATATATAATGGAATATGGCACTCGATGCCAAACGTTCTTAACTCCCATTGCACCGCTTCCAATTATTTTCTCAACTAAGGTAATCTTGACATCAATATGGATAGAGGATCATGGTTTTCTACTTGCACATGAGCCTCAGGTTAAGCCATTGCTTGTTTCTCTAGTCGGTAGACCTGCAAGTCACATTTACAAAAGTTAGGAATCATTTAATTATAACTTGAAGATTTAAGATAATAAAAATAAGAATACAATACTGCTGGTGAGCCAAAATATGGAACGATCAAGACCTTAGGACAAGCTATAAATATGCCTAAAGCCTCCGCCACGAATTGGATTTCATCTGTCGACACTGGCACTCGAGCCTGGGGGTCTCTAACATCATCAATCCTTACCCGCGCGTCAGTGGATAATAAAGGAGCACCATGAATGGTCTGGCCTCCCTATAAACTGTACTCCGATGGCCACTGTGCGCGGAGGATCCCCATCAACCAAAAACTTATACTGATATTGTAATCAGTACGATTTGCATTAGAGCATGAGTCTTTGGTGCTCATGAAATGTGTGGTAGGATCATCTGTAGGGGAATCCTCCTACTGTGACCGTTGTTGTTGTTATTGTTGTAGTCTGATCATTGCAAGTTCTTGTTCGAGTGTTCTTGCATTTGCTCCCATACTTGGACTTGCACCTCTTCCGTGATGCTACTAACCAATTCCGGAGTCACGGCTTGTGTGCTTCTTGGTTTAGGGCCAAAGTAGTCCCTCAATCCAGTAGCTCCTCCAACAGCACGCACACGACCTAGACGGTCTGGCCGACCAGTGGCTGTTACTAGGATGTCCTTCCTAACTTTTGGCACAAATATGCCTTGAGTCTCTTGCTCAACCAACTCATCCTGCATATCATAATAGACAAAGTTACTATTTTTTTATGAACTATGGTAATTAGTTAAAAGTTTCCACTTACAATTCTATGGGATATCTCCTAAGCAGACTGGGATGTAAACTGGTAATTGGACTTTGTCCGTGCAGCCTTCCACAATTCATGTCTAGTTGGTGGAGGTGCTAGATCAGGTGACTCAAGACCTAACTCCTCAACTCGACATTTTCTCATCTTTTTCTCTAATAACGCATAACCACCACGAGACAGAACGTTTGGTGTATCATTAAGCCTCTGCCTGTCCTGGGCGGCTATCCTTTTCACCTGTGAAAAAATGAAAATTATTAAGCATAAATCAGAAATTAACATCATGTCTTGTGTGACTAGAGCAAAATATTATAAAACATACCTACCATTCAGGAGTAAGTCTAGATTGTTTAAACTGCACCCACGCCTCATCAGATATTCTATACTTTGTACAGGGAGTTTCGTTCTATTTAGAGCCCAAGAGGAATTTACCTGTCATTGTCGTCTTGAAGTCCCTGCACCGGGTTGCAATTTGGGATAAAATCTTCTTCCTTATCCTCTCATCATCAGGAATAACCCAATTTTCGTTTTTAAAAAGAAAATTAATGTTAAAGCATGTTCAACGAAAATAAGTGAATGATGAAAGTAAAATAGCTTAAACATACCAAAATATCCTCTGCCATAATAGATTTTTGTCAACCTTTGACACATTACTCCAACGGGTAGCGAGAATAGGGACATGAAATCTTGCCAGCGTGCCCAAGTAACTCTTAAACTTTGTTGGATGTTCCCCTATAGCCACAAATGATTTAGGATCAAACTCCACCAACAATGGTTTATCATTAACCCGACGGGATGTGACACCAGGCATCCGAGTCACAAATCTACCACCTCCTCCGGTCTGACCTGATCTAGAGCTCGTCATACATGTTTACAAAGTTAGTAAATTATAGTTAGAACAGACAACGAAATGGTGACACTAGAGAAGATGACGAAGTTCACTGACACCGAACAAACACAAATATCATATGTTGAAAGAAAAAATAAACTATTATACATATACCATACGTCTAGAATCGAAAAACACAACACAAACACGAGCACATACATCATACGTATGAGATATTAAAGATAAAAAAAACATACTAGAAATGGTGTCACTGGAGAAAATGATGAAGTTCGTTGACCACGTACGAAACACAGCCTAAAGATTAACGAAAAATATTCGGTAAACCTTAGAAATGGGAACCAAATGACATTACAACGACAGAAAAGATTAAAAATAAGCTTCTTTCTTTATCGCAATCGTCCACGAAGAAGAAAGTTCAAGCAGAAATGGTAGCGCGAACAAACTGTGAGACTGTGTTAAGTTTTTACATTCATATTCCACGTCGAGTACAAGACACACTTGACGTTATATTTAAAAACCACGTCGCAGACCAAAATAATTCGACGTTTCCTGTAAAAATAGGCGCCTTGAAGGGGATTAGACTTAGTATGGGATGCCTAAAGTTTTACCTATTCCTCTCTTTTAACTTTTTTCTTTTAAACATGAGAGCATTAAATAGAACATCGTATTGTGTGGGAATTTGACGTTTTTTATTAATTTTCCGCCAATATCAGAAAGTATCGTACTTTTTGATCTCTTTTCTTTTCACCCCTCTCATAGAACGTCGAAGGTTGTGGGGCTGGGACGTGAAGGGAATTGAAGTATGTTGGGAGCATTAATGGTGTGCTTAATAGAACGTCGTATTCGGTATGACTTTGACGTTTTTTTCTTCCGCCAATATCAAAATGTGGCGCTCTTTTTTACTTTAAAATCAAACGTGAAATCTTTTCTTTTTACGTCTTCCTTAATCGATTCAAGTTAGTAGTGTACTGAAATTTGCACTTTTACACCAGTGATCAGGTTTTGATCAATATCATAATCGTCTCCAGTATAAAAGCGTTCCTCGGGTGTCTTCATCACTTATCGATCTAGATGGGTTTGCGTTTCTTGTAACCCGGGAAACCTTCTCTTTACTTCTTAATGATGATGAAATTAATGTTTGTCACAATGTAGAGTGTTTAACTCTTGTACTTAAAAACTATACGTCGAATTCTACTGGGCTTCGACGTATTAATTAGATAAAGAGTTTGAAAAAACACATGTGATTAGACGTTTTCTTCTTCAGTCTCCCGCCCTTGTTTCCTTCTTTCCTTTAAACCTCCAATAACCTCCCGTTACCACTATATTTTAAAATATGATTTACATACTTTTTAAAAAAAATTATTTTATAAATATTAGTGTAAATTTATCATAAAATATAATAATGATTTGTGGGTCAAATTTATAGAGAATGAAACTTAATTTCTTTAAAATATTATTATAATTTTAGAAATAAGATAAAAATAATAATAATTAATGAGAATTAAGTTTATACATCAGAATAATTAAAATCATAATAAATATTATTATATTAAGAAAAGTGATGTGAAATTAATGTTCTTTTAACATAGTGTACACCGTAAATAATTTATTTTTTATTAGACTCAACGACATTCCCATACCTTATATTTCTTTCCTCTCCTTTAAAAGTTTTATGATTAAGTTAGGTATTATAAAACATTAATCAAGTCTTCAATTTTTAAATTTTAGGATATAAATATGTATGACTATGCTAAAAGACCTTAACTGATTTTAAAAAAATAATAATTTAAATTTCAGTAACAATTAAGTTGAATGATAAAGCCAAGGTTAAGACAAATTATTGAGATAGGAAGGTGTGTAGAAAGTAGACATTTTTGAAAGTAGACATTTTTGGGTTGCGGGAAATCAATTTGTTCTTATCTGAATTAAACTACAATTATTACTTTTTCTCTAAATGATGTTTGAACGTCGTTTTCGGCTGGGATTTGAAGTTCATACACGTTGGCGGTTACTAAGCATAATTACACTATGTACGTGAATCAAACGAGATCTATTACTTTTCTCTGAATGATGTTTGAACGTCGAATTCCGCAAGGCTTCGACGTTCTTACAAGATGGTGGCGTGTGGCAATTACTAAGTATAATCACACGATGTACGTCATCGGTTCATCTATAAATATAGCATGCATTTCACATATTCCCTTGCCCCCTATTTCCATATTAAACATATTAGGATTCATAGTTTTTATTTTGTTTGCATTTTCTTTCCATTAGATTTCTAAGCATCTTTGTTCTTCATATTGTAATTTGATAACTTTAACTTGGAAGTGGTTCATTCATCGTCATTTCGTATGAAGGAGCCCTTTCCAGTTCAAGTTAACAAAATGTTTTTATTTATAGTACAGAAATGGTTAAGATATCTTACTGAAAGGAAAGTGCTTACGAAAAAGAAATATGGTTCACAATATGTTTAGTGCTAAAACAATTTTAAGCTCTAAAATAATTATCTACAAAAGTTGTTCAACTTCATCATTTAACAATGTATGATTCCTTTTTTAAATTGTCCATAAATGGTACTCCTCCGTTAGATTCAGAGCTATTTGATTTCTAAGGGAGGAGACAATTTAAGGACAGTTTAAATTTGGAATCTATTTACACTGTTGACGTCAAACGTTGAGTACACTCGATGCAAAAATAAATTTTATTTAATTATTAAAAGTTATGTTAAATTAATGTTCTTTAACATAGTCTACATCCTAAATAAAGCGTTGCATTCAAGACTCAGTCAATAACAAAATGATTTTTATTGTCTACACCGTAAATAAGTTATCGTACTGAAAGGGAACTGCTGAGAAAAAAGAAATATGGTTCACAATATGTTTAATGATGAAAAAATTTTGAGAATAAAAATAAAACGTCAAAGCCCCACAACCTTCAACGTTCTATTGGAAGCCAAAGTATCAAAAAGTACCATACATTAAATCTTTTTTTATTTCCCCTCTCATAGAACGTCGAAGGCTGGCGGGGCTTTGGCGTTAAGGTAATTGAAATATGCTGCAAACATTAATGGTGTGCTGTGGTTGGAATAATATAACGTCGTATTTGATATGTCTTCAACGTTGGTTTCTTCCATCAATAGAAGAGGGTGGCGAACTTTATATTCTTTTTTATTTAAAATCAGACATGAAATTTTTTCTTTGTACTTCTTCCTTAATTGATTCAAGTTAGCATTGTACTGAAACTTGCACTTTTAACCCATGATCAGTTTTTGATCAATATCAGAACTGCATAATCTTCTCTTCTCAACTAGATTGAGAGTTAGTCCATATACAATGCAATCATCATTCACAATTCACAGATCATACTTGACTAAAATAAATCTTCATTGTATTTCTAAATAAAACCGAAGGAAATATAGAAACTAGCGGGGGCTTAATAGCCATGATTACAAAATTAAAAAAAATAACACAGAAAAGTAGTTCCTATTATTATCAAGAAGATTCCATTGAATATTCATCGTCAGAATCTTCAGTATGATCTTCACCACGAGTAGGTGGACTTTGCTCATCAGTGAACAACCATCCATTCTCAGTCCTTTTCAGCCCAATAGATGACAGACTTGGTATACCAATTTCTTGTGACCTTTTGCACACAATTCTTTCTTCTTCAGATACATCTACTCCTTGGAGTTCTAGCACCTTGATGATAAATACTCCATATGGCAATTTTTGTGCATAATCATCTCCTACAGTGATCATGTGGTCTTTTAGAACCGCAACCCAGTTGGTTGGGATTCTAGTTTTGATAGAATTCAACAGAAATACATCTTCTGTTGACATTTTGTCCTCCTTCAATCTTCTAGGCAGTAGTAGCCAAGTCAGGACATAAGCAATAACTTTCTCCTCCTTGTTTAAGCCATCATGTAGGTACTGTTTATCCACTCTGTACCTTCCTGGATATCTTAAGCAGTTTACATATATAGATCTCTTTGTTAGCAACATGTTTGACTCAGAATCACGGATATGAGAAGCCAAACCTCCATCTTTCAGACCAGCAATATTTGACAAAACATTATCGTCAATAGTAATGTTAACACCTCTGACCCTTGAGTGAATGACCCCATTTACAACCCTCAGGTTTGTGTAGAAAACCTCTATCAAATCTGGATAGCAATTTCCTTTCATCTGGACAAAATCAGTAAGCCCTTGATATGCAATCCATTCTTGAAAAAGGAAACCTTCTTTCTTGAATAATTGCAGGTCCAAATACTTGTGAGGAACTACAGTTTTTAAATGACTCCAGTATGAAAACTTTACTTGGATCTCTTCATCACTTATCCATCCAGATGGGTTTGTGTTTCTTGTAACCCGGGCAACCTTCTCTTTTCTTCTTGATGATGATGATGAAGAAGCCATCTCTGAATAGAATTCTCGGAATGTCTTTCACAATCTAGTAGTTTTTAACTTCTCAACTTCTCTAGTTTAAAAACATAAACGATACGTCAAATTCTACTGGGCTTTGACGTATAAATTGACAAAAAACACATGTGATACGTCGAATATTTTGGATATTCGACATTTTCTTGTTCAGCCTCCCGCCCTTTTGTTTCTTTTTTTTCATTTAAACTGCCCATAACCTCTCATTACCCTCGCCCTTTTGTTTCCTTTTTTCATTTAAACCGCCCATAACATCCCGTTACCATTATATTTTAAGATAAGATTTACATATTTTTTTTAAAATTTTTATTTTATGAATTTAAGTAAATTTATCTTGTAATTATTACATATTATAAAATATACGAAAGATATGTCGGTGAAATTTAAAGAGAATAAATATTTATTGATTAAAAATATTATTTTAATTTCATATTAATAATAATAATAATTTATAAGAATTCAGTTTTAGTTATATATCACAATAATTAAAATCATAATAAATATTATTATATTATTAAAAGTTATGTGAAATGAATGTTTTTTTAAATCCGAACTAAAAGATAGGTATGATTATACTAAAATACTTTAATTGATTTTTAAAAAATAATACTTTAAAATTAAAAAACGATTAAGTTGAGTGATAAACTGAAGGTGAAGATAGATTATTGTTTACAAAAATTGAGATAGGTTAGTTAGTAGAAAAGATTGAGACAAGTTAACAACTGAGATGCATCAAACCAAAAGCCAAAGATCGAGAAGAGACAATGTGTATCGAGAATTGTCAGGTTTTATCGCAGTACAGACCTATCTCGGCCAAAAATTAAGACAAAATGAGTTGGGTCGAAGATTAAGGCAGGTTAAGTTTGATTAACGGTCGAGACTAGTTGACCCTATAAATGAATGTTGGGATGGGTGATTCAGACTAAAGGTCGAGACAAACTAACATAAGTATAAGTTGAAGGTCGACCGAATGTCATTGGGGTTTCTTAGGTGCCTTAAACATTTATACCTGTATGTAGGGCACCAAATATATATGTAGCCACTTTGGAACTCATAATATGCATTTGCATTTTGGTTATTGGTTTAGAACTCTAATTCTTATAAAGATTAACATCTTTGTTGTGATTCTTTCGTTATTCATCAACCTACTAGATTGAGGCGTCTCCATCTCTTTCTTATCAACCTCCAGTCCAAGCAAATAGTCGAGACGGTTAAGCCAGGTTATGATTGTATAACCAAAATTTTGTTAAGGAGCATGATATGTTAACAACTTGTTGACAATATACAATGTATCACTTTTTTATAGATCTGTATATTTGAAACGGACCAATCACCAGCAACTACATAAGCGGTTATAAAAAGTGAAATATAAAAAGTCCACAACGAAGATAAAAATTGAAACGAACTCTTAGAACAAAAATTTGTTCACATTTAAATAAATTACTTTGAAAAATGTAATAGTTATAATAAGTTATTAATATAAATAAAATAGTATGATTAACATTATTAGGAAAACAAATTTTAACAAAAATGTGATCAAAAACCAGCCACGTTGTCACCATAAATAATCATTAAAAGCTCATTTGCATTTCTTAATTTATAATGCTTTGAATTGATTATTTATTATTTACAATCGATTATATTAACTTATCAAAAGTTAAAGTGGAATTATATAAATACAGATGGGCACATCAAACTTTTTAACTTCCATCCCTCCAAATCTCACCTATAATTGAAAAGGACACAATTTCTTGGGGGCGGGTAGTCAATTTATTATTGTATGAATTAAATAAAATATATTATTTTTTTTATGATTGATGTATGAACGTCAAACTCGGCAGGGCTTCGACGTCCATACAAAATGGTGTTAGTCAGTTATTGAGCTTTATTACACGATGTACGTCATCTTTAATTACAGTTGATGTCTTCTTCAACCACAAGCCAAAGGTCGACAATTTTTTATTGTTATTTTAATTTTACTTTTTAATCATCCAATATAACATCCCACGCCGTTGACATTCGACGTTATGGGTTAATTTGTTCTTATCTGAAACAAACGAGATTTATTATTAACTTTTTCACTAAATGATGTTTGAACGTCGAATCCGTCATTCCGTACGTTAATGTATAAATATGGCTTGAATATCACGTAATGACTTGCTTCTTGTTTCGGTATTGAACATATTAGGATTCATGTTTTTTATCTCTTGGCCCGTACCCTTTCCTTAGATTTCGAAACATGTATGTTCTTCAAATTGCAATTTTCCCGGTTGAATGTCAAAGTGCCTCATTCATGACTCAGTTTATATGAAGGTGTCCTTTGACATTCAACTTAACAAAATGCTTTTTATAGTACAAAAATGATTAAGTTATCTTACTCAAAGGGAAGTGCATAGGAAAAAGAAATATGGTTCACAATATGTTTAATGCTGAAACAATTTTGAGAACTAAAATAATGATATAAAAAGTTGTTCATCCTTTAACAATGTATGGTTCATTTTTTAAATGGCTTGGAGTTGTTTTCTACCATTAGAATTCAGAGCTATCTGATTTCTTATGGTGGAAACAACTTCAAAATATTTTAAATTTATGCAGTTGACGTCGAATATTGAGTACATTCAATAGAAAGGCTTGGAGATTGACGTCATTTTTTTGAGATAACTGACGTCCTGTACCTTAGAGGATTTCAAAATGAAATCCAGTTTACAAAATCACAACATCTAAAATGAAGACCGAAGATGATGGAATACATTATAACCAAAAACAAGAAGTAAAAAAAAATTAAAACAAGCAAAATAATGGAGAATGTTTTTGAAATTCATAAATGTTAACATTTTCCTCTGGTTTTTTGCCATGCCTTCATGGATAACAAAGAAATGACTTTGTTTAGAGGAGGAATTGATGGAAAACCAAAGCAAAAAGTTAACATGAATTTGGTTGCGAAAGTTATGTAGGATAGGTTTTCAAAGGGTCTACTTAAAATTCATAAGTGTTAACATTTTCCTCTGTTTTAGCCCTTTTACCTTCATGGATAGCAAAGAAATGTCTTTGTTTAGTGAAGGGAAAGAACTAAAATAGATAAAAAAAGTTAACATGAATTTGATTACCGAAGTTATGTACGATAGGTTTTCAAAGGGTGTACTTGAAATTCATAAGTATTAACATTTCCCTCTTCTTTTCCAATATGCCTTAATCGTTGACAAAGAAATGTCTTCGTTTAGTGAATGCATAAATGGAAAAGAAAAGGAAAAAGTTAATATGAATTTGGTTAGGGAAGGTTTTCAAATTGTACAACTTGAGATGTAATCCAAATTTGTTAACCTATTTCTTCGGTTACTCCTTTTTATTTCATTTTTCTTTTAATCCAATATTAAACGTCGAATGCAATGCAAGTGACGGTTTGACGATGATTTGCAATAGAACGTCAAAGCATTTGGCAGCGTTGACGTGACGGGATTTCAGTGGTTGACACCATTAATTGTCTTCTAAAAGACGTGACAGGCATAAGAGATTTTTTACTTTTTCTTTGAATGATGTTTGAACGTCGAAGGTGGAAAATATTTCACGTTCATACTAGATGGGGAAAGTGAAAATTAATTGTTTGCCTTTACCAAAGAACCAATATTATGTCAAATTATATTGGACTTCGACGTTTAAACTTCATCAAGATACCAATGGTTGCTCCAATTTATTTTTATTTTACTTTTTTTCTTTTCAACTCTCACTTTAACTTCAAGGCTCATAGATCTTCGACATATTTGTCTTTTGCAAAGAGGTCATATCAGTATCCAACGAGACTTTTTACTTTGTCTCTCAATGATGTTTGAACGTTGAACATTGGTTATATTCAACGTTCATACTAGATGGTGGATTGTGAAAATTAATAGTATAATTACTCGATGTACTACTATTTTCATGATGAAATGATATTGCACGACGATTCTGGGGAAGTGTGACAACATTGTTTCATCTATAAATATACATGTGTTTTTCTTATAATTGCATTCGTCCTGTTTACGTATTGAACATTATAGCATTCATGTTTTTTTATCTCCTGAGCGCTTTTCTTTCTCTAGATTTCGAAACATGTTTGTTCTTTAAATTGTAATTTACTGATTTCAATTGCAAAGTGCCGCATTCAGCCCTAAGTTCATATGAAGGTGGCCTTTGAAATTGAAGTCAACAAAATGCTTTTAATAGTATAGAAATGGATACGTTATCTTACTGAAAGAGAAGTGCCGAGGAAAAAGAAATATGGTTCACAATATGTGTAATGCTGAAACAATTTTGAGAACTAAATCAATTTATAAAAAAAGTTGTTTAACTTCATCATTTGCTAGTGTATGACTTTCTTTTTAAATTGTTTTGGAGTTGTTTTCTACCGTTAGATTTCAAAGCTATCTGATTTCTTAGGGCGAAAACCAAAATAAAATGTTATCATTAATTTCTTTGGATTTCTTTGGTTTTCACTCCTTTTAAAACATCATTTATTTGTAGACTTCCATGTAAAAAGATTCAAGGATTTAAAAAAAACTTCCATTTCAAGTAAAGATATCAAATGACACAGTTTTAAACACTAATCACTCAGCTTTATAAATAAAACACACTTTAACATTACCAAATTACAATACAGAAACTTGTATGGAGAGATCAACAAAGTTTCATCAACACACATATTACAATTACATTAAAAACACATATAACAAAGACCACCCCAGTAACAACTTCAACCACTTTTCCAACATAACAACCCTTTTCTCTAAACAAGCTATTTTCATCGTTTCATCATCATCTTCTTCCATCTTCATCACACTTTGTTCCATCATCATCAAACTTCCACATGCTTGTTCAATTCTTCCACTTCTACTCCTTTCTTCTCCATACAACACATTTCCTTCTTCTATTGCTTCTTCACTACACCAGTGAAAGAAGTTGCAGCCAACGAAAACTTCACTCGCACCCTGTTGAATGACAATAGGCACACTGCCTCGTCAAAACCCACAAAAATAAACAAACATTTATGCTTATATTAAACTGACCTTGACTCTAGTGCAAAAACGGGCTATTATGTCGTTTCTTTTTGGCCTTTAACGATGCAACCGCTACCGACGTTATAGCTGGTGACGTAAATTAACGTCGAATATTACCGGGTGACGTTAATCGAACTCGTTTACGCCGAACAGAAAGGTAATTGACGTAATGTTAACGTCTCTTATGCGCGTCGACGTTAAAGTACGTCCTATAGAATAGAACTTGACGTCCAAATATTTGAATAAATATTTATTTTTAAAGAAAGATTTTTCGTCATATCGTCGGGGAAACTGACGTAATATTGACGTCGGCGTTGAAGAATGATGACGTAATATTGACATCGAAGAGCAAATTTGACGTTAATTTTTTAATAAATATTTATATTTAAAGGAATATTTGACGTCTGTTATAAGGTGATTGATGTAAGGTTGACGTCGAATATGTTTAAAGTCGATGGTAATATCGGTGAGCCTAACGTCGGGCAGTGTATAAATTGACGTTACCTTCAGTGTTTTTTTTATTAAATTTTGTTCGTTTTAGCTCATTTAACCAAACTTGAAATACAGAAACCAGTTTTCCAATTCCTAAATGCACATAATTAATTAATTTAACCATTCCATCATCAATTCCAATTTAACAGTAAAAGTAAAAGACGTTAATGCTATCATCAAAACTTAAAAGAACCCACTTTTCCATTCATCTATTCACAATATTCATCTATTCTGAATAATCTATTCATAGTATACATCTATTCATAGTTAAAAAGCTGCACAAGTAAGCAAATGCTATTATCATGAAAGGAAAAACACCTAAAACTATAGGTAGTTAAAATGTTTATTCAAATATCCTGCCCATTCCTCTCTTATGGACTTTAATACTGCATTGGACAATGGAAAGGTATCGTTGAATTGTAGCAAAATCAAGGAAGGAATTTTTATGATTTTCAAATGTAAATTTCTACCTCAGTCCACTGTCCTCTGATTCCTGCTAGGATGATTGCCTTGATCCATGACATGACATAGTAGGCACATGCCCAGGAATCATTCTGCTTATTACACTAAACATGTGAAAGAACTTAGTCAAATGCAATGGTTTAAAATTGACTACGAAAATTAAAGGTTAAAGATTAACGAATTCCAACCTTAGGACATATAATATCAATTTGTTATCCTCTGGTCCTAGCCAGAACTCTAAACAAATTTGAAACATTAGAAACATAAGTTAATATTATTAATATCATAATAAATTCATAAGAATGAATGTAATACTTACGTTTGTGTCAAGGACTTCAAATCCGCTTTCATCTTCCTATGAAGAGAACAAAACCATACAACTTGTGCTTTTTTTGGAATGATCACTGCGAGTTGCCAGTGGCCCTATCATGTACCAACAACCAATGAGTTTATTGATTAAAATTTGATAAAAGTTGACAATACTGGGAGAACATACGCTTCAATGTATGACGCCATATATATCTCTCTGTTAGACTCGGTCATCCATGTTTGCATATATTTCTTTCTGGAATCTAATGTGTTTCTAGATGGTTGGATGGTCTGAGGTTCAAGAAAGCCATAAATTGACCCCCGACCTGATTCTACTGCGACGGTGTCCATGTACCTATAAGAATAAAGTTAAGTATATTAATTAAAATGTCATAATACTAATAATATACAAATTGGAAAATAAGAAATAAAAAACCTACCTGCACCACAGTTGCATGCATGAAATGTTCAACATTCTATCTCCACCAATCAGCTCATATGCATCCTAGTATTCAATATACAATGGAATATGGAACTCGACGCCAAATGTTCTTAAGTCCCACTGCAAGTATGGATTCAGGATCATTGTTTTCGGCTTCCATACGAGACTCAAGTTGAGCCATTGCTTGTTTCTCTGGTCGGTAGACCTGCAAGTCACATTTACAGAAGTTAGGAATCATTTAATTATAACTTGAAGATTTAAGATAATAAAAATAAGAATACAATACCGCTGGTGGGCCAAAATATGGAACGATCAAGGTCTTAGGCCAAGCTATAAATGTGCCTAAGGCCTCCCCCATGAATTGGATTTCATCTGTCGGCACTAGCACTCAATCTTGGGGGTCTCTAACATCATCAATCCTTACCCGCGTGTCAGTGGGCAATATAGGAACACCATGAATGGTCTGGCCTCCTGCAAGCCGTACTCCGATGGCCACTACGCTCGGAGGATCCTCATCAACCAAAAACTCATACTGAATATTGTAATCAGTACGATCTGTATTTAAGCATGAGTCTTTGGTGCTCACGGGAGGTGGGGTAGGATCATCTGTAGGGGCATCTTCCTGCTGCGACTGTTGTTGTTGTTGTTGTAGTCTGATCATCGCAAGTTCTTGTTCGAGCGTTCTCCCATTCGCTCCTATAATTCGACTTGCACTTTTTCCGTGATGCTACTAACCAATTCCGGAGTCACGACTTCTGTGCTTCTTGGTTTAGGGCCTGTGGCTGCTACTAGGAGGTCCTCCCTACCTTGTGCCACAAATATGCCTTGAGTCTGTTGCTCAACCAAGTCATCCTTCATATCATAATAGACAAAGTTACATAATTTTTTATGAACTATGGTAATTAGTTAAAAGTTTCCACTTATAATTCTGTTGGATATCTCCTGAGCAGACTGGGATGTAAACTGGCCATTGGACTTTGTCCGTGCAGCCTTCCACAATTCATGTCTAGCTGGTGGAGGTGTTAGATCAGGTGACTCGAGACCTAACTCCTCAGCTCAACGTTTTCTCATCTTTTTCTCTAACAACGCATAACCACCACGACAAAAGTACGTGTGGTGTATCATTAAGCCTCTGCCTTTCCTGGGCGGCTATCCTTTTCACCTATGAAAAAATGAAAATTATTAAGCATAAATCAGAAAAGAACATCGTGTCTTGTGTGACTAGAGCAAAATATTATAAAACATACATGCCATTCAGGAGTAAGTCTAGATTCTTTAAACTGCACCCACTGGTCATCAGCTATTTTATACCTTGAATAGGGAGTGTCATTCTGTTTAGAGCCAAAGATGAGTTTGTTGGTACCAGTGATGGTATGATTTGAAGAGTAAAGCGCAGCGGAATAATACTTAGAGTAAACGGAAAGCGTGTTCGGTCACCTTTTTAAAAATCAATTTGGTCCTTTTTAGAAAATCAATTTTCTTTCAGAAAATTTGTCGAACAGTTGATATACGTAAAAGATAAAGAGTGTAGGGAATAGAAAATCACACAAGTAATTTTTATACTGGTTCGATTCAACAGAATCTACGTCCAGTCGTTAATCACTATAAAAGTGATTAACAGTTCCACTAAAAAATTGTTTCACAGATTACAAATATAATGAATAACAATTGATAAAATAAACCTTCCTTCGACGAACGAACCGGAAGTAAAACACTCTGCCAACTCGAAGAGAACCGCTCCGGCAATCGACCAACGATTCGCGAGCTTCCCCTTTTCACGAGACCAGGCAGAGCACCTTGCTAACTCGAAGAGAGCTTGCTCCGACTATCGACACACGAAACGCGAGCCTCTCTTGTTCACGAGATCAAGCAAGGGAACTTTGAACTATAGCTTCTGAGAACTTCCTCTGTCAACCAGTATTCTGCTAAGCTTCTGTTCAAAAACGTTACTTCTGAAAAATTCAGAAGTTCAATATTTAGCCAGCTACCCTGAATATCAAAGGTCAAGCCTCAACTGCCACTGATAATCGATTATTGTAAGTGATAATCGATTATTCAAGTCCGTTAAAGGATTTTCAAAATATGATAATCGATTATTTGGAAGTGATAATCGATTATCCCTGAAAGACTCATGATAATCGATTATTGCTTCTCATAATCGATTATTTCAGTAACAATACAGGTTTTTACAAAGTTTAAAGACTTTCTTATTACACTTATATTCTACAAAAGTGCTTTTAAACATTTCTTCAAGTGAAACTTCTTGTAGCATCATCAAAACTAATTTCTTCAGGATTTACCAATGCTCCTCATTGGTAACAATCTCCCCCTTTTTGATGATGATCCAAAATTCAATTTTTAAAAGCAACTTTGACTTCCCTGCAAAATATACAATCTACAACAACAACAAGGTTAGCAATACCTGTATCAATTTTAAATTAATCCTCTCCCCTTATACTATACTTCTCCCCCTTAAACTATACTTCTCCCCCTTTTTGATCATAAGAAAAAAGATTAAGGTAACAGACTCCCCCTAAATATGATCTCCCCCTCAATTAGTCAAGGTATGCATATAATCAAGAGATTATTTTCATTGATGAAAAGAAGGATTACATCATAATAATAAACATAAAGAACAGAAATTTATCATAGATGAAAGAACGACAACCAATCAACAAAGCATACAAACATAAAATCCTATTTTTAAAATTCAGGACTCGGGGATCTCTCGGGAGGTTGAATATGAAGGTGATTCTCGATGTTAGAAAGACGAACATCAAGATCAAGAAACTGATCAACCATATACTCATCAATAGATTGCTGCCACTCATAAATCTCCTCAAAGTGTGTTCTTTGAGCTAGACTCATATCCTCCAATTGCTTAGATAAATTAGCAAAATGTTCTTCCATAGATAGCGTGGAGGATGAGGGCATGGTAGAAGGACCAGCATCAGAAGGAGCAGCAGCACTAACTGGTTCTGCCATATGAGTATCGATGTCATCATCTTCATTTTCATCAGGATGGTCATCATCTTTATGAATAATGACATTTCCCCGGGTAACAAATCCCATTTGTCTAAAAGTGGTGTCTCCAATCTCAGATCCAATGGCTTGAATTGTTTGAACATGTTCTCCTTCAATATTTACACCTTTGTACTCCAAAATTCTAGAAATAAGAAGAGCATAGGGAAATTGATATGATTGAGATTTCTTGGCTTTTACCATTGTGTCAGCAATGAGAGCAGGCCAATCAATGTGTATGTGATTTAAAATCCCATACAGAAGAAGCAGATCCTGCTCAGAGCATTGAGCATGGTTGGTTGCTCTAGGACACAGTATCCAGACGATCAAGTAGTGAAGCATGCGTTCTTCAATTTTGAAACCCCCAACTAGCAATTGCCTTCGATTTGCCTGTTGTTCAGGATGACGCAAGAAGGATTGGAAAGTCATCAGCCTATTGAAATCTTCAAGTCCTAGATGGACTTTTACAGCATCATCCCATATGGTAAGTTGGGCAACATTTATCCACACATCATCATCTAAGATTATGCGGACACCCTTGACTTTAGTGGATATAATCCCATCTCTATATCTCAAGTTGAAATAGAAAACTCTTATGAGATCGGGATAAATGCAACCTTTTTGCTCCACTAGATTCGTGAGTCCTTGATCAACAAACAGATCTGGAAATTGAAATCCATAGAAACGAAAAAAATCAAGGCGAATATACTTTACCGCCATGATTCTTCTCTCTTGCCAGGAATTAACATATTCTGCATGTTTTCCTTGGTCTGAAATCCAACCATCGATGGTTGCAGGACGTGGTTGAGAGGAAGAAGAAGCTCCAGCAGCTCTGCGGCGATGTCTTCTTGAATCCGCCATGAAAATATTTGAGGTAGAGAGACTTTGAGAAAATTAGGATAAATGGAGAGAATCTTAGCTCTAGATTTTGATTTTAGTAGAGTAAGGATGTAAAAGAGTGACTTACAATCGATTATGGGAGGCTTTTTATAGGAAAAATGGAAAAAACTAGCCGTTTATGGCCGTTTATAGCCGTTAAGGGACGCTCCAACGGCTCTATTTTTGAATCTGTTAGCGTGATAATCGATTATGGCTCGAGATAATCGATTATCTGCTCAAAAGTTACTGCCCAGATATTGCATGATAATCGATTATCCTTGATGATAATCGATTATCTGTTCAAAAATTTCTCAGATTTGAATTTCAAGTATGAATAATCGATTATATTCCTTTGATAATCGATTATGAAGCGTTAATTTTACGAAAATGCAAAATTTTTTTCATAAGCATTGATCCTAAGACATGTCTAACACTCCTAACTCTCTTCTAAGCTCAAAAAATCTATCCTTAGGTAGTGCTTTGGTGAAAATATCAGCTAATTGATGTAAGGTATCAACATATTCAATTTGACAATCCCCCTTTTGAATATGATCTCTTAAGAAATGATGTCTAATCTCAATGTGTTTAGTTCTTGAGTGCATTATGGGATTCTTAGTCAGATTGATAGCACTAGTATTATCACATTTTAATGGAATATTATCAAGGAAAATATCAAAGTCTTCCAGTTGCTGTTTCATCCACAGAATTTGGGCACAACAATTGCCAGCGGCAATGTATTCAGCTTCAGTGGTAGACAAGGCTACACACGCTTGTTTCTTTGAGTGCCAGGACACCAAAGAACAGCCCAGAAAATGACAGGTTCCACTAGTACTTTTCCTATCTATTTTACAACCACCATAATCTGCATCAGAATAACCTATTAGACTAGGTGAAGCATCAGAGGGATACCAGAGTCCAAAAGAAGTGGTTCCTTTAAGGTATTTTAAGATTCTCTTGACAGCAGTCAAATGAGATTCTTTAGGATTGGCTTGATACCTAGCGCATACGCATACACTTTGCATAATATCTGGCCTACTAGCAGTTAGGTACAACAAAGATCCTATCATACCTCTAAACATAGTTTCATTTACTTCTTTTCCAGATTCATCCTTATCTAAATAGCAAGAAGTTGCCATAGGTGTACTAGCTTCTTTGCAAGTATCCATGCCAAATTTTTTAAGAATTTCCCTACAATATTTTGTTTGAGAGATAAAAGTACCCTCGGCATATACAAGGTTTTGGTTGTGACCGGCCATTTTCGCAAATTTTTGAAAAACTATCAAACAAGCTCTGATACCAATTGTTGGTACCAATGATGGTATGATTTGAAGAGTAAAGCGTAGCGGAATAATACTTAGAGTAAACGGAAAGCGTGTTCGGTCACCTTTTTAAACGCATACACTTTGCATAATATCTGGCCTACTAGCAGTTAGGTACAACAAAGATCCTATCATACCTCTAAACATAGTTTCATTTACTTCTTTTCCAGATTCATCCTTATCTAAATAGCAAGAAGTTGCCATAGGTGTACTAGCTTCTTTGCAAGTATCCATGCCAAATTTTTTAAGAATTTCCCTACAATATTCTGTTTAACTGTAGCTTTTGTGTCTCAGATAGAACCCAAGAACATTAAGGAAGCTCTTCAAGATGATAAGTGGTGCGTTGCTATGCAAGAAGAGCTAAACCAATTTGAAAGAAATGAAGTCTGGGAACTTATTCCAAGGGAAGATAATCATCAAGTCATAGGAACCAAATGGGTTTTTAGGAACAAGCTTGATGAGGATGGAAACATCACAAAGAATAAAGCAAGGCTAGTTGCAAAGGGCTACTGTCAAGAGGAAGGTATAGATTATGATGAAACATATGCACCAGTCGCCAGGTTAGAAGCAATTAGATTATTACTTGCATATGCATCTTTGATGAAATTTAAATTATATCAAATGGATGTGAAAAGTGCGTTTCTGAATGGTTTTATAAAGAAAGTAGGAAAACACATCCTGATTGTGCAAGTTTATGTAGATGATATTATATTTGGGTCAACTGATGATTCCTTGTATGAAGAATTTGCAAAAGTAATGCAAGGTGAGTTTGAGATGTCTATGATGGGTGAGCTGAATTTCTTTTTAGGACTACAAATAAAGCAAATAAATGGAGGTACTTTTATCTCTCAAACAAAATATTGTAGGGAAATTCTTAAAAAATTTGGCATGGATACTTGCAAAGAAGCTAGTACACCTATGGCAACTTCTTGCTATTTAGATAAGGATGAATCTGGAAAAGAAGTAAATGAAACTATGTTTAGAGGTATGATAGGATCTTTGTTGTACCTAACTGCTAGTAGGCCAGATATTATGCAAAGTGTATGCGTATGCGCTAGGTATCAAGCCAATCCTAAAGAATCTCATTTGACTGCTGTCAAGAGAATCTTAAAATACCTTAAAGGAACCACTTCTTTTGGACTCTGGTATCCCTCTGATGCTTCACCTAGTCTAATAGGTTATTCTGATGCAGATTATGGTGGTTGTAAAATAGATAGGAAAAGTACTAGTGGAACCTGTCATTTTCTGGGCTGTTCTTTGGTGTCCTGGCACTCAAAGAAACAAGCGTGTGTAGCCTTGTCTACCACTGAAGCTGAATACATTGCCGCTGGCAATTGTTGTGCCCAAATTCTGTGGATGAAACAGCAACTGGAAGACTTTGATATTTTCCTTGATAATATTCCATTAAAATGTGATAATACTAGTGCTATCAATCTGACTAAGAATCCCATAATGCACTCAAGAACTAAACACATTGAGATTAGACATCATTTCTTAAGAGATCATATTCAAAAGGGGGATTGTCAAATTGAATATGTTGATACCTTACATCAATTAGCTGATATTTTCACCAAAGCACTACCTAAGGATAGATTTTTTGAGCTTAGAAGAGAGTTAGGAGTGTTAGACATGTCTTAGGATCAATGCTTATGAAAAAATTTTGCATTTTCGTAAAATTAACGCTTCATAATCGATTATCAAAGGAATATAATCGATTATTCATACTTGAAATTCAAATCTGAGAAATTTTTGAACAGATAATCGATTATCATCAAGGATAATCGATTATCATGCAATATCTGGGCAGTAACTTTTGAGCAGATAATCGATTATCTCGAGCCATAATCGATTATCACGCTAACAGATTCAAAAATAGAGCCGTTGGAGCGTCCCTTAACGGCTATAAACGGCCATAAACGGCTAGTTTTTTCCATTTTTCCTATAAAAAGCCTCCCATAATCGATTGTAAGTCACTCTTTTACATCCTTACTCTACTAAAATCAAAATCTAGAGCTAAGATTCTCTCCATTTATCCTAATTTTCTCAAAGTCTCTCTACCTCAAATATTTTCATGGCGGATTCAAGAAGACATCGCCGCAGAGCTGCTGGAGCTTCTTCTTCCTCTCAACCACGTCCTGCAACCATCGATGGTTGGATTTCAGACCAAGGAAAACATGCAGAATATGTTAATTCCTGGCAAGAGAGAAGAATCATGGCGGTAAAGTATATTCGCCTTGATTTTTTTCGTTTCTATGGATTTCAATTTCCATATCTGTTTGTTGATCAAGGACTCACGAATCTAGTGGAGCAAAAAGGTTGCATTTATCCCGATCTCATAAGAGTTTTCTATTTCAACTTGAGATATAGAGATGGGATTATATCCACTAAAGTCAAGGGTGTCCGCATAATCTTAGATGATGATGTGTGGATAAATGTTGCCCAACTTACCATATGGGATGATGCTGTAAAAGTCCATCTAGGACTTGAAGATTTCAATAGGCTGATGACTTTCCAATCCTTCTTGCGTCATCCTGAACAACAGGCAAATCGAAGGCAATTGCTAGTTGGGGGTTTCAAAATTGAAGAACGCATGCTTCACTACTTGATCGTCTGGATACTGTGTCCTAGAGCAACCAACCATGCTCAATGCTCTGAGCAGGATCTGCTTCTTCTGTATGGGATTTTAAATCACATACACATTGATTGGCCTGCTCTCATTGCTGACACAATGGTAAAAGCCAAGAAATCTCAATCATATCAATTTCCCTATGCTCTTCTTATTTCTAGAATTTTGGAGTACAAAGGTGTAAATATTGAAGGAGAACATGTTCAAACAATTCAAGCCATTGGATCTGAGATTGGAGACACCACTTTTAGACAAATGGGATTTGTTACCCGGGGAAATGTCATTATTCATAAAGATGATGACCATCCTGATGAAGATGAAGATGATGACATCGATACTCATATGGCAGAACCAGTTAGTGCTGCTGCTCCTTCTGATGCTGGTCCTTCTACCATGCCCTCATCCTCCATGCTATCTATGGAAGAACATTTTGCTAATTTATCTAAGCAATTGGAGGATATGAGTCTAGCTCAAAGAACACACTTTGAGGAGATTTATGAGTGGCAGCAATCTATTGATGAGTATATGGTTGATCAGTTTCTTGATCTTGATGTTCGTCTTTCTAACATCGAGAATCACTTTCATATTCAACCTCCCGAGAGATCCCCGAGTCCTGAATTTTAAAAATAGGATTTTATGTTTGTATGCTTTGTTGATTGGTTGTCGTTCTTTCATCTATGATAAATTTCTGTTCTTTATGTTTATTATTATGATGTTTAGGGTTTAGGGTTTAGGGTTTAGGGTTTAGGGTTTAGGGTTTATTATTATGATGATCAATGAAAATAATCTCTTGATTATATGCATACCTTGACTATTTGAGGGGGAGATCATATTTAGGGGGAGTCTGTTACCTTAATCTTTTTTCTTATGATCAAAAAGGGGGAGAAGTATAGTTTAAGGGGGAGAAGTATAGTATAAGGGGAGAGGATTAATTTAAAATTGATACAGGTATTGCTAACCTTGTTGTTGTTGTAGATTGTATATTTTGCAGGGAAGTCAAAGTTGCTTTTAAAAATTGAATTTTTGATCATCATCAAAAAGGGGGAGATTGTTACCAATGAGGAGCATTGGTAAATCCTGAAGAAATTAGTTTTGATGATGCTACAAGAAGTTTCACTTGAAGAAATGTTTAAAAGCACTTTTGTAGAATATAAGTGTAATAAGAAAGTCTTTAAACTTTGTAAAAACCTGTATTGTTACTGAAATAATCGATTATGAGAAGCAATAATCGATTATCATGAGTCTTTCAGGGATAATCGATTATCACTTCCAAATAATCGATTATCATATTTTGAAAATCCTTTAACGGACTTGAATAATCGATTATCACTTACAATAATCGATTATCAGTGGCAGTTGGGGCTTGACCTTTGATATTCAGGGTAGCTGGCTATATATTGAACTTCTGAATTTTTCAGAAGTAACATTTTTTAACAGAAGCTTAGCAGAATACTGGTTGACAGAGGAAGTTCTCAGAAGCTATAGTTCAAAGTTCCCTTGCTTGATCTCGTGAACAGGAGAGACTCGCGTTTCGTGTGTCGATAGTCAGAGAAAGCTCTCTTCGAGTTAGCAAGGTGCTATGCCTGGTCTCGTGAAAAGGAGAAGCTCGCGAATCGTTGGTCGATTGCCGGAGCGGTTCTCTTCGAGTTGGCAGAGTGTTTTACTTCCGGTTCGTTCGTCGAAGGAAGGTTTATTTTATCAATTGTTATTCATTATATTTGTAATCTGTGAAACAATTTTTTAGTGGAACTGTTAATCACTTTTATAGTGATTAACGACTGGACGTAGATTCTGTGAATCGAACCAGTATAAAAATTACTTGTGTGATTTTCTATTCCCTACACTCTTTATCTTTTACGTATATCAACTGTTCGACAAATTTTCTGAAAGAAAATTGATTTTCTAAAAAGGACCAAATTGATTTTTAAAAAGGTGACCGAACACGCTTTCCGTTTACTCTAAGTATTATTCCGTTGCGCTTTACTCTTCAAATCATACCATCACTGGTACCAACAGAGTTTACGTGTCATTGACGTCTTGAAGTCCCTCCACCGGGTTGCAATTTGGGATAAAACCTTCTACCTTATCCTCTCATCATTAGGAACAACCCAACTTCTCTGTTAAAAAAGAAAATTAATGTTAAAGCATGTTCAACGAAAATAAGTCAATGATGGAAGTAAAACAGCTTAAAGTACATACCAAAATATCCTGCCATAGTAGATCTTTCTCAACCTCTAAGACATCACCCCAACGGTTAGCGAGAATAGGAACATGAAATCTTGCCAGCGTGCCCAAGTAACTCTTAAACTCTGTTGCATGTTCCCCTATAGGCACAAATGTTTTAGGATCAAACTCCACCAACAATGGTTTATAATTAACCCGACGGGATGTGACACAAGGCATCCGAGTCACAGATCTAACACCATCTCCCGTCTGACCTGATCCAAAGCTCATCATACCTGTTTACAAAGTTAGTAAATTATAGTTAGAACAGGCAACGAAATGGTGACACTGGAGAAGATGACGAAGTTCGCTGACAACGAACGAACACAGACATCATATGTTGAAGGAAAAAATAAACTATTATACATATACCATACGTCCAAAATCAAAAACACAACACAAACACGAGCACATACATCATAGTATGAGATATCGAAGATAAAAAAAAGACATACTTGAAATGGTGTCACTAGAGAAAGATGAAGTTCCCTGACCACGTATGAAACACAACCTGAAGATAAACGAAGAAGATTCGTCAAAACTTAGTAATGGGAACTAAATGACATTACAAGGACATAAAAGATTAAAAATAAGCTTCTTTCTTTATCGCAGTCGTCCACGAAGAAGAAAGTTCAAGCAGAAATGGTAGCGCGAACAAACAGTGAGACCGTGTTATGATTTTACATTCATATTCCACATCGAAAACAAGACAAATTTGATGAAAACAAGACAAATTCGACGTTTCCAGTAAAAAATAAGCGCCTTTTTTTTATATAATTTGCAAAGTTTACATCGCAGACTTAGTATGTGACGCCTAAAGTTTTTCCCATTCCTCTACCTTTACTTTTTTTCTTCTGAACATGAGAGCATTAAATAGAATGTCATATTGTCTGGGAAATTGACGTTTTCTCTTAATTAGCCGCCAATATCATAAAGTATCGTACTTTTCGATCTCTTTTCTTTTCACTCGTGCCATAAAACGTCAGAGGTTGCGGGGGAGGGACGTGAAAGGAATTGAAGTATGTTGGGAGTATTAATGGTGTGCTTAATAGAATGTCGTATTCGGTAGGGCTTTGACGTTTTTTTCTTCAGCCAATATCAAAATGTGGCGCTCTTTTTTCGTTTAAAATCAGACATGAAATATTTTCTTTTAACGTCTTCCTTAATCGATTGAAGTTAGCAGTGTACTGAAATTTGCACTTTTACACCAGTGTTCAGTTTTTGATCAATATCATAATCGTCTCCAGTATAAAAATGTTCCTGGGGTGTCTTCAGCACTTATCGATCCAGATGGGTTTGCGTTTCTTGTAAGCCGAGCAACCTTCTCTTTTCTTCTTATAACGTCTTTCACAACGTAGAGTCTTTAACTCCTCAACTTAAAAACTATACGTTGAATTCTACTGGGCTTCGACGTATTAATTGAGAGTTTGACAAAACACGTGTGATTAGATGTTTTCTTCTTCAGCCTCCTGCCCTTTGTTTCCTTCTTTCCTTTAAACCTTCAATAAGCTCCTGTTACCATTATATTTTAAGATATGATTTACATACTTTTAAAAAAATTATTTTATAAATATTAGTGTAAATTTATCGTAAAATAGAATAATGATTTTTGAGTCAAATTTAAAGAGAATGAAACTTAATTTCTTTAAAAAATTATTATAATTTCAGAAAAATAATAATAATAATAATAATTAATGAGAATTAAGTTTATACATCAGAATAATTAAAATCATAATAAATATTATTATATTAAGAAAAGTCATGTCAAATTAATGTTCTTTTAATAGAGTGTACACCGTAAATGAAATTTTTTTATTAGATTCAACGACATTCCCATAACTTATATTTCTTTCCTTTGCACTTTTAACCAGTGATCAATTTTTGATCAATATCAGAACTGCGTAATATTCTCTTCTCAACTAGATTGAGAGGTAGTCCACATACAATGCAATCAACATTCACAATTCACAAATCATTTACTAAAATAAATCTTCATTGCACTTCTAAATAAAACCAAAGGGAATAGAGAAACCAGCGATGGCTTAATACCCATGATTACAAAATTAAAAAAAAACACTTAGAAAAGTAGTCCCTATTATTATCAAGAAGATTTCATTCAATCTTCATCGCCAGAATCTTCAGTATGATCTTCACCACGAGTAGGTGGACTTTCGACAGTTTGCTCATTATTGAAGAACCATCCATTCTTAGTCCTTTTCAGCCCAATAGATGACAGACTTCGTATACCAATTTCTTCTGACCTTTTGCACACAATTCTTTCTTCTTCAGATACATCTACTCCTTGGAGTTCCAGCACCTTGCTGATTAATACACCATATGGCAATTTGTGTGCATAATGATCTCCTGCAGCAATCATGTGGTCTTTTAGAACCGCAACCCAGTTGGTTGGGATTCTAGTCTTGATAGCATTCAACAGAAATACATCTTCTGTTGACATTCTATCCTCGTTCAATCTTCCAAGCAGAAGTAGCCAAGTCAGGACATAAGCAATAATTCTTTCCTCCTTGTTTAAGCCATCATGTAGGTACTGCTTATCCACTTATACCTTCCTGGATATCTTAAGCACTTTACATATATAGCTCTCTTTGTTAGCCACATGTTTGACTCAGAATCATGGATATGAGAATCCAAACCTTCAGCTTTCAAACCACCAATATTTGACCAAACATCATCGTCAATAGTAATGTTAACACCTTTGACCCTTGAGTGAATGACCCCATTTACAACCCTAAGGTTTGTGTAGAAAACCCTACCAAATCAAGATAGCAATTTCCTTGCATCTGGAAAAAATCAGTAAGCCCTTGATATGCAATCCATTCTTGAAAAAGGAAACCTTCTTTCTTGAAGAATTGCAGGTCCAGATACCTGTGAGGAACTACAGTTTTTAAATGTCTCCAGTATAAAAACTTTACTCGGGTCTCTTGATCACTTATCCATCTAGATGGGTTTACGCTTCTTGTAATCCGGGCAACCATCTCGAAACGTCTTTCACAATGTAGTAGATTTTAACTTCTCAACTTCTCTGGCTTAAAAATACAAACGATAAGTCGACTTCGCAACTTCTCTTAAAATATAATGTTATACGTCGAATATTTTGGATGTTCGACATTTTCTCCTTCCGCTCCCGCCTTTGGTTTCATTTTTTCATTTAAACCGCCCATAACCTCCCGCTACCATTATATTTTAAGATAAGATTTACATATCTTTTTTTTTTTTATGAAGTCGAAGATTTTGGATATTTGACGTTTTCTTGTTTTGCCTCCCGACCATTTGTTTCCCTCTTTTTCATTTAAACCGCCCATAACCTCCCGTTACCATTATATTTTAAGATAAGATATACATACTTCTTTTATGTTTTTATTTTATGATTTTGTATAAATTTATCTTGTAATATTTAAATATTATATAATTTAAGAAATATTTATTGGTGAAATTTAAGAAAGATTTTGTGCAAATTTATCTTGTAATATTTAAATATTATTTTAATTTCGTGTTAAAAATAATAATAATAATAATAATGTATGAGAAATAATTTTTTTTTATTATATTCAACAACATTCCCAAACCTAATATTTCTTTCCTCTACTTTTAAAAGTTTTATGATTAATATAGGTATGATAAAGCATAAATCAAGTATTCAATGTCTCTTTCTAAGTGTGTATTGATTTTAGGATAAAGATAGGTATGATTATACTAAAAGACATGAATTTATTTTTGAAAAATAATACTTTAAATTTTAGAAACGATTAAGTTCAGTGATAAACTCAAGGTTAACATAGATTACTTTTTACAAAAATTGAGATATATAGGATAGTTAGTACAAAAGATTGACAAAGTTAAAAACTGAGATGCATAAAACCAAGCTAAAGATCGAGAAGAGACAGTATGTATCGAGAATAGTCAGGTTTTATCGAAGTACAACTGTCGACGTGAGTTAAAGGTCAAGACAGACCGATATCGGCCAAAAATTAAGTTTGACTAATGGGTTGGGTCGAAGGTTAAGGCAGGCTAAGTTTGACTAATGGTCCAGACTGGTTGACCCTACATGAATGTTGGGATGGATGATTCAGACTAAAGGTCGAGATAGACTAACTTAAGTATAAGTTGAAGGTCAACCTAATGTCATTGGACTTTCTTCTCAACTTCTTAGGTGCCTTAAGCATTTATACCTGTATGTAGGGAACCAAGTACATATGAAGCCACTAAGGAAGTCATAATATGCATTTGGATTTTGGTTATTAGTTTAGATGGCCAGGCCAGGTCATAGTTGAGACGGCCAGGCCAGGTCATGATTGAAATTAGGCATAATTCGACCACAACCAACATGTTTTTAAGGATCATGATATGTTAACAATTTCTTGACAAAATACAAAGTATCCTATTTTATTGGTCTGTATATTTTAAACGGACCAATCACCAATAAAGCGGTTATAAAATTGTTATCAAAATTGCCAAAAGTTTAAAATACAATATTAGATTTTTATTATATTTTTTTTAATTTTTGTGTATATGAACTAAAGGTCACCTCATGTATAATAGAATAAAAACACTTGAATTTATTTTAAAAAGCAAAATTAAATAAATATATAAGACCACAAAAACCAAGCCATTTTTTATATTATTTTAGATGAATAAACAATTTTTGTGTTATATCTTTTTGTGTTAAACATCATTTTAGACTATTAGACGAATAATCAATTTGTTTATATTATTTAATATATTTTCATTTAAATATTAATCTAAAATATCATTAAAAAAAATTAATTATGTTAGTTTAAAAATATATGTATTTATTATTTTTTAAGTTTAAAAAGAAATTTTATCATTTAGAATCGATTATACTAACTTGGAAAAATTTAAAGTGAAATTATATAAATACATCGGGGCACATCAAATTGTTTAACTTCGATCCCTCCAAATGTCTCCTTCTTCGCGGGTGATTGAAAGTAGACATTATTGGGTTGCGGGAAATGAATTTGTTCTTATCTGAATTAAATTACAATTATTACTTTTCCTCTGAATGATGTTTGAACGTCGATTTTGGATGGGATTCGACGTTCATACATGAAGGCGGTTGCTAAGCATAATTGCATGATGTACGTCAATCAAACGAGATCTATTACTTTGACATCGAACTTTTAGTTCACTCGATGCAAAAATAATTTTATTAAATTATTAAAAGTTATGTGAAATTAATGTTCTTTAACATAGTCTACACCCTAAATAAACTTCCTAAGAAAATGCTTTTTATAGTCTACATCGTAAATAAGTTATCATACTGAAAAGGAAGTGCTGAGGAAAAAGAAATATGATTCACAATATGATTAATGCTTAAAATATTTTGAGAAAAAAAATAAAACATCAAAGCCCCAGAGCCTTCGACGTTCTATAGCACGCTTTTCAATTGCAAAGGTTTCTTAAACGTACTATTGGAAGCCAAAGTATCAAAAAGTACTGTACATTAAGATATTTTTTGTTTTTCCCTCTCATAGAATGTGTAATGCTCGCAATAAAATGACATCATATTTGATAGGATGAAAAAAATAATATAACGTCATATTTGATAGGTATTTTATTTCTTTAAAATATTATTTTAATTTGATATTAAAAATAATAATAATGATAATTTATGAGAATTGAGTTTTACTTATAGATCACAATAATTAAAATCATAATAAATGAATGTTGGGATGAGTGTTTCAGTCTAAGGGTCGAGACAAACTAACATAAGTATAAGTTGAAGGTCGACCAAATCTCATTGAACTTTCCTTTTCGGTTACTTAGGTGCCTTAAACATTTATACCTGTATGTAGGGCACCAAATATATATGTAGCCATTTGGAAGTCATAATATGATTTGCATTCTTATAAAGATTAACATCTATGTTGCGATTCTTTTGTTACTTATCAAGATACTAGATTGTGGCTTCTCCATCTCTGTCTTATACCAACCTCCAGTCCAAGCAAATAGTCGAGACGGCCAGGCCTGATCATGATTGAAAGTAGGAAGAATTCGACAACCAAAATTTTGTTAAGGACCATGATATGTTAACAACTTTTTGACAATATACAATGTATCACTCTTTTATTGGTCTGTATATATTAAACGGACCAATCACCAACAACTACATAACTATTTATAAAAAGTAAAATATAAAAAGTCTACATCGAAGATAAAAATTCAAAAGAACTCTTTCAACAAAAATTTGGTCACATTCAAATAAATTACTTTGAAAATTTAATAGTTATAATAAGTTATTAATATAAATAGAATACTATGATTAACATTATTAGAAAAACAAATTTGAACTCTCTCAAGGAGGTCATATCCGTATCCAAAGAGATCTTTTACTTTGTCTCAAATGATATTTGAATGTCAAACTTTGGTAATATTCAATGTTCTTACTCGATGGTGGACTGTGAAAATTAATAGTATAATTACTCGATGTACTGCTTTTTTCATCTATAAATATACATGTGCTTATCTTATTATTCCATTCGTCCTGTTTCCACTACGATTATGTGGAAGTGTGATGACATTGTTTCATCTATAAATATACATGTGCTTATCTTATTATTCCATTCATCCTGTTTCCGTGTTGAACATATTAGGATTCATGTTTTTTATCTCTTAGTATCTTCCCTTTCCTTAGATTTCGAAACATGTCTATTCTTTAAATTTGAATTTGCTCTGCTTGAATGTCAAAGTGCCTCATTCATGTCTCAGTTCATATGAAGGTGACCTTTGACATTCTTCAGAACAAAATGGTTTTTATAGTACAGAAATGATTAAGTTATCTTACTGAAAGGAAAGTGTCGAGGAAAAAGAAATATGATTCACAATATGTTTAATGCTAAAACAATTTCGAGAACTAAAATAATGATATAAAAAAATTTCATCCTTTAACAATGTGTGGTTCATTTTTTAAATGGCTTAGAGTTGTTTTCTACCATTAAAATTCAAATCTATCTGATTTCCTATGGTGGAAACAACTAAAATATTTTAAATTTATACATTCGACTATTTTAAAAAAAAACTTCATCCTTTAACAATGTATGGTTCATTTTTTAAATGGCCTGGAGTTGTTTTCTACCATTAGAATTCAGAGGTATCTGATTTCCTATGGTGGAAATTACTAAAATATTTTAAATTTATATAGTTAACATCGAATATTGAGTACATTCAATGCAAAGGCGTGGAGATTGACGTCATTTTTTTGGGATAATCGACGTCCTGTACTTTAGAAGAAATTACGACATCTAAAATGAAGACCGAAGATGATGAAATACATTATAACGAAAAACAGGAAGTAAAAAAAAATTAAAACAAGCAAAATAATGTAGAATGTTTTTGAAATTCATAAATGTTAACATTTTCTTCTGGTTTTCCGCCATGCCTTCATGGATAACATAGAAATGACTTCGTTTAGAGGAGGAATTGATGGAAAACCAAAGGAAAAAGTTAACATGAATTTGGGTGCGGAAGTTTTGTAGGATAGGTTTTCAAAGAGTCTACTTAAAATTCATAAGTGTTAACATTTTCCTATGTTTTAGTCCTTTGCCTTCATGGATAACAAAGAAATGTCTTCGTTTAGTGAAGGAAAAGAACTAAAAAAAATGAAAAAAGTTAACATGAATTTGGTTAGAAAAGGTTATGAAATGGTTCAACTTGAAATGAAATCCAAATCTGTTAAGCTATTTATAATCCAATATTAAACGTCTAATGCCAGCGACAATTTGATGATATATTTGCAATAGTACGTCACAACCTTTTGCAGCGTTGACGTGACGGGCATATGAGTGGTTGACACCACTAATTGTGTTGTTTTAACATAGCATCAATATTACGTCGCATTCTATGTGTCTCTAACATTTTCTTCTTCATCAAGAAGCCAAAGGTCGCTCCAAATTTTTTATATTTTTTTTTTTTGAACCCGAACTTTAAAGTCAAGACTCCTAGTTCATCGACGTATTTTTCGTCAGCAAGCAGGTGATATCAGTAGCAAGAAGGTCATATCAATATGCAAAGAGATCTTTTACTTTTTCTCTGAATGATGTTTGAACGTCGAATGTGGAAAATATTTGATGTTCATACTAGATGTGGACTGTGAAAATTCATTGTGTGCCTTTACCAAAGCACCAATATTACGTCAAATTTTAATGGAATTTTGACATTTCAACTTAATCAAGATACCAATAGTTGATCCAATTTTTTATATTTCACATTTTTTCTTTTAAACTCTAACTTTAACGTCAAGGCTTATATATCTTCAACGTATTTTTCCTCTGCAAGGAGCTCATATCAGTATCCAAAGAGATTTTTTACTTGCTCTCTGAATGATGTTTGAACGTCGAACTTTGGTAATATTCAACGTTCATACTAGATGGTGGACTATGAAAATTAATAGTATAATTACTCGATGTACTGATTTTTTCACGATGAAATGATATTCCACAACGGTTCTATGAAGTGTGATGACATCGTTTCATCTATAAATATACATGTGCTTTTCTTATTATTCCATTCGTCCTGTTTCATCAACATACATATTACAATTACATTAAAAACACATATCTCAAAGACCATCCCCACTAACACCTACAACCACTTTTCCAACCTAAGAACCCTTTTTTATAAACAAGTTATTTTCATCTTTTCATCATCAGCTTCTTCCATCTTCATCACACTTTGTTCCATCATCATCAAACTTCCACATGCTTGTTCATTTCTTCCACTTCTACTCCTTTCTTCTCCATACAACACATTTCCTTCTTCTATTGCTTCTTCACTGCACCAGCGAAAGAAGTTGCAGCCAACAAAATCTTCGCCCCCACCCTGTTGAACGACAATAGGCACACTCCCTCATCAAAACCCACAAAAATAAACAAACATTTATGCTTATATTAAACTGACCTTGAAGTTAGGGCAACCCCAGAATTTTTTGCCCTTGTTTTTAGGGGTTCTCGCACTGCGTAAAACTGCAATGTGACCACATAAGCAAGTCGGTTTTACACCCAACCTCCTAACACTAGCACTACTGTGTTGGAAGTCCAAAGCCATACACTTTCAAGACGAAGATGAACGAGATATTTCCTCAGCTGCATAGTGCACAAACATAAAACACTGGCTACCAACGACAACAATATTATTATTCCAAGTGGATCACATTGAATTTATAATGCACAATAGCAATTGAGGGTTTAAGCCAAACAAAAACATGAAAAAAATAATAACACAAAATACAGGGAAAATATGAAAATATAACTACGAAAAGTATATACTAAATTTTCAAATATTGTTCAAGCATAGAAAAATATACTAAAATATATTTATATATTACATTAATTTTATAAAAATAAACTAATCTTCCTAATCTGAGTCAGATGTTTCCATAGACTCATCTTCTATTGTGTCGTCTTCATCATCAGATTCACTTGCTGAGGTTTCAACTAAATTGTCTTCATCTAATTTGTTGTGAATCATGATCAAAGAATTTTCAAAATTTGAAATTCTTGTTGAAAGCCTTTGAAATTGATCCCCAACAAATCTTTTAAACTCAGTGTGTGGAGTGAAGGTAGGAAGAGTTTCGTCAACATCCTTGAACACCTAACCATCTTTTGTTTTCTTTAGAACATTAAAGGTCAATGTTGCTTTTCTTATTTCATTTGATTTGGTGCATCCATTTTTTTTTCACCAGTAAGATGAACTTGATGATGCTTCAATACACTGCTGATAAAAACACCATATGGCAAATTATATCCATGCCTACTTGCAATTACAATCATGTGCTCACTCATAATAGCAACCTAGTTGGTTGGTATCCGTGTTTTTATGGCATGAACCAAAAATAAATATTCAGTAGTTAGACGATCACGTATATATCTTCCAGGTAGTATTACCCAAGTAAGTACAAAAGCACACAATTTTTCTTCCATTTTCAAACCATCAAGTAGATATGGCTTGTATACCTTTAGTCCTTTTGGATTTCTCAGAAATTCCTTATAAATCTTCTTCTTGTTGGTCCACTGGTTGAGTTCAGAATTTCTTTCATGAGACCTGAAGCCTTGTGTTTTGAGACCGGTAAAAGATAGTTATATTTCATCATCTATTTTAATATCGACACCTTTCACCCGAGAGCATATAACACCATCGACAACCTTCAGATTGTGGTAGAACACTTCTACGAGGTGAGGATAGCAATCACCGGTCATTTTTACAAATTTTGCAAGACCAACATCTACAAGCCAATCTTGAAAAAGAAACCCTTTCTTTCTGAATAATTCCAGATCCAGGTACTTATGATGGACCACCTGGAAGAGTTTTCTATAACATCCAAATTTGTATCGTGTTTCGTCATCACTTATCCACCCATTTGGACTAGCATTTCTTACAACCTGTGCAGCCTTCTTTCCACGCCGTGAAGCTAAAGAAGCCATTTCAGAATAGGATTTAGAGGTATATGGAAAGATTACAATTTCAATAAAAGTTCAGAAATATATTTATTTAGTTTCAATATAACTTCAACATAACACGTCCTATACCATTACAACTCCACGTTCTATAGTTGAAATACTTGGAAGTTTAAATCAAAACATCGAAGCCCCATAAAACTCCACGTTCATTGATGGTAAAGCCATCGACATATTATTGTGAGCCAAAAGCCAAAGAGTTACTCCCCTTTTAATTCTTTTTTCTTTTAAACCACCAAGATTACGTTGAATTCTTCGGGGAATGACGTATTATTTGTTTGCTAGAAGCCAAAGAGTTTCTCCCTTTTTAATTCTTTTTTCTTTTTAATCAAACAGTAAACGAAGAGTTGTAATACTTGGACGTTTCAATTTAAAAACCACCGATAGTACATTGTAATACTTGGAGGTTTCAGAAGTAAAAGGCTAACTCCAATCTACTGAACCGCATAGTAAACATGACAACTTCAAAATTGATGAAGAAGACACAATGAAATAAGAGACAAGGGTAATTGATATTTTCATGCAAAGTTGTAAAGAGGGTGGAAATATTGAAGCTTTGTATAGGGAGGGATTAAAAGAAATAATTAGATATAAGGGAAATATTGATAAAGGCATTAATGACTTGAAAATGACTGCCAAAAAGGGTTACCTTGAAGCAAAATATGTATATATTTTGATCTTATTATGTTCATACGATAGTGATTTAAGAAAAGTAGGGGTTGAGTATATGCAATTTTTGAGAAATGTCATCTGTGTTGTAAGGTGTAGAAATAAGTTAGTAACTTTGTTGGGTAATGTATGGAGAAAACCTCATGGAACACTATTGTTCAATCCAACTCCTTTATGTTCCTAGAGACAATGCAATGGTTGGAGAATGAAGACGACTATTTCTTGGGAAATAGTGGATACTGAAGATGATGATGATAATATTAAAAACTCGTGCGAAAATGGTAGGTGGGATGTTGAGTTAGACTTTTTTTATAATCTTTTATTCTATTCTATTTAGTAATGAAATTCTATTATAGGTTGGATGTTTTGTAATCATCTCTTGAATATTAATGAAATTCTCTTTTGGGAAACATTAGTGAATGGTGATTGAATTGTATAAAATGATTAAATATTTTTAAATCACTTTTATGATTGCAATTGTCCATTTTAATTTTACATCATTACATTGCATGCAGCAGTATATCATATATGATTTTAAAACATCAATATTACGTCGAATGATAAAGTTAATCGACGTAATATTAAGATATGAACGTCCCTTAATATTACGGCAAAGGTATCTCCTTTTTTTTACTTTTATCTTTTTTTCTTTTTCCTTTTTAACCTGAAATAACACGTCCATTTTGAAAATATTCGACGTCCTTTATTAATTCCTAGAAGGAGTTTATGAATTTTATGATTTGAAGTTGTAGCGTTTTGAAAGGCCTTGGAGTTGTTACAAGTTAACACAACTGTTGTTACAAGAAATTTTATAAATTGATGTCTACTTAAATAATTACTGTTGGGAAAGGGCTGATATGGGCTTCAATAATTAGAGGCAGTCTGCTTAAATGATATATGGGAAAATGCAGTTTACTACTAGAAACGAAGAGGTTGACGTTAATTTCTTTAGACTTCCAAAGTGTCTTTTTGGTTATATTCTTTTTTCTTTTAATCAAACAAAAAAAATGAATTCCTTGTGCATATGACGTATTATTCGTTATTAGAAGGCAAAGGTCGCACTTTTTTTCCTTTTTCCTTTTTAAATTTTCATAGAACGTCAAACTTTAGGGGGCTTCAACGTGAACAGAATTTGAGTGGTTGTGAGCATTAATTTTGTGTTGTTACTAGAGTGGTTGTGAGAATTAATATTGACTCTATAAATATAATGCTTAACTCTATACAATTCCACAATTTGATCGTTATTGATTCATTTTTTAGTTCCAAAAAGTTGTTCTCTCCGAAATCAGATCCATTAATTCGGTAGAGAACAACTTTTTGAAACTTAAAAATTGAATCATATAATCAAGTAACTTGAAGTTATAAAAGCATTTTCAGGGTTCTTACTATTTTTTTTCCTGTTAAATCAAAAATCGTGAACCCGTCGTTACGCACACTTCATCGTCTTCCTCTTCGCCTTTTTTCTATGCGGGATTGCATTTCCATGTGTGTTTTATCTCTTTTGAATTGTTTAAACTTTTACTCCGATTAAATTAATCTTTGATGGATTATCTTCCATTTGAACCGATTAAAATGAGTTTTCGTTGTGTTTTGGTGCAGTTTTGCTCATGTCTTTTGGTAGCGTATTAGTACCTTCTCCCTTTAGTAGTTTCCTAGTAAGAAAAGCTTGCGTCTTTTGGTCTCTTATGGTATTTCAACCAAAACCAAACCTGGGTCCTTGCCTAGTTCTCCTGTCACTGTATTCTTTTTCATTCGCGGTTTACATGACGTCTAGGCATGGACCCAGGTTCGGTTTTGGGTTTAAATGCCATTAGAGATGCAATAGACGCAAGCTTTTCTTATGAAGAAACTAGCAAAGGAAGAAGGTGGTACCAGGTTACCGAAAAACACGTGCAAAACTACACTAAAACACAACTCAGTAGACGTCGATTAAATAGAAGAATTAGACGTTATATAGTTGTTTTGAAAGAAAAAGAAAAAATAATAAAAAAGGAAATAAATAATAAAACATTGTAGCCAGTATAAAAAGACATTATATGGGTTGATTTAAAAGAAAAATAAAAGAATAACTACTAGCTGAAGTAGATAACAGAAAACACAGAAAAAAAAAATTAAAAGATAGAGTTCATAGGAGAAATTTTATGAATGGATGTCTACTTAAAATAATAATTGTTGACGTCAAATCCAGTTTAAATTGAAGTTTTATTAGTTGATTTAAAAGAAAAATAAAAGAATAACTATTAGCTGTAATATACAACGTCCATCTTTTGTTATTGTGACGTCGTATTAATTAAAACAAAATTTTGTATTTATTTAAAACTGAAGTTATGTGATTACCTACGTTTCGTAATCCAAGGACCATCACGTCAGACCCCAAATTGTTCGACGTTCTACATTGATATAAACGTCGAAATAATACAGTGGGCGACGTTCTGTCTGGTTTAAAAGAGAAAAGAAATAAAGAATAAAAAACAGATTCACTCTCTGTCATATAAAATGTCTATTTCATTATTTTTTTTATTTTAAATTGAACATTAGTTGTTTCTCAAAATGATGTTAGGTGTTTCTACGGTCATTGTTTTACGTCGTTCTGGCCCTTGTTTGACGTTAACACATTTTACATTACGTCTATATGATCTTTGTTTGTCGTTAATAAATATTAGTCGGCGAACGGTTTCAAAAGAGGACGTGGAGTGATTGAATTTATTTACGGTAATGCCACTGGTCATTTTTAACGTTGCGAATTGGGCGGTTAGACGTTGATCGCGTGACATTATAACCCGTTTTTCAACCATTGCTAGAAAGTTATTAATTGTGTCAGCATCAAAAGATATTTTATTACCCCTTAAGTCGCTCCTATACATTTCTTTCTCTCCACCCATTGCCCTTGCATTTGTATAGAATTCTTTGCTACAACAATGTTGGCGGGAGTGGGGTAGGATACTAAGTTCCTCCAGTTTCTTCTATCCAAGTCTTCTTCAAATTGTTGAGCCAAAGATGGTATGATAGCCACCTTATGCTCCATCAGCAGTCTTCTTCCTTCCACTGTTGGGAAGTACCTTTCATATGCAGCAGTGAGAAATTTGTTGGAGTAGAAGTGCTTTTTCTCCTTCCTCTTGTGTCCAATGGTTTTCACCTTTTTCCCGGACGTAGAAGCTATTCCTGCACCACACAGATTCACAAAACAAACACCAAATCATCAAACATTAGTTCTCCAAAAATCAAATATCTCAAAACAAACTCTATCCATTCACAATGAGGGCAAAACAGAGGGCCCTCAACGCCACCTGCACAGAATGAATCAACCAGAACACAGTCAGAAACCAGAAAAATTACATCTGTCGAGTCGCGCCTGGGTGCCCCTCAAAGGGCGTTGAGAGGCAGTCAGTAAAACCTAAAAATGGCCCTAGTTGGCCTTCCACACTATCGAAACACTTTCTACTCAGTCCCAACCATCAATATCACAATTTAATCGGTCTAGTCAGTAGCAAATCATGAATAGACATCACCAATCATCAAAACCATGCTTTCTCATCAACATTTATCAAATATCAAACTTTCAAATGCTTAAATCATAAAATAATATGATCTTACTTGGTTCGAGACAAAGATTAGTGAATAATGCTCAAATAGGATGAAGAAATCTGAACCCTAGCAGCAAAACAATAAAAAAACCCCAAACTTTGATGTTTGGAACAATGCAAAGTGAGTAAGAAATAAAGTTTTTGGTGGGAGAATGAAGGGGAAAGTGAGGAGAGCTCTTAGGGAGAGTGTTTAGATAGGCTAGGAAGAGTGAAAATTGAAAAAGGGGGCTTGGGCGAACCCTAGGGCATAAAAAGAGTAAAGTGGGCTGCCCCCAATGCTGAGCCCAACTTTTAAAGGGCGTTGAGCGATACTTTTCCCCCTTTGCTTTTTGGCTTTTCATGGGTATTTCTAGTCAAGGGTGATCAGCTTCAATCTTCAAATTTTCAAGTTTCTTTTCCCCAGCTCCCACATCAACACTCAAATTAAACAATTAATTTCTCTTCTCCCCTAAGACATTCATCACTCCACACATACTCAACATACTAGAAACAATCAATAGATTTAAAAGAAAAACTCAAATAACAAAAATCCACACCAAAGAAACAATAAACAAATTAAAACAAGAGTTTTTAAAACACTGGGTTGCCTCCCAATTAGAGCTTCTTTAACGTCACTAGCTTGACCCAATAAGCTCATGTCACATCTTTGATCTTGGTGTTCTCCTTTCTTTCTCCACACCAACTTATCTTCAACAGCTTCCTGTTCACCTTCTTGACTCTTCTTGAAATTGAAGATTCAATCTCTATCAGTCCATCAACTTTAAGTTCTTTCACAACCCATAATTTGTTGTTGAATCTCACTGGTATGCGTGGCTTGAATTCTTAAAGTTTTTTAAAAGAGTCTCGAAGAATATTCTTTCCTTTACTATATTTTTCTTCTTCCTTCACCTGTGACAGAAAGCACTTTTTACCATTGTTGCCTGGCTTAGTAGCTTTTGTACTAGTCCCTAGTGCATCTTCACATGCAGCTTTGAGAATAGTCTTCTTCACTTGGATCTGCTGCTCAGCATTGAAGACATTGAACATCACCTCCTCTTCTTGGTCTTTGAGTGCTATAGTTCCATCATCAACATTGATGATAACCTTTGTCGTCTTCATGAATGGCCTTCCAAGAATATTAGGGATCTCCAAATCTTCCCCCATCCCCATTACGACAAAGTCCACCAGGAATCTAAGGTTGTCAGTTTGAACCACCACATCTTCCACCACACCATAGGACTTTTTGGTGGACCCATCCGCCATAAATAGAGTTATCTTTGCAGGCTTGACTTCAAGAACACCAAACTTTTCAAGTACAGATAAGGGCAACAAATTGATACTGGACTCTAAATCAATTAAGGCTTTCCCTATTTCATGACTCCCAATAATGCAAGGGATAGTGAAACTTCTCGGGTCTTTAACCTTTGGAGGAAGAACCTTCTGCAAGATCACACTACAATTGCCCTGTACTTTAATATTTTCCTTCACAAGATACTTTTTCTTTTTGTTCAATTTTTCATGAATTTAGCATATCCAGGGACCTGTTGCAATGCCTTACTCACAGGAATTTTAATCTCCACTTTCTTGAAAATTTCTCTAAAACACCCTAATTATCTTTCTTTTTCCTCTCTCTTTTTCCTTAGGGTATCAAAGAATTTACTCAACTTTTTTCTTTTCTCTCTCAACCTCTTCTTTTTCTTTTCTCTCTTCTTTCATATTCTTCTCCTTTTCTTTTCTCTCAACCTTACTTTTTCTATCTTCTTTTTCTTCTTTTTGTTTTCTCTCAACTTTCGCTTTTTTCTCTACTACTCTCTCTTTTTCCCTCTCATCACTCACGCTCACAATAGCCTTGCACTCTTCCTTAGGGTTAACTTCAGTATTAGCCTGAAATTGACCAGCGTGCATCTCCGGATTCCTTATAGCAGCTTCAATGCTTTTCTAGTTTGAGATAGTTACCTGCATGAACTATTGAAGGGTTTCTTCAAGTTTTGAAGTTCTGTCAGCTAGAGAGGGTTGTTGTTGCCATTTTTGTTGTTGTTGTGGTAGTGGTCTATTGAATTGTCCATTAGCTTGCCCAAATTGACCTTGTCCCATTCTTGGATGAGGTTTCCATCCTTGATTATAATTGTACGGATGAAATTGGTTACCCATGTATTTAACTTCTTCATTGATATTCTCGGGCATTGCACATTGACCATTAATATGATCACCACCACATAATTCACAAAGTTGTTGTTGAACCTGTGAGACATTCTAGAACTCCTTTGGCAACTGAGAAAGTTTCTTTGTCTAAACCTCCAATTATTGAGTAATAATCTTATTCTGTGCAAGCAAGGCATCATGAGATTGTAACTGTAGAACTCCTTTCTGTTGAGGTGGAGCTCCTCTGTCACTGTGAATCTCATTGTCATTAGTGGCCATGTTGTCAATCAATTCATATGCTTCCTCTGGAGTCTTGCACTTGATATTACTTCTAGCTGAGGCATCCAGCATCAATTTAGTTTGTAAGCCAAGACCTCCAAGGAAAAGAATGACCATCGTTGCTTCACCAAAACCATGAGTAGGCGCCTTGTTGGAAAAATAATGACTTAGTTTCAACACAAAGAGGGTGGGTGAATTGGTGAGGTTCAAAAATCAGAGTCTTTTTTAAATCTTTTTCGCAAAGTATAAACCTTTCAAAGTTTTCTTGAATCTCAAGGAAAAAGATAAATCAGTGCAGCGGAAAAGTAAAGTTGACTGTGCAAAAAGTAAAGTCGACTTAAAGTAAATAGTTCAGGGATAGAGAAAATCAAACACAGTTTTATATTGGTTTGGCCCAATGCCTACATCTAGTGTCCTTCCACAACCCAGAAGCCAATGCACTATATTAGTCAAGGTTATTACACAACATTTCTATAGAGACCTCCACGTCAAAAGTATAGACAATCTCTCTAACCCTTTAACTAAAAGTATAGGCAACAACACAAAGATCTGCAACAAGATATCCCCTCTTCTGCAATCTTCAACCCACTTTGAACAATCCTCAAAGTGTCCAAAACTTCCACAAGTTCTCTTCCTGCAATCCTAACAGGGCAGTCCAATCTTCAATAGATTGATGAAAGTCTTGATCAATATGATGAACACCAGCAGTGCAGATTTTGATCAACTAGTAAGCGCAAATTACTTCGTCCTAAAGAAATTCTTCAAAGAAAGATCTCTACCGTCTTCTTCATGAGTTCTTGGAGCGTTTCACAAAGATCACAATCTGAAACAAAAAATGAAATTGTTAGAATCACCAAAGTCTCTGTGAATTACATTATCACGTCTATTTATAGTTTTTTATGAAACAGATGCTCCTCTACTCAACTTAACCACTAATATAGTCGACTGTCACCAGACAGTTATAACAGTTAAAACAATTAGCAGCAATCAAACCAACTAGATTGATTATGCATTTAATTTAGTTGACTTGCATTTAATGCTTGAACAAAAAATCAAAATATAGTTGTTATAGTTCATAAGCATTAACAAAATTTCAAAACATAACTAACTAAGTCGAATTCCTTGCGCATGCAGTCGACTATAACACTTCAAATAAGTTTTGTAAATCTTTTCTTTGCAAAATTACTCACAACACTATTTTAGAAAATCTGTGCAAAGTCACGAGTTTTAATCGACTTACTTCATAATGAAGTTGAATTAAAACTTGCAGTTTTACCACACAATATAAGTTCAACAAAGTGCATGTGGTTTTTCTTTTCTGAAACATATGTTATGCAATCACAAATGATATAACATGTAGAAAAATAGTGAATATGCATACATATACGAAAATCAACATAAACATGTTCTTCAAGATTACATACACAGTAAAGTTTTGAACATGTAACACATAACAATACATGTGTTATTAATAATGTGTTGTCATCGTCAAAAACCAGGATACTGTGAGATTAAGGTTTAGCTAAACGAGTGCTTCCCTTATCAACAATCTCAACAATCTCCCCCTTTTTTGATGATGTACAACCATGATTAATAAAGAACCATGTTTGTACATATCAGCACAAAAAATCAATCATGTAATCACACTATCTCAAAGCTCATATAAGAAAATTGAAACAGAACATGTGATTAAATGATTTTATCAATATATCAGATAAAACAAAAGTCTATTTCAAAATATTTCAGAATAGAAACAGTTCAGACAAACATTTACTCTGTATCAACATTATCAAGCAATCAAGTATCAAGCAAATAAGCAATCAAACTTTTCACTCCCTTTGTGCATTAGCAAAAAAGGTATGCTCTAAGATAATGATATGCTGATAAATGATAAACTAGAGATGCATCAATGTAAAACAGATTAATCAATCATTGATGCTCCCCCTGTCACAGATATTCACATGATAAAGAAAATCTCCCCCTAAAGTGTAGGTAAGTGAAAAATCTATACTATCATGTAATGCTCCCCCTGTGATTATGCATCTTTTAAAATCAAAACCCAAATGCACAATGCAATTTTCACAAATATCAGAGCATATAAAAGCATGTATCATAATTGTATCAGAATCAGAATTGCAAACAATTCAATCAAAGCATAGAAACAATCATCAACAATCTCACAATATATTCTCACAAATATATCAATCAATTCGAAACAAAGATATATTGAAAGTAAACAATATAAAATATGATCAAACAACAGAATAACCAAATTCCAAAATATGGAATTTATAACCTCTATAAACAATAGTCAAATGATCCATATTTCTAGTGGATTTCATTGCTCTTCATTGAGTAGTAACTCCAATAGTAAGTCCAAAAACATTTTTTCCTGCAAAACCTTTTAGGTTCTTTTGAAGATCAAGCAATTTAGAATCACAATAATGCAAGAAATTATACTGTAAAAAAGTGAGTATGCAAAATAATCAATGTAACAATACACATGTGCATAATCAACTTCAACAATCACTCATACGATTTATAATCAATTCGAACATATTCCATCAAGAAATTTAAAGCAGATAGAATTAAACCATAAACGACTGATTTCATTATCTTCCAAAAGATATTACATTTTGATTAACTACAGCAAAAGACAGACAAAATGCCAATCTAAGCCATTTTCAAAAGATACAAAATACAAACGATAGACAACTAGATCTTCTTATCACACACAGGACTCTATCAAGACAAACATGTTCTTTTGGTAACCCTTAATATGAATCAGAAGTTTCCAAAGAGTCCTCTTTTGAGAAAATGTCTTCTTCTTGTTGTTGATTTGCCCCAAGATTGTCAGCTTTGTCATTCAGAACTTTGAATTGCTCACCAACAAATTTTTCAAACTTTGTTTCAGAAATAAACATTGTTCTATCTTCATCTTTAAAACACCAACCATTTGTAGTTTTCTTCATACTAAGTAGTAAGCTCTTTTGAGCACAACATTCTTCATATGATTCTTCATCACTTCAATCCAGTTAGTTTAAATTTTATTCGTGATAGCATGCAGCAGAAACACATATTCAATGGTCATTCTTTCATGAACCAACGTTACAGGTAAGATCACCCATGAGAGAATGTGAGCAATGATTTTCTCTTCCATCTTCAGTCCTTCATGTTCATACCGTGTTTCTGTTGAATGGCTTCCGGGAAATCTCATCCAGCTTGAGTAAAGATCACTTTTCTTCAGATTCAGGTTGAATTCGGTGTTGGATAAATATGAATATACACCTTTTGCTTCAAGTCCAGTAAGTAGCATCCAAATAAAGTCATCGATAAAAACATCTACTCCTTTCACTCTGGATTTTATGTCTCCATCCATGAATTTTAGATTGTGGTAGAAAACCTTTACTAGGTCAGGATACCAGTCCCCCTTCATCTGGACAAAAATTGACAACTCTTGCATTTCCAGCCAGCTAGGAAATTTAAATCCCCTTCTTTTAAATTTACTAAGGCTAAGACATTTAGGATGAGCAATGACCTTGACAGAGCCGTTTAGAAATCTTTCTCTCGTTTCCTCATCATTAATCCAACCAGAAGGATTAAAACTTCTTGCTTCCCTTTGTTTCCAACAAGGTTTCTGCTAGAAGATGCCAATGAAATGTAATCCTTGGAAACCTTCCTCTTCAATTTTAGGTTTAACAGAGAGACACCACCCTCAATATATGCTATCCTAATTTTAAATCACATTCTACAGGGGCGAAAAAGATTTAACTCAAAACGCCCATTTTAAATTTTCAAAAGTGTTTTGGTACCAGGAATGGTATGGTTTGAAGAGTAAAACACAGCGGAATAAAACTTAGAGTAAGCGGAAAGCGTGTTCGGTCACCTTTTTAAAATCAATTTGGTCCTTTTAGAAAATAAATTTTCTTTCAGAAAATTTGTCGAACAGTTGATATACGTAAAAGATAAAGAGTGTAGGGAATAGAAAATTACACGAGTAATTTTTATACTGGTTCAATTCAACAGAATCTACGTCCAGTCGTTAATCACTATAAAAGTGATTAACAGTTCCACTAAAAATTTGTTTCACATATTACAAATATAATGAATAACAACTGATAAAATAAACCTTCCTTCGACGAACGAACCGGAAGAAGAACACTCTGCCAACTCGAAGAGAACCGCTCCGGCAATCGACCAAAGATTCGCGAGCTTCTCCTATTCACGAGACCAGGCAGACCACCTTGCTAACTCGAAGAGAGCTTGCTCCGACTATCGACACATGAAATGCGAGCCTCTCCTGTTCACGAGACCAAGCAAGGGAACTTTGAACAAGCTTCTGAGAACTTCCTCTAACAAACAGTATTCTGCAAAGCCTCAGTTAAAATAAACGTTATGTTGAATTTCTCAGAATCCCTACATATAGCCTTCTACTCTGAATATCAAAGGTGAAGTCCCAACTGCCACGAATAATCGATTATTGTAAGTGATAATCGATTATTCAAGTCCGTTACAGGTTTTTCAAAAAGTGATAATCGATTATATGAGGTGATAATCGATTATTCCTGAATGACTTGTGATAATCGATTATTGCTTCTTGATAATCGATTATTGCAGTTCAGAATGTGAATTTTACAAAGTTTATAAGACTTTCCTACTACATTTAATTTCTACAAGTTGCTTTTAAATAATTTTAGACTCTTCTTCAACTAAGTCTTCTTACAGCATCATCAAAATAAATGTCTTCAAGATTTACCAATATTCCTTATTGGTAACAATCTCCCGCTTTTTGATGATGATCAAAAATACAATTTTAAAAGCAACTTTGGCTATCTTGCAGGACATACAAGCTAACAAACAACAACATAGTTAGCAATACCTGAATCAATTTTTATTTGTCCCCTTATATTATTCTTCTCCCCCTTTTTTATCATAAGCAAAAAGATTAATGTAAAGAGCTCCCCCTAAATATGATCTCCCCCTCAATTAGACAAAGTATGCATATAATCAAGAGATCATTTTCATTAATGAAAAGAAGGATTACATCATAATAAGAAACATAAAAGACAGAAATTTAAGATAGATGAAAGAACAACAACCAATCAACAAAGGACACAAACATAAAATCCTATTTCTAAAATTCAGGACTTGGGGATCTCTTGGCAGGTTGAATGTGAAGGTGATTCTCGATGTTAGATAGACGAACATCAAGATCAAGAAATTGATCAACCATATACTCATCAATAGATTGTTGCCACTCATAAATCTCCTCAAAGTGTGTTCTTTGTGCTAGGCTCATATCCTCCAATTGCTTAGATAATCTAGCAAAATGTTTTTCCATAGATAGCATGGAGGATGAGGGCATGGTAGAAGACCAGCATCAGAAGGAGCAACAACACTAACTGGTTCTGCCATATGAGTATCGATGTCATCATCTTCATCTTCATCAGGATGGTCATCATCTTTGTGGATGAGAACTCTTCCTCTGGTAATGAATCCCATCTGACGAAAGGTAGTATCTCCATTTTCCGAGCCAACAACTTGAATGGCTTGGACAAGTTCTCCTTCAACATTTACACCTTTGTACTCCAAAATCCTAGAAATAAGAAGAGCATAGGGAAATTGATAGGAATGAGATTTCTTGGCTTTTACCATTGTGTCAGCAATGACAGCAGGCCAATCGATGTGTATGTGATTTAAAATCCCATACAGAAGAAGCAGATCCTGCTCAGAGCATTGAGCATGGTTGGTTGCTCTAGGACACAATATCCATACGATCAAGTAGTGAATCATTCGTTCTTCAACCTTGAAACCCCCAGCTAGCAATTGCCTTCGATTTGTCTGTTGTTCAGGGTGACACAAGAAGGATTGGAAAGTCATCAACCAATTGAAATCTTTAAGTCCTAGATGGACTTTTACAGCATCATCCCAGATGGTAAGTTGGGCAACATTTATCCACACATCATCATCAAAAATTATGCGGACACCCTTAACTTTAGTGGATATAATCCCATCTCTATATCTCAAGTTGAAGTAGAAGACTCTTATGAGATCGGGATAAATGCAACTTTTTTGCTCCACCAGATTTGTGAGTCCTTGACCAGCAAACAAATCTGGAAATTGAAAACCATATAAACGAAAAAAAATCAAGGCGAATATACTTTACCGCCATGATTCTTCTCTCTTACCAGGAATTAACATAGTCCACATGTTTTCCTTGATCTAAAATCCAACCATCGATGGTTGCAGGACGTGGTTGAGAGGAAGAGGATGCGCCAGTAGCTCTGCGGCGATGTCTTCTTGAATCCGCCATGAAAAGATTTGAGGTAGAGTGACTTTGAGAAAGTGAGGATAAATGGAGAGGATTTTAGCTCTAGATTTGATTTTAGCAGTGTATGGGTGGCTTTTTATAGGAAAAATGGAAAAACTAGTCGTTTATGGCCGTTTATAGCCGTTAAGGGACGCTCCAACGACTCTATTTTTTAACCTGTCAGCGTGATAATCGATTATGGCTCAAGATAATCGATTATCTGCTCAAAAATCACTGCCCAGAAATTGCATGATAATCGATTATGCTTGATGATAATCGATTATCTGTTCAAAAATTTCCCAGATTTGAGTTTCAAGTTTGAATAATCAATTATAGCCTTTTGATAATCGATTATGAAGCGTTAATTTTATGAAAATGCAAAACTTTTCATAAGCTTTGATCCTAAGACATGTCTAACACTCCTAACTCTCTTCTAAGCTCAAAAAATATATCCTTAGGTAGTGCTTTGGTGAAAATATCAGCTAATTGATGTAAGGTATCAACAAATTCAATTTGACAATCCCCCTTTTGAATATGATCTCTTAAGAAATGATGTCTAATCTCAATGTGTTTAGTTCTTGAGTGCATTATGGGGTTCTTAGTCAGGTTTATAGCACTAGTATTATCACATTTTAAGGGAATATTGTCAAGGAAAATATCAAAGTCTTCCAGTTGCTGTTTCATCCACAGATTTTGGGCACCGCAATTGCCAGCAGCAATGTATTCAGCTTCAGTGGTAGACAAGGCTACACATGCTTGTTTCTTTGAGTGCCAGGACACCAAAGAACAGCCCAGAAAATGACAGGTTCCACTAGTACTTTTCCTATCAATTTTACAACCACCATAATCTACATCAGAATAACCTATTAGACTAGGTGAAGCATTAGAGGGATACCAAAGTCCAAAAGAAGTGGTTCCTTTAAGGTATTTTAAGATTGTCTTGACAGCAGTCAAATGAGATTCTTTAGGATTGGCTTGATACCTAGCACATACGCATACACTTTGCATAATATCTGGCCTACTAGCAGTTAGGTACAACAAAGATCCTATCATACCTCTAAGCATAGTTTCATTTACTTCTTTTCCAGATTCATCCTTATCTAAATAGCAAGAAGTTGCCATAGGTGTACTAGCTTCTTTGCAAGTATCCATGCCAAATTTTTTAAGAATTTCCCTACAATATTTTGTTTGAGAGATAAAAGTACCTTCATTCATTTGCTTTATTTGTAGTCCTAAAAAGAAATTCAGCTCACCCATCATAGACATCTCAAACTCACCTTGCATTATTTTTGCAAATTCTTCACACAAAGAGTCATTAGTTGACCCAAATATAATATCATCTACATAAACTTGCACACTCAGGATGTGTTTTCCTACTTTCTTTATAAATAAGATTGAATCAACCCTGCCTCTAGAAAAGTTATTATGAATTAGAAAGGTACCAAGTCTTTCATACCAAGACCTAGGTGCTTGTTTAAGACCATACAAAGCCTTTTTTAACTTATAAATATGATCAGGATATTTGAAATCCTCAAAGCCAGGAGGTTGACTAACATACACCTCTTCTTTTATAAAACCATTCAGAAACGCACTTTTCACATCCATTTGATATAATTTAAATTTCATCAAAGATGCATATGCAAGTAATAATCTAATTGCTTCTAACCTGGCCACTGGTGCATATGTTTCATCATAATCTATGCCTTCCTCTTGACAGTAGCCCTTTGCAACTAGCCTTGCTTTGTTCTTTGTGATGTTTCCATCCTCATCAAGGTTGTTCCTAAAAACCCATTTGGTTCCTATGACTTGATAATTATCTTGCTTTGGAATAAGTTCCCAAACTTCATTCCTTTCAAATTGGTTTAGCTATTCTTGCATAGCAACGCACCATTTGTCATCTTGAAGAGCTTCCTTTATGTTCTTGAGTTCTATCTGAGATACAAAAGCTACAGTTAGACAAAATTATTAAGATTATTTCTAGTAGTTACCCCTTTTGAAATATCTCCAATGATATTGTCCAATGAGAGTCCTCTCGGTTGTTGATAGTTTTTAGAATCAACAGGTTGAGGTGTTTCTTGAAGTTCTGGAGGATAGTTCTCATTTAGATACATCTCTTCAAGAGCTTCCCTTAAATAATCCTCATCTCCTTTAGACCTTTGTCACACAACTAACTTATGCTTAAGAGGTTATGCTTGAGGCCTTCAACATATAGGACATCACTTATGATCAATGTGTTTCCTCCTCCAATGTCTCCGGTACCCATGATTCTACCCTTGTTATTGTCCCCATAAGTCACAAATCCTTGCGTTTTCTTCTCAAGGTGGATGAACCTTTTCTTGTCACCGGTCATGTGTCTTGAGCAACCACTGTCAAGATACCACAATGACTTCTTTGACTTAGTAGGTTCCTGCAAAACAAATTAGCAAGAATTTTAGGTCCCCAATCTAATTATGGGTCCTTGGGGTTAGTTCATGCAAGTGTAAATCATTTCACAATTTTAACCCATGCATATTTACCATTTGGAACACCAAAATGTTTAATGTTGCATTTGTTTGATGTGTGTCCATGCTTCATACAGTAAAAACAACAAACATTACTTACTTTGTTTTTAACAGAAGTCCCTTTTTCAACCCAAACTCTACGAGTTCTTCTTTCTTTGGACTTATTTATTTGATGCATATTTCTATTTTCAACATTGCTTCTATTAAGGTTTGTCTTAGCATGTGAATTAGTTTTGGTAGTCTTTGTAAGTAAATTTTCAAGTATGTCAATATCAAACATATGACTCTTACAAGATAAGCATTCAACAGGTTCAACAGTAGTGTTTGCATCAGATAATTTTGTTTCTAAAGTACTAACTTTATTTCTTAAGACAACTTCATCATCAAGCAATTTATCATATTTCAATTTCAATTCATTGTGCTCTTTCTTAAGCTTTTTATGTGCAGCATCAAGTTTTTCAGATTCATTCATTAGTTCAAAGAAAGCTTTTTGTAAGTCTAATTCACTAGATTCAAAGCTAGAATCACTTACTTGGCTTCCAGTATCTTCTGAGTCAGCCATTAGACAAATATTAGCTTCCTCATTTGAATCACTTGAGCTTGTTGAACTGGAAGCATTGTCTTCCCAAGCTATGTAAGCTTTCTTTTTCTTTTGAAATTTTCTTTCCTTCTTTTCCTCACTTTTCCTGTTCTTTGGGCATTCAGATTTCATGTGTCCTCTTTCTCCACAACCAAAGCATTTTACACTTGAAGGTGATTCTTGATTTTCTTTCCTTTCTTTGCAGAATTTGTCTTTTCCTTTTGCCTTCATAAACTTGGCAAACTTCTTTATCATAAGGCTCATGTTCTCCTCATCATCAGAATCATCATCTTCAATCCTTTTAGAGCTCTTTCCTTTAGAGATCTCGGACTTGAAGGCTAGTGTCTTTCTCTTGCCTTGATCCTCTTCAGCAGTTAGTCTCCTCAACTCTAGCTCATGCTCACGAAGCTTTCCAAACAGAATTGGTATCGACATTTGAGTAAGGTTCTGAGACTCCGAGATGGCAGTCACCTTTGGTTGCCAAGACCTGTCTAATGATTTTAAAATTTTCACATTTAATTCATCATTATCAAAAGTCTTACCCAACCCAGTCAAGTGGTTCACTATGTGAGTGAAGCGCTTTTGGACATCAGAAATTGTTTCTCCAGGTTGCATTCTGAACATCTCATACTCTTGAATGAGAGTGTTCTTCCTTGCACGTTTCACGTCCTCTGTTCCTTCATGTGTGACTCTGAGGACTTCCCACATTTTCTATGCTGTCTTACACACTGAAATAATATTGCGAGCATTAATATCAAACTGAGCTCGACTATTTTCTTCAGCAGTCCAATTAAAGTATGGTTTTTCTACCTCTACACCATCAACTGTGCTCTTAGGAATATAAGGACCATTTTGTACAGCTTCCCAGATGCCTCTGTCAACAGACCCCATAAAAATTTCCATTCTGACTTTCCAGAATGCATAGTTATCACCAGTAAAAAGTGGTGGTCTGTTAATAGAAGCACCCTCGGCATATACAAGGTTTTGGTTGTGACCGGCCATTTTCGCAAATTTTGAAAGACTATCAAACAAGCTCTTATACCAATTGTTGGTACCAGGAATGGTATGGTTTAAAGAGTAAAACGCAGCGGAATAAAACTTAGAGTAAGCGGAAAGCGTATTCGGTCACCTTTTTAAAATCAATTTGGTCCTTTTTAGAAAATCAATTTTCTTTCAGAAAATTTGTCGAACAATTGATATAAGTAAAAGATAAAGAGTGTAAGGAATAGAAAATCACACGAGCAATTTTTATACTGGTTCGATTCAACAGAATCTACGTCCAGTCGTTAATCACTATAAAAGTGATTAACAGTTCCACTAAAAATTTGTTTCACAGATTACAAATATAATGAATAACAACTGATAAAATAAACCTTCCTTCGACGAACGAACCGGAAGAAGAACACTCTGCCAACTCGAAGAGAACCGCTCCGGCAATCGATCAACGATTCGCGAGCTTCTCCTATTCACGAGACCAGGCAGAGCACCTTGCTAACTCGAAGAGAGCTTGCTCCGACTATCGACACACGAAATGCGAGCCTCTCCTATTCACGAGACCAAGCAAGGGAACTTTGAACAAGCTTCTAAGAACTTCCTCTAACAAACAGTATTCTGCAAAGCCTCAGTTAAAAAAAAAACGTTATGTTGAATTTCTCAGAATCCCTACATATAGCCATCTACTCTGAATATCAAAGGTCAAGTCCCAATTGCCACGAATAATCGATAATTGTAAGTGATAATCGATTATTCAAGTCCGTTATAGGTTTTTCAAAAAGTGATAATCGATTATATGAGGTGATAATCGATTATTCCTGAATGACTTGTGATAATCGATTATTGCTTCTTGATAATCGATTATTGCAGTTCAAAATGTGAATTTTACAAAGTTTATAAGACTTTCCTACTACATTTAATTTCTACAAGTTGCTTTTAAATAATTTTAGACTCTTCTTCAACTAAGTCTTCTTGCAGCTTCATCAAAATAAATGTCTTCAAGATTTAACAATATTCCTTATTGGTAACAAAGTGGAAAGCCCAAAAACAAAGACACAAAGTCGATTTTGATAAAACCCAAGTTGACTCCAGTATGACAGAGTTTTCAAAAATAGAAACAAACATACAATGACAAACATTCGACTGTGCTCATAATCAAGTCGACTAAAAGTCACAAAAGATGATTTTCACAATAAGCATTCAAACAATCAATCAGACTATCATTCATACAATCAAGCATTATCAAGAAAAAAATTTTTATGCATGATGCAGTAAGATGATACTTGTTACCAATTGTAGACACTCAAGAAGGTTGATATAAACATGTTAGTTCATCCTTGAGCTCTCACTGCACAACACTGCATCTGATGCTAACCTGCAAAACAATTCAGATTTTTCGATGCAGGTACCCATTTGAATTTGGGTCCATGATTGTTAATTGCAGCTAGATGTTCCTTAGGAATCCATACATATAAACCTTTAGGAACTCCAACTTTTCTGTAATAACATTTTCTAACTGTATGACCAATATTATTGCAATAAAACCAAGCATACTTAATAGGTTTGCTTAAATCAGTAAATTTCTTTGTACTGGTTCTATTTGATTGAGCTTTATACCCAATTCCTTGCCTATCAAATGCTCTTCCTGAAGACTTTAAAACATCATTCAAATTATCTCTACCCTGTGTGATTTTTGGCTAGCATGCTAGTCAAGTAATCTATTTGTTCCACATGAGTAGGACATTTTTCACATTTCTTTTCAACTGTAATAGTATCAGTTTTAACATTCTTGGCAGATAATAAAGAAACATCTAATTCCTTTTTTAATTTTTCATAATCATTGACAAGATTATTGATTCTATACTCATAATCCTTTCTCTCAGAGTTTAGTCGATTAACCTTATACAACAGTTGCATTGCTTCAACATGAATCTCTTGAAAAGCATCCAGCAGCAGGTCATATTTCACCTCAATTGGTTCTTGCTCAAACTTTATGTCACTTTCATAGTCAGCCAATGATGTTCCAGCCATGAAGCAAATGTTTGATTCCTCTTCTCGATCAAGATATTCCTCACTTGACGAATCTGAATCACTGTTTTCCTAGGCAATGTAAGCTCCTTTTTGCTTTCTGTTCTTACAAAGTTTCTTGAATCGCAGGTAATAAGAATTTAAGTGCACCGAAAATGTAAAGTTGACTATGCAAAATGTAAAGTCAACTGAAAATAAAGAATTAAGGGAGAGAGAAAATCAAACGCAATTTTTATACTGGTTCGGCCTCAATGCCGACATCTAGTGTCCTTCCACAACAAGGAAGCCAATGCACTATATTAGTCAAGGTTTTTACAACGAGATTTCTATAGAGACTGACACGTCAAAAGTATAGACAAGAACAAGAACAATCTTCTCAATCTTCAAAGTGTCCAGAACTCCACGAGTTCACATCCTATAATCCCAACAGGACAAGAACAATCTTCCAAAGATTGATAGAAGTCTTGATCAATATGATGAACACCAGCAGTGCTAAATTTGATCAAACAGTAAGCACAAATCACTTCCTCCTTAAGAAACTCTTCAAAGAAAGATCTGCTTCGTCTTCTTGGTGAGTTCTTGGAGCCTTTTCACACAGATCACAATCTGAAATATCAAAATGAAATTGTTAGATTTTCGAAATTCTAAAAGTCTTTGTGATCACAATCCTATTTTTTTAAAATTTTATTTTAATTTTTAATTTTTTGTTTTATTTGGTGTTCTATCCTTTTTATTTTTGTTTTTGTGCTAACAGTGTTTTCTAGGGTTTTGTGTCTAGTTTATGCAGGATACAGTTAGGACCAGAAGCAACAAAAGTTCTGAACGTCTTCTTGAAAGACTTGTGACTAGCAGGAGGCCAAGGAGAAATAGATTATCTAGAGAACCTTCTCTCGAGAAAATTTCAAAGGCCTCCCAATATGATTATGAAAGCATGGAGAATAACGGTGATTATGCAACAGTTGTTGGCCCTCACCATTTTAACAGCCTTGCAAAGCCGAGGGTCAATGCCACCAGTATGGAGATGAAGCCTGTGTTGATCCATCTTGTAAAAAGCAATGTTAAGACCCTGGCAAGTGTACTAGATCGTATCAAGTAATAAAAATTGGTAATCCCAATATCGTTCTTCCAGAGGACTCTTAAGGCCTCATCTTTCGTGTAAACAAATTGTTTAAGACTTGAGTAAAAGAAAATTAATTTAAATGGTTTGAATGCAAAACAGAAATAAAAATGCAAATGTAGGAATTCAATTGACTAAGAGAAACTATGAAAGAATGAGGTTGTTGTGGTTTACAATTTCATCTTATACACCCTCATATATATACTCTTCTTATTTACTTTGCTTATTTATCATATTGCCATGCAAACTTTCTTGGTCTACCTTTAACCCAATCCCTTGGTGAAAAGAGCCTATTACTAATTACCGACTTGCTATCCCTAGCCTCCCCTAGTAATTAATAATGCATGATAAGCGGAAACAAAATACAATTGATCGTCCTACCCCTATCCTTAGGCGGTATTAACATAATCAAGAAATTCTCCCTAGTTCATGACATTACTGTACGTCCCCGTATCAATAAAGACAAACAACATCTACCGAATGAGTTAAACGATAAAAGCATTAAATACAGGTAAAGAACCCAACAATTGATAAATCAAGCATATGCAAGCATATAAAGTAAACAAGAATTTGGATATATGAGAGTTTCAAAAGATTACATTGTTCCCCAAAAACAAAGGGTTTAGTTCACCATGGTCATGGTGAAACTAGATGAAATATAATGGAAGAATGGAAAAGCAAACCCTATATTTGATAAAGTGGAGCCTAAGCATCCAAGAAATCTCCTCTGAAGGTGTAAAGTTGTTGTGGACGTTGTTCTCTGCCAAAAGAATTACATTTGGATTTGCATTAGGGCTATATATAAGCCAAAAAGATAACAGAAAGATCTCAAAATCCAAAATATAAAAACAGACAACCGCCCAGGTGCAAAAATTGGCCGCTCAGCGGTTTGCCTCAACACACGCCACCGCCCAGGCGCCTAAAATGACCGCTCACTGGTTTGCCTCTTGTCGCTCTGGACGCTCAGCGTCACCGCCTGGGTGTCAGACCATACTTTTCCTCGAACTAGGACGCTCAGCGGTGGTATTTACCGTTGAGCGGTTCACAGACTCTTCTTTTCTTCCTTTTTCTCTTTCATTCTTGAGTCTATGACCTTCCTACTTCATTGCCATCTTCAATTTTCAACAAAAACCGTGCAAAACAGTTCAAAACAAGCATAATATCTCTAGAAACAACTGTTGACTCTCATGTGACACAACTTAAGAGTTTTACTTGATTCTAAGCTCATTTTAAACTACAAAGGGTGTGATTTAATATCACATTTATGCATGAAAATAACGGTTTTGAGACCGTTATCAAGCAACCAATTCAATACTCTCACATGAAAGTCCATATGAGCATCTGACCACCTTCAATGAGATCTGCACTATTGTGAAGCTGAATGGAGTACATGATGGTGCTATTAGACTGAGCTTGTTTCCTTTCTCACTAGGAGGCAATGTTAAATTGCGGTTGAACTCCTTCCCTGAAAATAGCTTCACTAAGTGGGAATATGTGGTTGCAAAATATTTCAATAAATATTTCCCACAATCAAAGATCAACAAAGGGAAGCAGGAGATCTCATCTTTTAGACAAGGCATGGAGGAGACTTTGGGTCAAGCATTGGATAGGTACAAGAGCTTGTTGAGAAAGATGCCTACTCATGGCTTTGATGAAGCAACGGTAGTCATCCTTTTTCTTGGTGGTCTGGTTTCACATACAAAATTAATGTTAGATACCTCAGTTGGAGGCAATATCAGGTGCAAGACCCCAGATGAAGCCTGTGAATTAATTGAAAATATGGTTGCCAATGACATTGAGATGCACAATGAAAGAGGAGCTCTAACACAACCTAATGGAGTACTACAATTACAGTCTTATGATGCCTTGCTTGCTTAGAAAAACATCATTACTCAATAATTGGAGCTCTTGACAAAAGGAATGTTGTAGCCACAAAAGGAACTTCAGAATGGTGCACAGGTTCAACAAAAACTTTGTGAATTGTATGGTGGTGACCATAATAATGGTCAATGTGTAGTGCCCGAAAATCTCAATGAAGACGTCAACTAAATGGGCAACCAGTTTCATCCCAATAATTACAACTAAGGGTGGAAATCTCATAAAAGTAGTGCACAAGGTGAATTTGGGCAAACTGGTGGACAATTCAATAGGCCACCACAATAGCAGCAACAGAAGTGCCAACAACAACCCTCTCTAGCTGACACAACTACAAGGCTTGAGGAGACTCTCCAACAATTCATGCAGGCAACTGTCTCTACTCAGAAAATCACAAATGCTGTTATAAGGAGTTTGCAGATGCAGGTTGGCTAGTGTTAAGGGTTCGGCAAGTGTACCGAATCGTATCAAGTAATATAAAATGGTAAGACCAAGTATCGTTTTCCCAAGAGACTCTTAGGCCTAAACTTTCATGTGATTTGATTTCTTAAGACTTGATGAAATGAAAATTAGGGTTTTTATATGCAAATAACGAAAATTGAAATATGCATGCAAAATGGTTGATCAATTGGAAATTGAATGTAATATGGATGAATGATGTTGTTGGGGTTTACAAATCCTCCTAATCCACTCTCATATATCTTTAAGAATTCTACTCTTTCATTATTATTAATGCAACTTTCTAATTTACCCTAAACCGATGTCTTGGTGAAGAGAGCCTACTCATAATTACTAGTTTACTATGTCTGGTCTCCCAAGTAATTATTCATGCATTATATTAACTTGCACAGAAGCTTAAAACAATTGGACCTCTTATCCCTATGTCTAGGTAATATTGCTCCCAAGAGATTTCCCCAGATCTAGATATACCCATACGTGTCCAGACAGATAATCAAAGAGCATGCAATTGAATAATGTCTTATCTCAAAGCATGAATTATAATGGAGGAAATACTCTAACAAATAATGAAATCAAGCATATGAATGAAGAACAATTTGATATATGAGAGTTTCAAAAGATTACATTTTTTTTGCCCAACAACAAGAGGGTTTAGTTCACCATTGTCATGCTGAAACTAGATGAAAAGAATGAAGATAATGAAAAGATAAACCCTAGAATTGTATGTTGGAGCTTTCGCATCCAAAATTTGCCTCCAAGGGGTGAGAAAATGGTGTTTCTGCATCTTCTTCTGCCAAAAGATACCCTCTAAGGGTTGTACTAATTTATTTATAAACCGTAAAAACTTACAGAAAACAGGCCCAAGACCAAGTACAACAGTCAACGCTGGTTCCACCGCTCAGCGGTAGGTGCGACCCTCAAGTGGGACACTCAGCGTTCACGCCCAGGCGTCTGGCAATGACTTCACTGGAGAGGTCAGCGCTCAGCGCTGATTCTGGAGCTCAGCGGTAGGCGCGACTCGATCTTCTCCCCTCAGCGTCAGCGCTTAAGGATTTGACAGAGTCTTTAATCAGCAAAGCTGGCACTCAGCGCTAAACTAGCGCTGAGCGGTGGCTGCGATTCTTCATTTGCACCTTTTTTCATCCTTTCTTGAGTCCAACTCCTTCCTACTTCAATATCCTTCATACAATTCTCGTTACGTCTTGTCAAAACAAGGAAAACTAATCATGATACCCATAAAACCACCTTCTACTCTCTTATAACCTAACTAAGACAAAATGCATGATTTCAAGCTAGTTTCTAAGTCATAAAGGGTGTGTTTTGTATCAAAATCAAGTATGAAAATAACGGTTTTTTAACCGTTATCACAACCACAAACTTAAAACTTTGCTTGTCCTCAAGCAAACAAAAAAAAAACTTAGCTTTCCACCTATCATCAAAATGGTTCAACACATTCTAAACCCATTCTTTCTCAACAAGTAAATTCTCAATTTAGCTTTTCAATGGAATCTAATCAAGACACACATGCTTCAATTCATTGCAACTCACACAGTGTTCACATAATCATATAATTTCCAACAAATGCAATTCTTATGATGATCAATTAACTAACCATAGATGTAATCATGAATTCATGTAATCAATCCTCACCAGATAAGGTGTTTCACTCAATCACTCAAGTGTTTCAAGAGGTCACTCCTTCCCTCTACTATCCATATGTCACATAGAACAAAATTGCATTTCATCTACTACAATCAACATTCTCACACATAAATGCCATCACAAGGACTTTTCAAGGCTTATAATGAGGTTGGGTTAACAAGAAAAATTAGTTTTTCTGGATCACAAAATCCTTGAGAGAGTTATTCAAACATTCATATTCAAGCACAAATTCTCTCTTTCACCAATCTCACTCATTCCCAACTTTCCCTTTTTCTTTTGCATTGAACTTTTCTTTTCATGCTTATATTTTCTATCTTTTCAATATTTTTCATGCTTTTTCATTCAACACATTAGTGATAACGGTCTAAAAACCGTTATTTTCATGCTTAAATTGATATTAAAATACACCCTTGATGGCTTAAAATGCGCTTAGAATCAGGTAAAACACTTAAGTTGAGTCATTTGAGAGTCAAAAGCTGTTTTTAGAGATATTATGCTTGTTTTGCATTGTTTGGCAGGGTTTTGATGAGAATTAAGGATGAAATTGAAGAAGGAAGGTCTTGGACTAAGGGAAGAAGAAGAAAAATGAAGAAATGAAGAGTCTATGCACCGCGTAGCGTCAAAATGCACCACTGAGCGCCATTATTCGCGAGAAAGCCACTGTCTGGTGCCCAGGCAATGACGCTGAGCGTCCAGAGCGATTAGAGGCAAACCGCTCTGCGGTGAGACTGACCGCTGAGCGATGGTACGGCTTGAGGGAAACCGCTGAGCGGTAAAATTGGATGCTGAGCGGTTGTCTGCTAGGCTTGGGCTTAAATTCTGTTACTTTTATGCCCTATATATAGCCCAGTGCGATTCAAATACTATTCTTTAGGCAGAAGAGGACATTCAGAGCTATTTTACACTCCTTGGAGAAGATTTCTTGGATGATCAATTAGATTTTGCTTCTGTGGTACTTGCACTGCTAATTACTAGGGGAGACTAGGGATAGTAAGCCAGTAACTAGTAGTAGGCTCTTCTCGCCGAGGGATCGGGTTTAGGGTAGACAAAGAAAGTTTACATGACAATTAGATAATAAAGCGAATTTAATAAGAAGAGTAGATATAAGAGAGTGGATAAGATGAAATTGTAAACCCCAACAACTTCATTCATCCATACCTTTTTCTTGCCAATTGAATCAACTGCATTTGCATGTTTACTTTTTGTTTTGCATTTAAACCATAAATTAATTTTCTTTACAAGTTTTACGATATTGATTTACACGAAACATCAGGCCTTTGAGTCCTTTGGGAGAACGATATTGGGTTTTACCAATTATATTACTTGATACAATCTGGTACACTTGCCAGGGGTTTAACAAGATTTTGGCGCCATTGCCGGGGACCCGTGGTTTAACTTATCTAGTAGAGTAAATTGATTAAATTTGACTTGATTATATGTTTGTTTTTATTTTTGTTCTAATAAATGTTTTCTAGGGTTTTGTGGCTAATGTTTGTAGGATGCAGTACGAACAAGAATTTGATTATATGGGCACTCAATTCTACAGAAATAATTTCAACCATTGGTGGGAACCTCATTCAATCATGGATCAAAGCCAACTTGGGCAAGCTGCCGAGCAACAAATTACTCCACTCAAGGAGAACATAAATTCTGATGACGAATTTCTTCAATAGCCAATGATGTTCCAGCCATGAAGCAAATGTTTGATTCCTCTTCTCGATCAAGATATTCCTCACTTGACGAATCTGAATCACTGTTTTCTCAGGCAATGTAAGCTCCTTTTTGCTTTCTGTTCTTACAAAGTTTCTTGAATCGCAGGTAATAAGAATTTAAGTGCACCGAAAATGTAAAGTTGACTATGCAAAATGTAAAGTCAACTGAAAATAAAGAATTAAGGGAGAGAGAAAATCAAACGCAATTTTTATACTGGTTCGGCCTCAATGCCGACATCTAGTGTCCTTCCACAACAAGGAAGCCAATGCACTATATTAGTCAAGGTTTTTACAACGAGATTTCTATAGAGACTGACACGTCAAAAGTATAGACAAGAACAAGAACAATCTTCTCAATCTTCAAAGTGTCCAGAACTCCACGAGTTCACATCCTATAATCCCAACAGGACAAGAACAATCTTCCAAAGATTGATAGAAGTCTTGATCAATATGATGAACACCAGCAGTGCTAAATTTGATCAAACAGTAAGCACAAATCACTTCCTCCTTAAGAAACTCTTCAAAGAAAGATCTGCTTCGTCTTCTTGGTGAGTTCTTGGAGCCTTTTCACACATATCACAATCTGAAATATCAAAATGAAATTGTTAGATTTTCGAAATTCTAAAAGTCTTTGTGATCACAATCCTATTTTTTTAAAATTTTATTTTAATTTTTAATTTTTTGTTTTATTTGGTGTTCTATCCTTTTTATTTTTGTTTTTGTGCTAACAGTGTTTTCTAGGGTTTTGTGTCTAGTTTATGCAGGATACAGTTAGGACCAAAAGCAACAAAAGTTCTGAACGTCTTCTTGAAAGACTTGTGACTAGCAGGAGGCCAAGGAGAAATAGATTATCTAGAGAACCTTCTCTCGAGAAAATTTCAAAGGCCTCCCAATATGATTATGAAAGCATGGAGAATAACGGTGATTATGCAACAGTTGTTGGCCCTCACCATTTTAACAGCCTTGCAAAGCCGAGGGTCAATGCCACCAGTATGGAGATGAAGCCTGTGTTGATCCATCTTGTAAAAAGCAATGTTAAGACCCTGGCAAGTGTACTAGATTGTATCAAGTAATAAAAATTGGTAATCCCAATATCGTTCTTCCAGAGGACTCTTAAGGCCTCATCTTTCGTGTAAACAAATTGTTTAAGACTTGAGTAAAATAAAATTAATTTAAATGGTTTGAATGCAAAACAGAAATAAAAATGCAAATGTAGGAATTCAATTGACTAAGAGAAACTATGAAAGAATGAGGTTGTTGTGGTTTACAATTTCATCTTATACACCCTCATATATATACTCTTCTTATTTACTTTGCTTATTTATCATATTGCCATGCAAACTTTCTTGGTCTACCTTTAACCCAATCCCTTGGTGAAAAGAGCCTATTACTAATTACCGACTTGCTATCCCTAGCCTCCCCTAGTAATTAATAATGCATGATAAGCGGAAGCAAAATACAATTGATCGTCCTACCCCTATCCTTAGGCGGTATTAACATAATCAAGAAATTCTCCTTAGTTCATGACATTACTGTACGTCCCCGTATCAATAAAGACAAACAACATCTACCGAATGAGTTAAACGATAAAAGCATTAAATACAGGTAAAGAACCCAACAATTGATAAATCAAGCATATGCAAGCATATAAAGTAAACAAGAATTTGGATATATGAGAGTTTCAAAAGATTACATTGTTCCCCAAAAACAAAGGGTTTAGTTCACCATGGTCATGGTGAAACTAGATGAAATATAATGGAAGAATGGAAAAGCAAACCCTATATTTGATAAAGTGGAGCCTAAGCATCCAAGAAATCTCCTCTGAAGGTGTAAAGTTGTTGTGGACGTTGTTCTCTGCCAAAAGAATTACATTTGGATTTGCATTAGGGCTATATATAAGCCAAAAAGATAACATAAAGGTCTCAAAATCCAAAATATAAAAACAGACAACCGCCCAGGTGCCAAAATTGGTCGCTCAGCGGTTTGCCTCAACACACGCCACCGCCCAGGCGCCTAAAATGACCGCTCACTGGTTTGCCTCTTGTCGCTCTGGACGCTCAGCGTCACCGCCTGGGTGTCAGACCATACTTTTCCTCGAACTAGGACGCTCAGCGGTGGTATTTACCGTTGAGCGGTTCACAGACTCTTCTTTTCTTCCTTTTTCTCTTTCATTCTTGAGTCTATGACCTTCCTACTTCATTGCCATCTTCAATTTTCAACAAAAACCCTGCAAAACAATTCAAAACAAGCATAATATCTCTAGAAACAACTGTTGACTCTCATGTGACACAACTTAAGAGTTTTACTTGATTCTAAGCTCATTTTAAACTACAAAGGGTGTGATTTAATATCACATTTATGCATGAAAATAACGGTTTTGAGACCGTTATCAAGCAACCAATTCAATACTCTCACATGAAAGTCCATATGAGCATCTGACCACCTTCAATGAGATCTGCACTATTGTGAAGCTGAATGGAGTACATGATGGTGCTATTAGACTGAGCTTGTTTCCTTTCTCACTAGGAGGCAATGTTAAATTGCGGTTGAACTCCTTCCCTGAAAATAGCTTCACTAAGTGGGAATATGTGGTTGCAAAATATTTCAATAAATATTTTCCACAATCAAAGATCAACAAAGGGAAGCAGGAGATCTCATCTTTTAGACAAGGCATGGAGGAGACTTTGGGTCAAGCATTGGATAGGTACAAGAGCTTGTTGAGAAAGATGCCTACTCATGGCTTTGATGAAGCAACGGTAGTCATCCTTTTTCTTGGTGGTCTGGTTTCACATACAAAATTAATGTTAGATACCTCAGTTGGAGGCAATATCAGGTGCAAGACCCCAGATGAAGCCTGTGAATTAATTGAAAATATGGTTGCCAATGACATTGAGATGCACAATGAAAGAGGAGCTCTAACACAACCTAATGGAGTACTACAATTACAGTCTTATGATGCCTTGCTTGCTTAGAAAAACATCATTACTCAACAATTGGAGCTCTTGACAAAAGGAATGTTGTAGCCACAAAAGGAACTTCAGAATGGTGCACAGGTTCAACAAAAACTTTGTGAATTGTATGGTGGTGACCATAATAATGGTCAATGTGCAGTGCCCGAAAATCTCAATGAAGACGTCAACTAAATGGGCAACCAGTTTCATCCCAATAATTACAACTAAGGGTGGAAATCTCATAAAAGTAGTGCACAAGGTGAATTTGGGCAAACTGGTGGACAATTCAATAGGCCACCACAATAGCAGCAACAGAAGTGCCAACAACAACCCTCTCTAGCTGACACAACTACAAGGCTTGAGGAGACTCTCCAACAATTCATGCAGGCAACTGTCTCTACTCAGAAAATCACAAATGCTGTTATAAGGAGTTTGCAGATGCAGGTTGGCTAGTGTTAAGGGTTCGGCAAGTGTACCGAATCGTATCAAGTAATATAAAATGGTAAGACCAAGTATCGTTTTCCCAAGAGACTCTTAGGCCTAAACTTTCATGTGATTTGATTTCTTAAGACTTGATGAAATGAAAATTAGGGTTTTTATATGCAAATAACGAAAATTGAAATATGCATGCAAAATGGTTGATCAATTGGAAATTGAATGTAATATGGATGAATGATGTTGTTGGGGTTTACAAATCCTCCTAATCCACTCTCATATATCTTTAAGAATTCTACTCTTTCATTATTATTAATGCAACTTTCTAATTTACCCTAAACCGATGTCTTGGTGAAGAGAGCCTACTCATAATTACTAGTTTACTATGTCTGGTCTCCCAAGTAATTATTCATGCATTATATTAACTTGCACAGAAGCTTAAAACAATTGGACCTCTTATCCCTATGTCTAGGTAATATTGCTCCCAAGAGATTTCCCCAGATCTAGATATACCCATACGTGTCCAGACAGATAATCAAAGAGCATGCAATTGAATAATGTCTTATCTCAAAGCATGAATTATAATGGAGGAAATACTCTAACAAATAATGAAATCAAGCATATGAATGAAGAACAATTTGATATATGAGAGTTTCAAAAGATTACATTTTTTTTGCCCAACAACAAGAGGGTTTAGTTCACCATTGTCATGCTGAAACTAGATGAAAAGAATGAAGATAATGAAAAGATAAACCCTAGAATTGTATGTTGGAGCTTTCGCATCCAAAATTTGCCTCCAAGGGGTGAGAAAAGGGTGTTTCTGCATCTTCTTCTGCCAAAAGATACCCTCTAAGGGTTGTACTAATTTATTTATAAACCGTAAAAACTTACAGAAAACAGGCCCAAGACCAAGTACAACAGTCAACGCTGGTTCCACCGCTCAGCGGTAGGTGCGACCCTCAAGTGGGACACTCAGCGTTCACGCCCAGGCGTCTGGCAATGACTTCACTGGAGAGGTCAGCGCTCAGCGCTGATTCTGGAGCTCAGCGGTAGGCGCGACTCGATCTTCTCCCCTCAGCGTCAGCGCTTAAGGATTTGACAGAGTCTTTAATCAGCAAAGCTGGCACTCAGCGCTAAACTAGCGTTGAGCGGTGGCTGCGATTCTTCATTTGCACCTTTTTTCATCCTTTCTTGAGTCCAACTCCTTCCTACTTCAATATCCTTCATACAATTCTCGTTACGTCTTGTCAAAACAAGGAAAACCAATCATGATACCCATAAAACCACCTTCTACTCTCTTATAACCTAACTAAGACAAAATGCATGATTTCAAGCTAGTTTCTAAGTCATAAAGGGTGTGTTTTGTATCAAAATCAAGTATGAAAATAACGGTTTTTTAACCGTTATCACAACCACAAACTTAAAACTTTGCTTGTCCTCAAGCAAACAAAAAAAAAAACTTAGCTTTCCACCTATCATCAAAATGGTTCAACACATTCTAAACCCATTCTTTCTCAACAAGTAAATACTCAATTTAGCTTTTCAATGGAATCTAATCAAGATGCACACATGCTTCAATTCATTGCAACTCACACAGTGTTCACATAATCATATAATTTCCAACAAATGCAATTCTTATGATGATCAATTAACTAACCATAGATGTAATCATGAATTCATGTAATCAATCCTCACCAGATAAGGTGTTTCACTCAATCACTCAAGTGTTTCAAGAGGTCACTCCTTCCCTCTACTATCCACATGTCACATAGAACAAAATTGCATTTCATCTACTACAATCAACATTCTCACACATAAATGCCATCACAAGGACTTTTCAAGGCTTATAATGAGGTTGGGTTAACAAGACAAATTAGTTTTTCTGGATCACAAAATCCTTGAGAGAGTTATTCAAATATTCATATTCAAGCACAAATTCTCTCTTTCACCAATCTCACTCATTCCCAACTTTCCCTTTTTCTTTTGCATTGAACTTTTCTTTTCATGCTTATATTTTCTATCTTTTCAATCTTTTTCATGCTTTTTCATTCAACACATTAGTGATAACGGTCTAAAAACCGTTATTTTCATGCTTAAATTGATATTAAAATACACCCTTGATGGCTTAAAATGAGCTTAGAATAAGGTAAAACACTTAGGTTGAGTCATTTGAGAGTCAAAAGCTGTTTTTAGAGATATTATGCTTGTTTTGCATTGTTTGGCAGGGTTTTGATGAGAATTAAGGATGAAATTGAAGAAGGAAGGTCTTGGACTAAGGGAAGAAGAAGAAAAATGAAGAAATGAAGAGTCTATGCACCGCACAGCGTCAAAATGCACCACTGAGCGCCATTATTCGCGGGAAAGCCACTGTCTGGTGCCCAGGCAGTGACGCTGAGCGTCCAGAGCGATTAGAGGCAAACCGCTCTACGGTGAGACTGACCGCTGAGCGATGGTACGGCTTGAGGGAAACCGCTGAGCGGTAAAATTGGATGTTGAGCGGTTGTCTGCTAGGCTTGGGCTTAAATTCTGTTACTTTTATGCCCTATATATAGCCCAGTGCGATTCAAATACTATTCTTTAGGCAGAAGAGGACATTCAGAGCTATTTTACACTCCTTGGAGAAGATTTCTTGGATGATCAATTAGATTTTGCTTCTGTGGTACTTGCACTGCTAATTACTAGGGGAGACTAGGGATAGTAAGCCGGTAACTAGTAGTAGGCTCTTCTCGCCGAGGGATCGGGTTTAGGGTAGACAAAGAAATTTTACATGACAATTAGATAATAAAGCGAATTTAATAAGAAGAGTAGATATAAGAGAGTGGATAAGATGAAATTGTAAACCCCAACAACTCCATTCATCCATACCTTTTTCTTGCCAATTGAATCAACTGCATTTGCATGTTTACTTTTTGTTTTGCATTTAAACCATAAATTAATTTTCTTTACAAGTTTTACGATATTGATTTACATGAAACATCAGGCCTTTGAGTCCTTTGGGAGAACGATATTGGGTTTTACCAATTATATTACTTGATACAATCTGGTACACTTGCCAGGGGTTTAACAAGATTTTGGCGCCATTGCCGGGGACCCGTGGTTTAACTTATCTAGTAGAGTAAATTGATTAAATTTGACTTGATTATATGTTTGTTTTTATTTTTGTTCTAATAAATGTTTTCTAGGGTTTTGTGGCTAATGTTTGTAGGATGCAGTACGAACAAGAATTTGATTATATGGGCACTCAATTCTACAGAAATAATTTCAACCATTAGTGGGAACCTCATTCAATCATGGATCAAAGCCAACTTGGGCAAGCTGTCGAGCAACAAATTACTCCACTCAAGGAGAACATAAATTCTGATGACGAATTTCTTCAACGGATCACGGGTATGAATATGTCATTCATCAGAAGTATTGAGGAGATGCGACAACGTGAGGAGTTACGAGAATGTCAAAGACAACAATATCGTCCTTCACTTGAAGAAGTAGAACGTCAAAGGCAACAATATTTTCCTACACTTGAAAAAAGAGAAACATTGTGGGAAGCTGAACAACGTTTACGATCAAAAAGATTCTCTATACCAAAAGAAACGTTGAGGGAAGCTGAACAACGTTTACGACAGAAATATTTCTCTATACCAAGATAAACATTGGGGGAAGCCGAACAACGTCTTTGGCAGCAATAATCATCTTTGCCAAGAGAAACGTTGGGGGAAGCTGAACAACATTTATGGCAGAACCAACTCAATTGCATAATGAAGTCTCTGGATCCTAGGGGTAATACTGAAGTTAACCCTACGAAGGAATGCCAAGCTACTATCTCTGAATGTGATAAGGTTGTTGATGAGAAGAAAATAGAGATAGAGGAGGAAAAGATAGAGAGAGTTGTAGAGGGAGAAGAAACAGAAAGGTTGAGTGAGGGAGAGAAAGATGAGGAGAGAGAAAAAAAAGTGGTTGAGAGAAAAGAAAAAAAAAGTGCGAAAATAAAAAAGAAGAAATGAAGGAAAAATAAAAAGAGAAAGTTGAGGGAGGAAAAGATTGAGAAAAAGAGGAAGAGAGGAAAGAAGAAAAGATCATATGCAAAAACCCTTCCTCATCAGAAGAAAAATCATAGGGAGGAAAATAAGTTTAAGTGCTTTATGGAGATCTTAAAAAAATTGGAGATTAAAGTTCCTATGATTGATACTTGGAAACAGGTGCTTGGTTCGATCAACTTTTTGAAGAGATTCAGTAGGAAGAAGAAAAAGAAAAGAATATCAAGTAAGAAGAATATCAACACCTACTGATGGGTGTTTGCTGGGGGTCATCCCAGTTGTTGTAATATATTAGTTTTATTTTATTTTTGACATGTAATTCTTGGATTTTTAAACAATTTTTGGGTAGATCTACTCAGGGATGCTAATTTTCATGTATCTCACGGACGGGTACAGAAAAGTACACCTACTGATGGGTGTTGGTAAGGATTGCACTTACTGATGGGTGTTAGAAAGGTTTAGGTCAGGCTCGTGACGTTAAACAAGCGCTACTTGGGAGGCAACCCAGTTGATTGATTTATTATTGTTGCATGTTTTAATACTGTTCTAATTGCATTTAGGGCTTAATTGTTGCATAAGTGAGTAAAGTGAGTGGGAATTATATTTAGGGTTTAATTGTTGCATTTTAGGAAATCCATTCTCTATCACTTTTGCATCATTCATTATCTAAGTTTGGGGTTTTTGAGAGAGCACTGCATTTTGGTTTCATCCATCATCAGTTATAAGAATTTTGCATACATTCAAGGTCTCTCCACCCCAAGGACAGGTTGTTATTGCCGAGATGATCATAGGCATGTACGACACACCTCCTGCTCATAGGTAGACGATGGATGAGTTCAACAACAGAGTGGCTTGGCCAGAGCAGGCATAGGGGAGTGGAGCTGGAGCAGCTGAAGTTCTAGTCAGGGAGGATGATGACAAGGATGATAACTTTGAGGATGCAGAGGCTGGAGAGGATGAGGACTCTGATGATGATATGAGTTGAGAGGGCATCTACTGATGGATGTCCATGCTTAGAACAGGGGTTTTATCTTTCACTTTTGTACTTTGAATTTTTAGAATAGGTTGAATTCTATTGAGTAGTGTAGGTTTCTATGCCTAGCTTGAACACTACTTCTTACTATGGTTTTACTTGATGATATTGCATGATTAATCTATTTGATGATGATTGGATGTGGATGATGATTGAGTTGTGTTGCATGTTGATATCCAGGTGAAAAGTTCACTAGCTGTGTGGACAAATGTGTGATGATTTATGATTGTGGTTATGATGTTAAGTAGGCTGTATGAATGAATCATATGTGAGAAAGCATGTTGTGTGAGGTATTGAGCTCCAGAGTATTGATTGCTATATGTACTATTCATAGGAAAGCATGAATGATATTGCATGAATCTTGATAATTGATTGAATTGAATGTTTATGTCGTATGATCAAGGCCATTTTTGGAAGCCCTTACTTAACCAAATTTCCAACCAAAGTGAATGGAAGCTCTAGTTTCCTATTGAAATTGAATACTCTGAGAAGCCAGCTGCTGAATCTGCTGCATGTTCCGCATGGTCATTTTGCTCCAACAACTCCTTCAATGTAGACTCATAAGTAGAAGCTTGAGGTGTTGTTTGGGTAGGCTCATGAAAATGCAACTGTTGTGGTTCCTGGACTAGTGGAGGCATACAGGTATTCTGGAATGGTGGTTCTTGATATTGATGTTGTGGAGTATCATACCATCCCAGGTTAGGATCATTCCATCCAGGATTGTTGTTGTAACCATACTGTGCAGGGAAGAATTCATCCAGGAACATATGCTCAAGATCTTCCCAAGAGGTGATGGATCCTGGAGGAAGACAATAAAGCCAATCCCTTGCTGCTCCTTGTAGTGAATGCAGAAATGCCCTTAAAAACATGTGATCATCAAAACATGTGATCATCAGGGTCATGTGGAGGTTTCATTGAAGAGCAAATGGTGAAAAACTCCTCCAAATGTCTATGTGGGAATTCACCTGCAAAACCATGAAACTTAGGCAGCCAATGTATCAGTCTAGCGGTGAGAACACATGGAATACCCTCATCATGTGAGAACAGCTCACAAGGAGCACTCTCATGAGATGGAGGAGGAACCATGTTGTTCTCAACATAGAAATCAATAGAGTATACATGAGAACCATACTCAGAGTGATATGCAGGAGAAGAATCATAATCATAGGCACAGGCAGAAAAAGCAGTATGTTCATAATCAAAATAGGCAGACATAATGAAAGAAGGGGGAAGGAAGAAAGGAAATGCTAAAAATTACAAAACACAACACAATTAAACATGCGACACGTACACACAATAACACACACAAAACAGTACATCACACTCACAACACAAGACAACACACAACACACATTAACACAACAAAAGACCTAGGACTGAATCGTTGGTCCCCGGCAACGGCACCAAATTTTGATGGGTGTCACACCCCATACAAATTTAATGTGCATAAAGAATGCAGTATAGTGCTAGGAAGTGACTCCTAGGTGGTCTCTCAAGGAACAAACCATGGTTCAAGAATCAGGTCAAACACGTAGTGGAGGGGAGGGATTGGTGAAAGGTTTGTGAATGCGGATTAACTAAATCAAAACACGGATGCAAACAAATAAGTAAACAAATATGTAAAACAAAATCAATTACAGAATAAAAACGGTTGGTCATTAACTCAATTACTATGCTTCCAATCACAGATTAACAAGTACACACTACTCTAATCCAAATCCAACACGAATCACCCAACTAAGCGAAGGCTAATTCGGTCTTCAGAATTGCAAACTAAGCGAATGCAATGCACAAATCTAATCAGTCATGCACCATACAGTCTAATCAACTAAGCGAAGATTAAACACCGATTAGGCAACTAAGAGTATACCTAATCGCAAGCACACAAAAGATTAAATATTGAGCCAAATCAGAGCAGCAGCATAACAATTAAAGTGCAGATGTCTCATGAATAAACTACTCTAACCTTTAATCCAGCACAACTAACCGACTAAGCGAAGGTTAATCATGCTATCATAATCGCGAACTAAGGGAACGCAATACACCTATTTTATCTTATGTGTTCTATACAGATTGATCAACTAAGCAAAAATGCAATCACCAATCGGGCAACTAAGCGTATACCCATTGCAAGAACACAGTCAGATTTCATAGAATGTCAGGCAGAACAGAATAAACACAAGTACAGTCCACGAAATCTTAAGGAAACAATTTAATATCGTCAATGACCAACCAACTAACCTAACCTATCATCACAATTAAATTAAGGAGAACTTGTGTGACCCACTTGAAAAAAAATTGATAAATTTGAAAACACATCTTATGTTGTTAAAATGTAATGACGAATGGAATTTACACATCAAACAACGAAACTAAAATTTAACGAAATTGCATATAATACTTTTGAATGTAACGCATCACTAAATTAAAACACAATGCAGCTTAATAAAATTCAATACAAGTTGCGTGAATCATTGAATGTAATTGCTAATTCAGAAAAAGTATCATTCAAGCTAATAATTGAAAAAGTAAGCTTAGAGACCCATGCAGCTGAAATATAACTTTAAGGAAAAAGTGTGTGAAACAATTTAAGATGCAAAGTTGAACTAAGGATTTAAATGCAAACAGAGAAATGAGACAACACTTGAAAACCCGTGACTGAGAATGAAGAACGAAAACCTATGTTCCAGCACCGCTTGCCTTCATCCAACAAAACGTAACAACTCTCTCTTTTCAAAATAAAAGAAATTCTAATCCTAAGTAACTAGAAGCTCCTTATACGAGAAAGGAGATTAAATCCTACTTAACATCACCGTTCATTTCTCCTGAATTACAGGTCGTGCACACTCTTCTTCCCCTCTTAATTGCTGCTATCTGTGCCTCTCCCGGTAGCGCTGCTCTTGTGTGTGTCGGCTTCTCTTCTTTTTATTTGCCCTTTCCAAGACCTACCCATGTGCTCTCATGCCCTGCTGGACTAGTGTAGGTGTTGTGTTCTTCCAACCCAAATGAGTGTCCACATGTGCCTAAGAAATGAATCAGCACATCTGTTTGCACCTACCAAGACTGCTGGACCGTATGAAGGCTGTTGCCCAAGTTGTTGGACCGCTGCAACTTCAATTTTAATTGTTGGACACTGCAACCTTTTCTAGCTTTGAAGACAGCGCGATGCTCTTGGACGTGAGCACCCTTTTCATGCTGGACCAGGCCCTTCGATGTGCACCTCCTAATTAGCAAGATATGAATGTTTTTTTCTCCAATAATGTTGGACCTACCGTGTGCACATGGGCCGTGAATCTGTGATGCTTGTTCCTATTTCCATTGTAAATTCCACACACCCATGTGCCTTGTTGGATGGAGCATGCGTATCCGCTTCCTTTGGACGTCACCATTGTGCTTCTTGGATGCTCCAATTTAATTGTCATGGGCCATGACAGCTTCCTTAAGCAAAGGACCCTCCTCTCCAATTAAATGAGCATGTTGCTTAGTTAATTTCCCAATGGGCCTTGCTAGATGCTTACCAAGCCCAATTAAAAATTGAAATGCAAGTGGGTGGTGACTACACCTCATTTAACCTCAAAATGTCCCAAATTGTATTTCCAAAATTTTCCTTGCAATTAATAATGCAAATAATTAGCTCAGATAATTCAAATTAATTAAAATAAGAATTTCTGTTCAATTTAAGCATAATTAGCAAAAATGGGAAAATACTGGACATTCAAGCACAATTCCCTGATTACATTTGGTACAATAAGCTAAGTGAAGTCGAGAAAATATTGACTCATCACACCATGTTCATTATCTCTTTATCATGCAGTTCTGTTTCCGAGTCAGCTTCAGGTTCAAGTAATATAAAACGGGTAAGTCCGTGTATCGTTTTCTCAAAGGACTCCTAGGCCTTAACTTTCATGTAAAATGATCGCATAAGACTTGAGAAAGAATTAAATTTAGGTTTTTGAATGCAAGACGAACATAAACATGCAAAATGCAGTGAATCAATTGGCTAGAAGAAACTATGGATGAATGGAGTTGTTGGGGTTTACAAATTCATCTTATCCACCCTCTTATATCTACTCTTCTTATTTAATTCGCCTATTTATCATAATGTCATGAAAAATTTCTTGGTCTACCCTAAACCCAATCTCTTGGCGAATTTGACCCTATTACTAATTACTGGCTTGTTATCTCTAGCCTCCCCTAGTAACTAATAATTCATGATAAACGGAAGCAAAATACAATTGATCGTCCTACCCCTATCTCTAGGCGGTATTAGCTTAATCAAGGAATTCCCTCCACTTCATGACATTAATGTTCGTCTCAGTATCAATAAGACTAACAACATTTACCGAATGAGTTAAACGATAAAAGCATTAAGCAAAGGTAAGGAACCCAACAATTGATAATATAAGCATATGCAAGCATATGAATAAAATAAGAATTTCAATATAAGAGAGTTTCAAAAGATTACATTGTTCCCTAACAACAAAGGGTTTAGTTCACCATAGACATGGTGAACTAGATGGAATTAAACAAAAGTATGGAAGAATAAACCCTAAATTTGGAAGATTGGAGCCTAAGCATCCAAGGAACCGCCTCCAAGGAGTGTAGAACAACTCTAGACATCTTTGTCTACCAAAAGCATTCCTTTAAGAATCGCACTGGGATTATTTATACCGCATAAAAGTAACAAAATTTAAGCCTAAGCCCATCTGATGGACGCTCAACGCTTAATTTGGTCGCTCAGCGGTTTGCCTCTAATCGCACAGGACGCTCAACGGTGCCGCTCAAGCGAGAAACAATGGCTTCACCCGCTGGAATTGGCGCTGAGCAGTGCACTTGACTCTTCTTTTCATCCCTTTTCTCCTTCTTTCATGAGTCTAAGTCCTCCCTTCTTCACTTCCATCTTCAATTCTCATCAAAACCCTGCAAAACAATGCAAAACAAGTATAATATCTCTAAAAACAACTTTTGACTCTCATGTGATTCAACTAAGTGTTTTACTTGAGTCTTAAGCTCATTCTAAGGCATAAAGGGTGTGTTTTAATTTCAAATTTAAGTATAAAAATAACGGTTTTCCAACCGTTATCACAACCCCAAACTTAAAACTTTGCTTGTCCTCAAGCAAATAAAACAGAACTTGGCTTTCCACTTTTTCATCAAAATAGTTCAACATTTCCAAAATTTATTTTTCTCACAATAAGAGTTACTCAATTAAGATTTTCAATGGAATCTTATCAAGATGCATGCATGCTTTCAATTCAATTCAGTTCACATGATCACATATTTTCCAACAGATGTTTCATTTATGAATGATCAATCCACTAAGCAAGTGTTTCACTCAATCATTCAAGTGTTTAAGAGGACACTCCAACTCTCTACTATTCACATATCACATGAAACCAAATTGCCCTTCATCTACTACAATCAACATTCTTACATACAAATGTCATCACAAGGACTTTTCCAAGGCTTATAATGAGGTTGGGTTAACAAGAAAAATTGGTTTTTCTGGAACACAAGATCCTTGAGTGAAGAGAGTTAATTTAGCATCCATAGTTCAAGCACAAACTCTCTTTTTAACCAATCTTACTCATTCCCAACTTCTTTCCTTTTTCTCTTTACATTAAGCTTATCTTTCATGCTTTTTCTTTCTTCTATTTTCTTTTGTCATGTTTTTCTTTCATTCAACAGTTGAACTCAATGCCTTTCTTTTGCCTTTGAATTTCCCCAACAACCCCAAACTTGAACTTTGGCAATATCATACAATTATTCTCAACCCAACTCAAGGTAAGAATTTTCAAAGCAAGGGTTTTTATCCTGTTTCAAGGCTAAGGTTCAAAAATGATAGAACACATGGTTCTCTTTTCTTTAGGTTAATATTTGGCTAAGAATGGCTTCCAAAAATGGCCTTGATCATATGACTTAAACATGCAATTCAATCAATCATAAAGATTCAGGCAATATCAGTCATGCTTCCATATGGATAACACATATATCAATGAACACTTTGGAGTTGAATACCTCATACAACTGTGCTTTTCTCAAACATCATTCATACATCCTGCTTAGCATCATAATCACAATCATAAATAATCACACATCTGTTCACATAGCTAGTGAACCATTCACCTGTATATCAGCATGCAACACAAACTCAATCGTCATCCACATCAAATCATCATCAAATGAACTCATCATGCAATATCATCAAGTCAAACCATAGTCAGAAATAGTGTTCAAGCCAAGCATAGACACCTACATTACTCAACAGAATTCAACCTATTCTAAAAATTCAAAGTACAAAAGTGAAAGATAAAACCCTTGTTCTAAGCATAGACATCCATCAATAGATGCCCTCTCAACTCATATCATCATCGGAGTCCTCATCCTCTCCAGCCTCTGCATCCTCAAAGTTATCATCCTTGTCATCATCCTCCCTGACTGGAGCTTCAGCTGCTCCAGCTCCACTCCCCTATGTCTGCTCTGGCCAAGTCACTCTGTTGTTGAACTCATCCATCGTTCACCTATGAGCAAGAGGTGTGTCGTACATGTCTATGATCATCTCGGCAATAACAACCTATCCTTGGGGTGGAAAAACCTTGAATGTATGCACAGTTCTTATAACTGATGATGGATGAAACCAAAATGCAGTGCTCTCTCAAAAACCCCAAACTTGGATTATGAAATAATGCAAAAGTGATAGAGAATGGATTTTCTAAAATGCAAAAATTAAACCCTAAATACAATTCCCACTCACTTTACTCACTTATGCAACAATTAAGCCTTAAATGCAACTAGAACAGTATTAAAACATGCAACAATAACAAATCAATCAACTGGATTGCCTCCCAGGTACCGCTTGTTTAACGTCACGAGCCTGACCCAAACCTTTCTAGCACTTGTCAGTAAGTGCCTCCCAACACCTTTCAGTAAGTGTACCTTCTTGTACCCTTTAGTGAGTACCTAAAATTGTTTTTAGCTTCCCTCAGTGGAAGCTACCCAATACACAAAAATTTAAAAATTGTTCATGATTACATCACCAATATTTAAAAATTTAAAGTACAAAAATATTGTTCTTTGATCACTAGGGTGCCTCCCAGTAAGCGCTCTTTTTATGTCACTAGCTTGACCCGGTAGAGTTCAAACACCCATCAGTAAGTTTTGATACTCTCCTTGCTTGATATTCTTTTCTTTTTCTTCTTCCTGCTGAATTTCTTCATAAAATTAAGAGCACCAAGCACCTGTTTCCATGTTTCAATCATAGGAACTTTGATCTCCAATTTCTTGACGATTTCCATAGAGCACATAAATTTCTTTTCTTTCCTATGATATTTCTTTTGACGAGGAGAGGGCTTTTCATATGATCTTTTCTTCTCTCCTCTCTTCCTCTTTTTCTCACTCCTTTTTTTCTCAACTTTCTTTTCTTATTTTTTCTTGCTTTCTTCTTTTTTATTTTCGCACTTTTTTTCTTTTTTCTGTTTTCTCTCAACCACTTTTTTTTCCTTATCATCATCTTTTTTGTCTACCCTAAACCAAATCTCTTGGCGAATAGAGCCTATTACTAATTACTGGCTTTCTATCTCTAGCCTCCCCTAGTAACTAATAATGCATGATAAACGGAAGCAAAATACAATTGATCGTCCTACCCCTATCTCTAGGCGATATTAGCTTAATCATGGAATTCCCCCCAGTTCATGACATTATTGTACGTGTCCGTATCAATAAAGACAAACAACATTTACCGAATGAGTTAAACGATGAAAGCATTAAGCAAAGGTAAGGAACCCAACAATTGATAATATAAGCATATGCAAGCATATGAATAAAATAAGAATTTCAATATAAGAGAGTTTCAAAAGATTACATTGTTCCCCAACAACAAAGGGTTTAGTTCACCATAGACATGGTGAACTAGATGGAATTAAATGAAAGTATGGAAGAATAAACCCTAAATTGGGTAGATTGGAGCCTAAGCATCCAAGGAACCGCCTCCAAGGAGTGTAGAACAGCTCTGGACATCTCTGCCTGCCAGAAGAATTCCTTTAAGAATCGTACTGGGGCTATTTATAGCGCATAAAAGTAATAGAATTTAAGCCCAAACCCATTTGATGGACGTTAAGCGCTTAATTTGGCCGCTCAGCGGTTTCCTCTAATCGCAAAACCGTTCAGCGGTCCAATACGCCGTTCATTGGTGCCGCTCAAGTGAGAAGCATTGGCTTCACCCACGAAACTGACGCTTAGCATTGGAATTTGCGCTGAGCGGTGCACTTAACTCTTCTTTTCATCCTTTTTCTCCTTCTTTCATGAGTCTAAGTCCTCCCTTCTTCAATTCTCATCAAAACCCTGCAAAACAATGCAAAACAAGCATAATATCTCTAAGAACAAATTTCGACTCTCATGTGACTCGACTAAGTGTTTTACTTGAGTCTTAAGCTCATTCTAAGCCATAAAGGGTGTGTTTTAATATCAAATTTAAGTATAAAAATAACGGTTTTCCAACCGTTATCAGGAAATGACTTCTTTTCTTCAATTTCTACCTCCTTCTTTAGCCTTCCAAGCTTCAATTCATGTTCTCTGAGTTTTCCAAACAAGGTGGCCAGTTTCATACTACTCAAGTCTCTTGATTCAGATATTGCAGTGACTTTAGTTGCCAACTTTTGTTGAGGCTTTTCAATATCTTGATGTTGATTTCTTCTTTGTCAAATACTTTTTGAAGATCCATGAGGTGACTAAGCATATAACATGTAAACATAGAACATGTAACACATAGCACACATGTGTTATTAATTATGCGTTTTCAATATCAAAAACTCATATATTCCTGATATTGTGGGTTCAGCTAAACTTGTGCTGCCCCTATCAACAATCTCAACAGTATAAATTTTTCACTTATTGTGAATGCATCAATCACAAAATGGATACATGTTATTTTTAACAAGGTGTTCCACCAGGATACCAAAACAAGTCTGCCTGTATGGTTTTCCACTCCTCCTTCTTCTACTATTCTAGGTAAATTATCTTCTCAATGGCTTTTGGATATATGTGTCATTCATCTTATCACTTTTGATTTTCATAGTTTTGTTACTCATAAAACTATTCCACATATTTTCATTACCTTGCCAAATTCTATCCAAGTTTCTAATTCTATGTTTGGTATTGTTATGTTGGTGGATTCCCTAATTCTTCATGATGTTATTTATGTACCTAATTTTCATGTTAACCTGATTTTTGTTCAAAAATTGATCCAAACCTTCCATGCCATCATTTATTTAAGTTTAACCTCTTGTGTTATTTTGCAACAAACCTCCTAGAGAATGATTGGTTAAACTAGCTTGCAAAATGGATTATATGTGCTAAATCTCCATCATTCTCATCTCAATCATCGCCTTATTTCTATCTTACCACTAACACCAAATCTAGCTTACTTCTCTTTGGCATCTTAGATTAGGCCATGCTTTTTATTCTATCTTTAGTATTATTTTTCAACAATATCCTTTCATTACTTATTATGTTACTACTTTTCTTGTGACATTTATCATCTTTCCAAACAAAGTAAATTGCCTCATCATAGTAGAGCAACACAGTCAAATAGAACTTTTCATATTCTTCATGATGACATATAGGAACCATTTTTTGTTCCTTCTAATTATGGTTATAAATATTTTCTTACATTATTTGATCATTACTCACATTTTACCTGGGTTAAGTTCATGAAATCCAAATATGAAACTCGCACGCATTTAATTATGTAGAAAAAGTGATAGCAATAATCTCAACCAAGAAGGGGAGTGAATTGGTTTGCCTTTTAAAAAATTTGATCTTTCAAAAGTTGTTTTAAAATCTTTTTAGGTTTCTTGGAATGCAAAAAATCAAGTATATGAGCAACAAATAAAAGTGAAGGGAAGAAAGATCAACACACAAAATTTATACTGGTTCGGCCAAGCCTACATCCAGTCTTCCTTCAACAACCTTAGTTGAAGGGAACCACTATATTGATATAGTTATACAAGCAATAATACAGAGAACTCCCCTCTCAAATGCACTCTCCTTTTCCAACTCAATATCACCTATAGTGTTAGGATCATTGGTATCTTGAAGCTACTGTAAAGTTTTGATGATGATTAAAGGTGAAGAATTGAAGACTCTAAGTGTATCTTTTTAAACGCATTTTATAGAAACAAATGTATAGGATAAATTGTAATGATGTAAAAAGTCTTAGAAGTTTTCGTATTTAGTGAGTCATTGCGCAAATAATTGATTATCAAGGGAGATAATCGATTATCACGACCCCGTTTAGAAAAGAGTTTCTCGCGCAAATAATCGATTATTGCCTAGAATAATTGATTATCACTGGTTGATTTAATATTTTCCAAGTCTCTGGAATAATCGATTATTCCTAAGGATAATCGATTATAACATTTTGAAAAACCCCATAACGGACACAAATAATCGATTATCACTTACGATAATAGATTATTTCTGGCAGTTGGGAGATGTCTTTTTAGTTTCTAACCCTGGGCTTATAAATAGGTTTCTCCACAGTTCTTAAAATTTAACGTTGTTGAACAAAGAGCTTTTGAAGAATACAGTTTGTTTGAGGAAGTTCTCAACAAGCTAGTTCAGTTCCCTTGTTTGCTCTCGTGAATAGGAGAAGCTCGCGTTTCGTGTGTCGGAAGTCGGAGCAGTTCTCTTCGAGTTGGCAGAGTGTTCATCTTCCGGTTCGTTCGTTGAAGGAAGGTCAATCATCATATTTTATTCACTCTTATTGTAATCTGTGAAACTAATTCTTAGTGAAACTGTTAATAAATTTTTATAGTGATTAACGACTGGACGTAGATTCTTTTGAATCAAACCAGTATAAAAATTATCTATGTGATTTTTGTACTCCCTATACTCTTTACTATTATATGCACATCAACTGTTTGATAAATTTTCTTTTAGAAAATTTATTTTTAAAACTGACAATTTTAATTTAAAAAATGACTGAACACGATTTCTGCTAAACTTAATTTTTTATTCCTCTGCGTTATTCTCTGGTTGATTCCAGCCAACAATTGGTATCAGAGTTTGACTTGATAGTTTTTCACTATTTTCGAAAATGACGGGTCATTAAAATCTTGTATATGCCGAGGGTGCTTCTATTAACAGACCACCACTTTTTACTGGTGATAATTATGTGTTCTGGAAAGTCAAAATGGAAATTTTTATGGGGTCTGTTGACAGAGACATCTGGGAAGCTGTAAAAAATTGTCCTTTTATTCCTAAAAGTACAGTTGATGGTGTAGAAGTAGAAAAATCATATTTTGACTGGACTGTTGAGGAAAACAAAAGAGCCCAGTTTGATATTAAGGCTCGAAATATAATTTTATCTACACTGACCATTGATGATTTTTTCAAAGTCTCTGTTTATAAAAGTGCACAGGAAATGTGGAAATTTTTAAGACTCACTTATAATGAAGTCATAGATGTGGATAAGTTAACAGTGTTTGACTCAAGCTCTACATCAAGCTCCTCAAGCTCAAGCGATTCTAATGAGCAAGAAAATTTATGCTTGATGGTCAACGATGAATTATCTGGAAGAAAATTCTTGAAGAAAAAGAGGAACAATCAAGGCTCCGCATCAAGCTTTAAATGTTACGAATGTGGTGAAAGAGGCCATGTTAAAGTTGATTGTCGAAACAACAAGAAAAGTGAAGAAAGAAAGAAAAAGAAAACTCATAAAGAGAAGAAGGCCTACATTGCTTGGAATGATAATGACTCATGTAGTTCAAGTGATTCTATTGAAGAAGGAAACCTATGTTTGACGGTGGCTACTGATGACACTCCAAGCCAAGTAAGTTCCTCTAGCTTTGAAACTAGTGAGTTTGATTTACAAAAAGCTTTTCTTGAATTCTTAAATGAATCTGAGAAATTAGATGTGGATCATAAAAAATTGAAAAATGAGTTTAAGGAATTGAAAATTAAATATGAAAGTGCATTAGATGAGGAAGTAATTTTGAGAAATAAAATTTGCAACTTAGAAATGAAAGAGTCTTCAAATGTTGAACATCCTGTTGAATGTCTTTCATGTAAGAATCATATGCTTGATATTGATATTCCTGAAAATCTTCTTGAAGTTGCAACTAGAAATAATAATGTTGAAAAGCCTATACCTGTTAAAAAGGTTTATAAAATCAAAAGGGTTTTTAAAAGTAAGAACCAAATTAAAAGAACTCATAGAGTTTAGGTAGAAAAAGGAACTTTTGTGAAAAACAAAGTGCATGATGTTTGTTGTTTTTATTGCATGAAAATAGGACATACCTCAAACAAATGTAGAATAAAACATTTTGGAGTTCCAAATGGAAAATATGCTTGGATTCCTGTTATAAAATAATATGCTTCTAACCTTAAAGGACCCAAATGAGATTATGGGTACCAAAACTATATTTCTTGTTTTGCAGGATAAGTTTTCAAAAGGAAAAAGAGAACTCTTTGGTGTTCTGCGTTTGAAATTGATACTCCAAGCCAGGAAGTAATTCCATCAAGTGGTTTCCAAAGCCTTGATTCGATCACCACTTGATTGAGCTAAGTGTTGTTTTGATCTTCCATTATTTAATTAACGTCATATTCATCTTTGTTTGAGAAAATGATATGTCCATCACTGTTTCATTCATCTTGTGGTGTGTTCTTGTATGTTTACACATTTTAGTTAATGAAAATAATCTATTTGAGACATTCATCTGTTGAATTTCATTTTTGGTATGTTTAGTTATGTGCAATGTTATTTCAATGACTTGTTTTTAAATTATAAATTGAATTTGTGCTTAACTGGTTTAGTGTTCAATTTCATGAGTACTTTGAAGTTAGCCTTGGTATAATTTTTTTTACAAACATCAAAAGCAATGAAAGATTCATTTCAATAAGTTGGCTGATAGTTTTCCATTGGCATTTTGTGATGATTAAGTCATTTGATGAGTGAATTTGCATTTATATTTCAAAGTTATTTATGTGGAGATCTGTTTATATGTTTAAAATGCATACCATATGAGCTATGATAATTCACATTGAGAACTTGGATGCAGTAAATGAACAGATCCAATTTGCATAATTGTGTTATAAATTATTTGGTTTAAAAACTGTTGAAAGATCAAATCTAAATGAGTTTGTGTTAAACTTTGGTGTGAAACAAAGAAATACTCTTTTAAAAGTACTTAGGCAAAATTGCATTTTATTGGTTGAGTCAATTTTCCATTTTTAAAATTCTGGTTTACCACTAGTTAATTGTTGAACATCTTGCAATAATTTCATAGTGTCTTATTCAAGTTTTCTAAACTGTTTTTGAGACCAATTAGATGTCCAAAATTTATTTGATTCATTATATCTAAAATTGGTTGATGGAGTTGTTTAAATTGACACATAGTTGGATCTAGATAAGTGAATATTAGCAACATTATTGTTTAGCATAAATTAGTTATGATCACAAGTTCATTTCACTAATTTTAACATGTTCATAACAACAAATATTGAGTTTTCACAACCTTGGGTATTTTCACTCTCTAAACCACCATTTTTAGATCTTTTGCTATAACAAGTTGCTAGTTTAATTGCCTATTTCTGCGGTTTGTATGGTGAATTTACATTTGAGTAAAACTTGCAGCAAAAGCTTGGTACATGTAAGATATCTAAAATAAACTTTTCAATCATTCAAAAAAAAACTGCAAGACCAGCACAAGCTCAAATCTGAAAACTGATGCACCCTAATCTTACTTTTTCTTAAATATCTCAGTAGCTTCTTGTTTGTCAATTTGGTGTTATCTTATCTTGTCTCAAATTTTTGATTGCTTTGCCTAGCGAATCTTGTCTGAGAAGCTTTTTCACTCTGGTTTATGAAACTTGAAAGAAAGGTTCGTGTGCTTAAGTAGCATCTTAGGTGGTGATGATCTGAAAGTTTCTTCAGCCTTGAATTGCCAAGGGGAATTTCCATTCCAAACCTTTCATTTGTGTGCTTTAATTTTCTCAAGAGAAGCCTGAGTGTAGTTGATAAAGTTGGGGGATGAAATCCTTTGGACCAAGATAAACAATTTTATTAAATTAAATATAATTACTGCATATTATTGGTTTAAATTTTTGTATATGTTGTTTTGATATGCAGAGCTGACTTCATGGGGTTGAACAGATTGCGATATGTGAGTGCATGAATCATAGTTGTTGTTTGGGAAGTTGTAAATTGTGCTATCGAAGTTAGTTTTCTTTTAACTAATTGTGCTAGCTGAAATGCTTTCATGTTAAACCCGGAGCAGCTGTGATCATATCCGTTTAAGCTACTATTGCATTCATTTTAGTTTATAAACTGATTGCTGAATCATTGATATCTTAACCGTTTGAAAAATGACTGCTGATTTCATGAATTAATTAAGTCTGATAAAAGTTGAGTTTGATTTGCTAAGAATTATTAAAACTGGTTCGAAATAGCAAATACTAATCTGAACTGGCTTGTAAGCATTTCTGCATTGCATTGGACTGAATAGATCTTAAAATATTTTTCAGCATCTGTTTTTGAGTTTAAGGGAAATATCACATTTAGGGGGAGAAATTTTTGTTTGACATCTTATGTCATGATCTTGTGATACCTGGTACCCATTTTAGGGGGAGATATATGAGTTTTTTAGATATCTTGTTTTTATCTCTATTATGGATTAATTCATACTGTTTGTATTTCTTAATTAGAGTTGAATGTCTGTAGTATTTTTTTCTTTGATGTTATGACATTTCATTTTTATTCCTGTTTTGAAATGCCTCAACTCCTTTGTTAATGGGGAGAAAAATTTGAGGGGGAGTCTTTCCACTTTACTTTTTGCTTATGATCAAAAAGGGGGAGAAAACTTCTAATTTAATTAGTGCAATTATTACTAACATGTTTGTATGTTAGTAAGTATGAAATCTGTGCATGAAATTAGAAATGCTTTTAACAAGAAGATATTTTTTATCATCATCAAAAAGGGGGAGATTGTTCCTAATGAGGAGCATTGGTATCTTGAAGCTACTGTAAAGTTTTGATGATGATAAAAGCTGAAGAATTGAAGACTCTAAGTGCATCTTTTTTAAACGTATTTTGTAGAAACAAATGTATAGGATAAATTGTAATGATGTAAAAAGTCTTAGAAGTTTTTGTATTTAGTGAGTCATTGCGCAAATAATCGATTATCAAGGGAGATATTATCACGAGCCAGTTTAGAAAAGAGTTGCTCGCGCAAATAATCGATTATTTCCCAAAATAATCGATTATCATTGGTTGATTTAATATTGTCCAAGTCTCTGGAATAATCGATTATTCCTCAGGATAATCGATTATCACATTTTGAAAACCCCATAACGGACACAAATAACCGATTATCACTTACGATAATAGATTATTTTTTGCAGTTGGGAGATGTCTTTTTAGTTTCTGACCCTGGGCTTATAAATAGGTTTTTCCAAAGCTCTTAGAAATTAACTTTTGTAGAATACAGTTTTTCTGAGAAGTTCTCAAAAGCTAGTTCATTTCCCTTACCTGGTCTCGTGAATAGGAGAAGTTCGTGTTTCGTGTGTCGATAGTCGGAGCGGTTCTCTTTGAGTTGGTAAGGTGTTTTGCCTGGTCTCATGAATAGGAGAATCTCACGTTTCATTTGTCGAAAGTCGGAGCGGTTCTCTTCGAGTTGGCAAAGTGTACTTTGTCTGGTCTCGTGAATAGGAGAAGCTCGCGTTTCGTTTGTCAAAAGTTCGGAGTTGTTCTCTTTGAGTTGACAAAGTAGTTATCTTCCTGTTCGTTTGTCGAAGGAAGGTTCTTTTATCTCTTATTTTTATTCACTTATTGTAAAACTGTGAAACTGTTTTTAGTGAAATTGTTAATCACTTTTTATAGTGATTAACGATTGGACGTAGATTCTTTTGAATCGAACCAGTATAAAAATTATCTGTGTGATTTTTCTACTCCCTACACTCTTTACTGTTTTATGCACATCAACTGTTTGATAAATTTTCAGTTAGAAAATTTACTCTTAAAACTGATCATTTTAATTTAACTTGTGACCGAACACGCTTTCCGCTAAACTTAATTTTTTATTCCGCTTCGTTATTCTCTGGCTGATACCAACCGACAATTTGTATCATAGCTTGCTTTGATATTCTTTCAAAATTTTCGAAAATGGCCGGTCATCAAAATCTTGTATATGCTGAAGGTGCATCTATTAACAGACCACCACTTTTTACTGGTGATAATTATGCGTTCTAGAAAGTCAGAATGGAAATTTTTATCTCACAATTACACACCTTCCATTGCCTTTTTTGTCCAATATCTTAGTCAATTCATGGCTCAGCCTCTTGATATTAATTATAAAGTTTCAATCCAGGTTCTTAAATACTTAAAAGGTTCACCTGCCTAGGGGTTATTTTTCTCTACATCTATTAACATTCATCTTTCTCATTTAGTTGATTCTAATTAGGCTTCTTGTGTAGACATTCATGGCTCAATCATAAGATTTTATTTTTTTCTTGGTTCTTCATTAATTTTCTATAAATCAAAGAAGCAATTTACTACTCTTTCATCCTCCAAAGCAAAATATCGAGCATTAGGTAGCCTTACTTGTGAGATTCAATGGTTACATTATCTTTTATGTGACCTTTAGTCTCCATTAGGACCTGCTGCTATTTATTGTGACAATCATTTTGCCATTTATTTAGCTCATAATCATGTTTCATGAGCGCACTTGATGGAATCCATTTTGGGAACTAAATGGAAATTCATCAAGGGAGCATCAACTTAAGCTAAGGCTAAGAGTTTGGAAGAAGAAGAAGGACTTTCAAGCTTGTTCTTACTTTCACCTTAAGTCGTAGAGGACATTGGACATCTCATAACCATGGCAAGAAGATGGAAGAGGAAGATAGAACTTCAAGAACAGTACTTTATGGAGAATAAAAATTAAGTCTTCTTCTTTTATGTTAGACATTTTTGTAAATATGTAATATAGTTTCATTAGGTCTTAAACTTTTCCAAGACACTTTGTTTAGCTTTGTGTAAAAGGTTTACTAGTCTTAACCAATAGAGCATATTCTAGAGGATTTGTGCGTAAAATGGGTTTTGAAAGAGTTTAGAAGGGTTTGGAAGGTGTCGACATCAAGGGAGGCTCTCCTACATTGAATGTGGACGGTAATTAAGATGGACCTTTTAGTCTCTTTTCAAATTCAATGTATTTTAGCCTACTCCTTCACTTATAAAAGGAGAGGCATCCTTTGTTTTTTCTTTAGAACTTGATTGAACGTAAAGACATTTTGCCTAACTTGCAAGTCTTCTCTTCTTGAGTTCTCATGTTATAACTTGTATTCTCTTAGACTTCTTCATGATTTCTCCTTCAAGGTTGGCCTAACCTCCTTAGAGGAACCTCTACGTACCACAACCCACCAAACATCAACATCTCTTCATCTAATTGCTTCTACTTCATTCATCTCTTCCATGGAATCCACCATTTTGAGGAAGTTTCATCAATCTATTTTGTAGATCATCATTTGTTGAAGGAGTTTCTTCAAAGCAATCTCCATCAGAGCATTAAACACATTAAGATCGATTGTTAGAAAATTCAACAAGGCCTCATTCACCTACTTTCTATTTTCGTCTTCTAGTCAAATTGTTGTGTTGACTAGGCCTTTTCATCATACAATTTTTGATAATTTATATCCAAGTTGGATTTTTGTGACATTCACAGCCCAACGGGTATTAGCATATTATTAGTACATGTATTCTAGTAATTGGTTTTGGTTGTAATAAGTATTTGTAGTTGATTTTGTTATATTATGTTTTTCTAGTTTTTTTGGGTATATATATACTCTGTTTGTAACTTAATTGTGTTTTTTTAATATGATAAGATGAATTTTATCACACACATATTTGATTACTAAAATTACGAGTATTTAGAAATTAACAAAACATTCAAAATGGATCGAAGAGTTATATGCTAATTTTGTGGAAATTTATATAAACTAATTTACTTTTGTTTCGTTAAATGTTTCTAAAAATTTGTCTGAAGTTGTGAAAGTAAGTTGGAAGGCATTGCAAAGTAACATTGTGAGAGGAAGTTGGTTAGCAATGAAGAAGTGGGGAAAATTGTACACACGTTGTGAAAAGAACAAATATGGATGGCAGCTTTCAAATCGTTGTCTTTGCATATACAAACAAAAATATAGAGCTTCTAGGGTGTACGGACTTCAGTCACCTACTTAATAATGCAAAACCATACATAATACAAACAAATTATTTTGTATAATTTCATTACTCATATTCTTAATGTTTCTTTTCGTTTATAATCATAGCATTTTTCATCTCAACGAAATATATTTACCTTTAATTGAGTAAGTTTCTGTTACGTGGCCTTTTGAGCCATTAATTATTGGATAATTTGGAATGAATGAGAATGAAAATGAAAGGTATATATATAAAGAAAATAAATAATAGGGGATAAATAGAATGTTTTTTTAATACACACAATCAATCACCTAATCGAACTTCTATCATTAAGAAACCCTGAACTCAAATCAAATCTAATTCGTGTAGGATTTTTCATAGAAAATATTCAAACATGAAAGTCTATTTATATAAAAAAAATGAAATATGTAAATTTATTAAGGACTATATAGGTTTAACAGAGAGCACAATTCACTGCATTTATTTTCATTCAATTTCTTAGGCTTAACTTGTTTCGTGGTTTTTTTTTAATTGCGGAACTCTTTAAGGAATCAATACTTAAAATTAGTGTATGTATATATTTATATCTTGTAATGTGAGGACCTGAAAATGAAAATAAAAGGGGTTGATAGGTGTTTGAGCTAATGAGACCAGACTTTTCTTTTATATATATATATATATATGGGTTTGTTAACTTCCGTATCTCTATTTTTCAGTTGGTATATTTTAACAATGTGTACCGAGTGTTAGTAGACAAAAATACCTTAATATATCATGGATTCTAAGTTTTAAGGTTAAGGGTATTTTAACACTTTTCATTTTTAAAACTAAAAAAAAAAAAAAAACCCAACCCTTGCTCACCTCCCTCATTCCTCTCAACACTTTCTCTTTCATCTGTCACTCCAACATTTTTTCTCTCATCTCTACGCTAGTCCCAATTAAAAAAACTCGCTGTTAAACAATTTTCTTTTGTAAAGAGTTAAGTCATTGACATATTCGCCTTCAGAAAGGTTCATTCAAAATCTCTTCAATTTCATCATCTTCACTAACCTCTCTAATTTCATCATTTGCGGGCCAATTACCAATTCCTTCAAATGTCATTATGCTTGTGAAAATTAGATAAAATTAGATAAAACAAAAATTATAAAATGAAAATTGATTATAAAATCATATTTTTTTTTAAGAAATTGTTTAATAGAGTGTTTCTGATTTTTTCCAGGTCAATTACCAATTCCTTCGGATGTCATTATGCTTGTGAAAATTAGATAAAATTAGATAAGACAAAAATTATGAAATGAAAACTCATTATAAAATCATTTTTTTTATAAGAAATTGTTTAACAGCGAGTGTTTCTGATTTTTTTAATTGGAGCTACTTAGAGAAAATGTTGGAGTGAGAGAGATGAAAGAGAAAGTGTTGAGAGGAATGAGGGAGGTGAGCAAGGGTTTAGGAGTTTCTTTTTTGTTTTAGTTTTGAAAATGAAAATTATTAAAATACCTTTAACCTTAAAACATATCCTTTCTCTGCCTTCTCTATAGCATCCACAATGATTCCGCCATTCCATGTTTGATTAGGAGGTGTCCTAGCATTCCCAGCATAGGGAGCTTCAAAACTAACCGATTAGTTTCGCGTTCTTCAACGGGTAAGTGGTTCTGCCTTTTCTTTGCTGTTCTTGAACCTAGGGCACGTTATCGTACTGATTCCGCGTAGCTAGTGGTTCCTTTCTTTATTTTTCTAGTTCAAACTTGTTTTTCTGAGTTGTTCCTCATCACCAAAAGGTGATCTGTAGGTCCTGTCTAAATCATCTCTGTGTGGGGGTTACTGCTTTAAGGCGTTCCTGTAAACTGTGCTACTGTTACTAAGGTAAGGGGAGTTGGGTTCTTAAATCCTGTTTAGTGAACTAGGGCATGCATGACTTAGAATACTGTTTGAAGTTGTGAAATGATGTTTATATGAAACTGCCCTGTATGTGAATGTTGTATGAACTGGAATTGATGATCATGTATGTTAGCTCAAGTGCTCATTGTGTATCAATTGTTGAAACTGTGAATTAGTGCTTGTGATTTTGGTTTGGAGGTGGTACGAATTAGTGTGTTGAGGGTATGAAAGTTGTTATACAAGTTGCTGGCTAAGGAATTCAGTGAATTATCGGGTCCTAGGTCACTTATGAGTGGAACTAAGATAACAATTTTGAGCAACTGGTGTCTAGTGTGTAATTGGGTTGTTGGGACACCTTGGGCAAGTCATTTGTGACTCGTTAGGATCATAAAATTGGTCTAAAACCTGTTCATAATAACAGAATTGAAATTAGGTCTCTTAGTTGAGCAATTTGGTGTTATAGGGTGTGAAATAAACTTTAATCATCCTAGAATTATAGTAAGAGGGTTTAGAAACATAGATAGGTTTACTTAGGTCTAAAGTAAGAATTAGAGGTGTTAGAAGTTAGGAAATTGAACTAGAAATGGTAAATCGGAGTGTGAGATGCTTAAATCTACAGAATTTCGTTCTACAGATTATGCAGTCTTGCTATGCAAATTGTCTCACATAGCGAGACCCTGTAGGGAGGGTGCCATTGTTTGGTTATTCGCTATGCGCCCTTGTGCGCTATGCGAATAACTCGAGTGTCATGCTCTCTGTTTAAGCTCTCGCATAGCGAGTTGGGTGCGCTATGCGAGAGCCTTGAAGTCCTGCACCTCTGCGAACAAATTCGCCCTACGAATTATGGGGGTGCGCTAAACTCTACGATTCTCCTTCTCTGAATATACTAAAGTTATAAACCTTTGATTGAAAGAATCCATAAATCTTTATCCATATACAGTACAATTTTATATTAATATATTTTTTCGTGAAAATATTATTTTAGGTGATGTTTTATTCATAGAAAATTTTGAAAAAAAAGAGTTCTTATAAAATATTGGATTTTGTATAATAAATATTATAAATTGTACATATAATTCAAAAATTTTCTTATCAGTTATCAATAATATATTTTAATATAATTATTGATATTAATTAGTCAATAAAATCATTAGCTTTTAGGAAAATTCTATAGCTAACTCTAATAAGACCTTCCAAAGTTTTCATGCCGTTGCCGTCATAACAAAATTTATAATATGTCATAAAATTAAATTAAAATCTCTTATTATATATAATTCCAACAATAGAGTGGATAAAGTTTAAAAAATTATCATTATTCCTTCAACTATTTTTATTAATTATTTTTGGGATTGTTTTAATAATATAAATATTTTTTATTTTTTTAGAATATAATTTTAAGTGAGTTACAATGATAAGAGTTTATATATATATATATATATATATATATATATATATATATATATCTATTATAAATTTTTACCTTCGCTCTTTATAATCATTATACAATAAACCCATTTAAGATTATTGATCTCAAACACAGAAAACTTCATCTAAATTTGAGAATGTACTAGTAAACACAACGATGAAGTTTGTGTGTAGGTTTGGTGTTACCAATAATATTATAAATCTTGGTACACTATTTTATATATAATTCATTCTCCTCGAGTGACATAAATGAATCATTGGTGGTAGAATTTTCCAAATTGACTATTCAAAGTTTAAAAATGAAAAGCTCAATGTATCTACTAATAATGATTTGCTAGGCCATATGTGTGTATATATATGTTGGTAGTGATAGATAAGACGTACGTCTTAAATTATTGGCACTACTACAATTTCGTGATGTAATAGATATGCATGGAGTAAGTGAGGTTAAGCATGTTCGTATAGGTTAAAGGCCATATACTCTACTTTCCATTATGATTATTATACTTTTGAATTTGTGGGTCAAATTTTAGTATAACTATACAATAAAACAAACAAATAAAATTCAAAAATTAATTATCTTAAAATTTAAATTAAAAATGTTGAAAATCAGTCTAAATTTTACATTAAATAAGAGTAAAAAAGTTGAATATCTTATAAAATAAAAATTAATATAAATTTACTATTTTAAGACTTTAGGTTCCAAATTTATAAAATTTATATAAATTAAACTCTTGATCTTACTAATATTGTTTATGTTCACAAATGACATTAACAATTTTAGTGACAGTTTGAAAGATATTTAACAATAATATCATTCTATGATTCATTTTAGTGACAGATGTAAATAATATATTATGAGTAACATGTAAAAAGTTTTCTGACAAGACATTTAAGACAAACATCTCCCGCTTAAAATTACTTGTACATTGATATTATTAAGTCGTAATTTATTGTCAATAAATCCTTAAAATATCAAACGACATGTAACCATGTGGCAGCCGCAAAACTTGGGAAGCTGCCACGAAACGGAACTTGAAGTACTTGTAATTAGAACTACTACTTTTGCAGAGCCACTCAACCCTACTCCACCACCTTCACCATTCACTTTTTTCATACACAAATTACATCCACTTGTCTCCTTAAGATGCATGCAACGTCACCTACCTCTCTTTTTCTGCATTTCTTAATCATCCAAACAAATCATCACATTTATATACAACTTACAAATTTTCTTTCACGTATCACTACTTTATTTTCTTATCATAACTAATCATTGCTTTATTTTACTAACACAAAAGATGTTCACGAAAAATTATCCAAATTATTTCAAACACGCGCTCATTTTATCATGCATACAATATTTTCAGCGTATTTATTCATATTAATTCTATGAATATTTCACCACTAATATATATATCCACATGCATGCAATTATTTGTATTTATACATGATGACAATCTGACGGTTGGTGCTCGTTTATTTTTTATCAAAATTTTATTAGGGTTATAAGGTTGAGAATCTAGGCGACGATATAGTGTTGTGGGTGCGTGGAATAGTCAATACTAGCTATCTAGCCTCTTTGATTAAATTAACTAGCACTACCACATGATTGTACACCATTAATTCAACACCGAAAAATATCAGTAGCACATATTTATGTTAAAACTATAAAATTATACGAATCTCCTTTTTTGTTTAATAAATCTTACTCTTCATTTTATAATTTTAATCCACAGGAGAGAGAGAGTATGTTGTTAAACCTCTTCTTTTAGTCACTTCATTAACTTAATCTCACATTTTAATTAGATTTAATAAACAGTAAATTATTGACAAGTTTCATTATTAAATATGATCTGCGTGTTATTTCTTAATGATACCCAATCATATTCGAGGTTTGTATACGTGACTGATGACGCTTATACTTGTAGAAATCAATTTCCTGCATTTTCAAGTTATCAGAAGAATCTTTGATGTTGTTTCGTTGTGTGTCTATACATACATACATATATATATATATATATATATATATATATATATAGTATTTTCAAATGGACAATACCAATATATAAAAACTGAAAAAGACATAAAGTTCTCAATCGTGGGTCTGACGAATCGCTTATCCATTTAAGAGAGCCATCGATCTGATTCACATAATAATAATTTTTATTTTTATTTTTTTGCTGTGTGAAAAATTCCTTATGATGGGGGATTTCCTTACAATGTTGCTAAACTAATAAAAGGCAAGCTACAATAGCCTTTGACAAAGGGTTTATAGCTAAAGATTCTAAATCTAGCATTATCATAGAAGATGGTAATTAAGAAAGGATTTAATTAAATAGATACGTATGTAAAATTAATTAAAGTTGATTCTACTTTATTAACTTTGTTTCTTGTTATTTACCACATAATTCGTGGAAAATTTTGAGTGGGTCAATCAATTTGGAAAAAGGAATGTTAATTCGTATTTTTCAATTTGGGGTAAATATACAAACATCAGCTTGCACTTTTAAAGCATTTTTTGTTTGTTTTGTTTTTATACATGGATTTGTTTGTGAGAAATAACATGGTTGATAAACCATAGAGAGCTTTTATGGAAGTGCAGAGAATAGCAAGCATAAGAAAAGACAATGTAAAAGGAAGAAGTGTTACATGTGACTGTGTTGAATTCGAAATTGGATTTTGGCTTGATTCTTATAAAAGAAAGCAAGTTATACTTTGATGACGATAATGTTGGGTAAAAGTAATGGCCAGTTATGCACTCACCATCTAATCAAGAAAACAGCAAAATTTTCAAAAAAGCGCGTTATGTAAAGTGAACAGATACTCATCTTTTCAAAAGAGCCCTGTGTAATAGAACTGCAAAAGATGCCCATATTTATGCTTAAAGTTGTCCAAGAAACGTTATCTTATTATAATATATTATTCATTCTGCTTCACCACAATCTTGAATCCGATTAATTGCTATCAATTCGTTCTTTTCTATTGTTAAATAACTTATTCTATATCAGTTAATACTCGTTAATCTGGGAAATTTCAGATCCAGGATCCACTTCTCACCAAAGTAGGCTAAATTTCTGGAGGTTCCAAAAATCTTCTAACCCAATTCCCAAATCCTCCCAATTAATATTACTTAAATTTATTTTTTGATAAAATAATTCTTATATAATTTTCATCTAACGAAATTCCTGATTCAACAAATATTGATTGTTGTATTTAATTTATATCAATTAGTAGAGACACCTTTGGAATCAATAAAAGCTTGAAACACCCGCACTTACATTCCAGGAAGTATCAATATCATTTTACATCACACTTGAAAATGGAAGGGTATCGATACCTTTATATATTTTGATCCGATAAAATAATTATTCAAACATTAAAATTTATTCGTGGATAATTTAATATTTTAACTCCATGATTGAAAAAGTTGACGACTGTTTTATTTATAGAAATTCATATGTAACAAACAACGTAAATGAAATAGCCCGAAACTGAAAAAAAAAATGTAAAGATCTTAAACAAAAATAACCGACGTTATCATCACTATATTACAAGTTCAGGTGATTATAATTTATTGATTAAAAATTACTAAACTTTAAAATATGGAGGTGGGGTAGAATTTGTTTTATATATATATATATATATATATATATATATATATATATATATATAATATGATGAAACATGTTGCTCTAATTTGTTAATTTATTAATTAATTAGTAACTGTATTTCAATAAAGTAACCAGCTGAAAACAGTAAAAGGGTTTCCTTGTGAAGCAATTCTTTGGATAATCATTGAAATGAGTTTTTGAAAATGCTAAAATACAATAATATTTGTGGGCTCTAGCAACATTGACATGAATATATATGCACCCACCATCACGAAATAAAATAATTAGGCCAAGATGAAAATCTGGGAGTTGCACGAGTTAGCTTTATGTGTGAAAAGCCCCTGTTGATTGTCTGAAAAAAAAGAAAAAAGCTTGAGACAAGAATTGGATTGATAAATTATATGAACTATAATGATGATTATGGGATAAAACAATTTTAAGTGCGAGTATAATAATAAAAATTGTATATTAATTAATTAATCAAGTATAAGGGAAAAAAGAGACTTAAAAGAGAGAGATTAGAAAATAAATTATTGGCCCTGAAAGAGAGGAGAGGAATATGAAGCCGTCACTCATTCTCCAACATCGATCTTCCTCTCTTTCACCTAACAAAGTTCCATCCTTAGACAAAAACCCTAACCTTCACAATCATTTCTATCCTTCACTAGGATACTCTTAATAATAATAATAATAATAATAATAATAATAATAATAATAATAATAATAATAATAATAATAATAATAATAATCTTATTCTATAATAATCTTTTACGTCAAGCCCACTAAATTAATGACGTGTACCTTCAACATGTGGTACTACTACTCCATCATTTAGCTTTCAAGGAAAATAACACATCTCGTTAATTAACAACAAATCCATGTTACTCCTAATAAACACTCTTTTCACTTTGCGTAACACTTCTACCCGAACTCTATTATTTCAAAAACTATGTGTTTCATTCCTCTATTACCTATTATTACCAGTTTAATCTGCATTATTCATTCCTTCATTAATTTCTATAGTTATCTCGTTAATCATTAATCTAATTATCATTCTTGTCAATAAATAATTAAATAAATAAATATATTTATCCACCCCAGTTTAATCCTAGATTACATGGCACTGTTTCTCCGACAGGATCATATATATTTCATGATTAATGCCTTAGTTCCCCTTTCAATAACCGTCTCTGTTATGTCCCCACCAAACTTCATCTTTGGGACCACTCAGTTCCCATTTCTTGCAATGGCAAAAAAGGTTCATATATATCATCTTATTATAAAAATTTGAAAAGTGACCAATTTTACAAGTAATCCTGGTGTTTTATATTCCCCGTAGTTTTAATTAATACTATACGTACATGATCATACTATGTTTTTTCTCCTTTCGTCACATTCCTTCATACATCTATTATTTCCCTCCAAACCTCAATTAATTAAGACAAGTTAAATCATCAGAAACTGATATGTATATACACATATATTAATAATTAATAATTGCTTGTAAACAGTGGAATATCTTTAGATTTAAGTATGTGTATGATCAAATAGTTGAAGAAAAGATGGTGAGGGACCCAAGTTGAGTCATCATCTGCCATATATACTCCCCTCGTTATCATAATTTATTTATATGATACACGCTGTGACAAATACCATTTTTGTCCGTATCTATATTATTATTGCTCATGCTAGCATAGCACCCCCATCACTCAGAAAGAAATAAAAAATTATTTTTTAAAACAAATAGAGAAGAAAAAGAAAAATCATACTGGAAATTAAAATCCAGATAAACTAGAAAAGGAACATGGCCTTATAATTAGGTTCTGAGCGGACCCCAGATGAAAGACAAATCTGGTGCCCCACAGCACGCACATCCTTCCAAACTCTTATTCAGTGATCCAAAATGGAACATATGGGACTTCCAAGTTCATGATTGGCATTAAATTCTAATTCCAGCTATCCATACATGAATTATTTGATGTGTTTTTTTCTCGGAGCTGTCCATGTTCTTCTATCTACACTGTTCAATAGGGTTAATCAAATGCTTCCAGTGCTCACAGTCTCATACATGGCATGGTATGTGATTTCTGTGTGTTCGCTAACCTATCCATAAAACAAAACAGATAGAGCCACCTTGTCCTTTGCCAAGTGGAACAGAGTTTTTTAATGTGCGCCATGGAGAAAGATTCTGCATGCAAAAAGAGTGCCACGCAAAAGTACTGGAAGGAAAAAAACGAAAAACGTGATTTTGGGATGATCTACAAGTAATTTCCTTGGTTCAATGCACTCTAATTAAATATATTTAGTGCACCATTAGTTAATCAATTAAAGATAAACAAAACAGGAAAAGTGTTGGACTTATTACCAATGAGGTCTCGTTGCTTGACATTTCTGGCCGAAACTTCTCTAACCAGATGCAACCAAAGTTGATCCATTAAAACGTCATTAAGGAAAAGTAATTGAAAATGATTATCAGAATAGCCATGTCATTGGATGGATAGATACAAAAATACGGTACAACTACAAAATCATTCTCCTCCTTCAAGTTACATGAAAGTAGATTAATTATAGATGCGCCTTTATGTAAATTTTAAGGTAATTAAAAGAAAAAGTAAGATATATACAAAAAGAAAATAAATGTGTTGGTTTATTTTCTTCAAAGTACATAAAAACACGTTTTCTTCTTTCTTCTTGCGGAAGATATACAATGGGGAAGAAAATAAAAAAATAATTAAAAGGTTAATAATGCAAACAAAAGGGGTATTTTGGAGGGTTTCTCTAATAATTTTACAAGGTGTCTTTCTCCTTTCTTTTCTTTTTCCCGTATTTGTTGCAGAAAATTAATCAATCATTCCTCTTTTATTAGTTATTAGATGCTTTCTTGTAACTTTGGTATTTCTTGAAACTTCTTACTATATTTCTCACCAGTTACACAAGCATGTTCGTGCCTGAACAGTGTAGTAAAGAAATTTTATATGGCAAAGTCTCTTATCATCCTAACTATATATATATATATACGCCATACCAACCTTTCTGCCATAATACCTTAATATTTCAAATATCCAGAGGGAGTAACCTCTCAATTTAAAGCTTGAATTATATTCTTGATTTTTCACATTTCTATATCCACCTCTACCATATATATCCACAAACCTCTTTTCATCTAAACTTTCAAAAATATCTATATTAGATTTCCCTCTTTCTTTCTCTCTCCGTCTTTTGCACACTTTCCTCTGCCTTCATCATTCACTTCCGAAAACAACACTACCAAATTCATGGGTCTTAGAGACATTGGTGCTTCACTGCCCCCAGGGTTTCGCTTTTATCCCAGTGATGAGGAGTTGGTCCTTCATTACCTCTACAAAAAGGTCACAAATGAGGAAATTCTAAAGGGTACCCTGATGGAAATCGACTTGCACACATGCGAGCCATGGCAACTTCCAGGTATAAATCATATATATATTTTAAATCATCCTTGCGTGATCTAGTTAATTTACACGATTCTTGAGAAATCTTGGTTTTGTTCTACATGCATGGAGTTATGTGATTGTATTAGTAGAATCATCACAATGTTTACTTCACATTCCCTAACGAGAGTCTATAGTTCACCTTGCTTGCTCACAAAAATGGTGTTTCTAGCTTCAGTTCTGACTAAAAAAATCCGTTCAAGGCTTTCTTTTTTTTCTTAACAAATATGATCAAAACAATTCAAGAAATTAACACAGTTGTTAGAGGAGCATGTCTGGAGTATATAGTAATAACAAAGTAGCAGATCTTTTCCTCCAGAAGAGGCAAAACTGAGAAGACAACAAAACTGAATGGATAAGAGTTTGAGGAGGGTGTGTTACAGTTATGTTATTCGAGTAATAGTTTATTCAGTTCTTCAATGATTAAGGCAGCGACAACTCGATAAATATTGTCTCTGTCAGTATATAAATAATCATTTCTGTTCTTTATAGGAATAAATAATCTATCACAACTTGATTTCTGTATTCAAATGCATTATCAACTAGTTTTTCAGAATTTTTAAAACTATTTTACATTTCATAGTGTTTATTTTTTTCTTTTCGCATCACTTATGGTTTCGTTGAACTGTATATACCCAAGGAGATGGGTGTGAAATCATCTTTTCTTGAAAAACATATGACTATGTGTGCCTTTATAATTGCTTTTGTGCTTTTGAAGTTTGTACATATTTGTTTTTTGCTGTAAGCGCGTCACAAGCACGTTCAATTTTTATATCGTAGATAAATCTATATGAGGATCATAACGAAGACTTTTGTCTGCCTGCTGTGCAGATTCTATATTCCTTTTTCTTTAATCCTATTTATTCCCTTACAAGCCATTTTCCATCATTGTCTATTTCCACGGTTAATTAATTCTTCCACAGTACAATAAATAGTGTTTTTCATCACTCAGATAATTATTATTTTTGTCTTTTTTGTACTTTTTACACCAAGATAATGTACCCTTTTGAAGTACAAGTACAATTAATACTCTACTTCTTTTTTGTCCCTCGGTTATTTTGGGAAATCTGTTTTTGGTTTCAAAACAAATGTGATTTACATGCATGTCCCATATCAATACATGAGGGTCCTTCTCATGTGTAAATATCGTCTCTATTGCATGGTTAGTTACACCACCACCAGCAAAACCGTTGAGACCAAACATTGTTCGCTGCTCTGCATGAATGCCTATAAATCACAGATGCACATGCACCACATATTATTTGTTTCATTTTCAAATGTTTTGGCTTCTTGCTCATCATGAGGCCCTCGATTAGATAAATATAACTATAGCAACATTCATTTAGTACTTCTATGATGTTGTAATTAAAGCAAAATAAATCGACCATTTTTAAAACAAAAAAATGCACTAATTACAACTAGGGAAATCATATTATTTATCAATCGCATACTATATATTATACTTTCACTAGTAAAAAAAAGGGATTTTAACTCGCGCATTTGACACCGATTTAGATGTAACCGAAGCAAAAAATGGTGCGGTGGCATTTTTGTAATTATCGCAAACGTATATGCCTCGGTTAAAAAAGAATCGATGCCTAAAACTGGTGCGGTGGCATTTTTGTAATTATTGGCAAAGGTATATGCCTCGGTTCAAAAAGAACCGATGCCTAAAACTGGTGCGGTGGCATTTTTGTAATTATCGCGCAAAGGTATATGCCTCGGTTAAAAAAGAACCGATGCCTAAAGTAACTGAAACTTTTTTTTTATTTTTTTGAGAGGTTTTAGGCAGCGGTACTTTATAGAACCGAGGCCATAGACCCTTATTGCCTCGGTTAAAAAAATAACTGAGGTAATAACATGTTTTTAGGGTTATATTTTGCAAACAGAGTCTCTTGCACATTTGAAACATTTCTAATCTTCTTTGCGCCGCTGCTGCTCTCTCCACGCCTTCCAGACCATTATCTTCCATTTCTTTCTTTTTTTTTCTTTTGTTTTTCGTTGAATAATTATTTCTCTACCATTGTCTTTCATTTTTTACCGATTAATTTTGTGCACATGTGCTCTTTGGATTTTTATTTCGTTTTGTTTCAGCACAAAAGCCTCCTTCAACCTTCAAGGTTATTTTTATTGTAAGTTTTTGATGTTTTCGTTTTGTAAAGTTTGAAAAAAAAACATTTTTTTTTTGTAAAAATAGAAAACGATTAACCGGACTGAAAGTTAGAGTCTTTTTAAGATTTGCAATGCAAATATTTTTTAAACTTCAGATTACAGGTCTGTTTCTGGGTTTGTGTTCTTGTATATATGCTATGGAATGTTTGCAAAAACAAACAATTTTTTTTTAAAAAAAATACATACTTTAGACAGCGGTTCTAGACCCCAACCGAGGCAATAATCATAAGTTTTTACTTCGGTTTTTGAGCCGAGGTCAAAAATCCAGACTTTTTACCTCACTTGAATATACCTCGGTTCTGTAACCGCGGTCATAAACCCAAAAGAACCGAGGTAATAGCCCTTCGTTGCACTAGTGTTTTCGTGTTTGGTTCTATATATTTTAACATCTGTGTGTTTGGTTTTCTCATCTTTCACCCGATCATGTGTTCCAAAGTTAAGTTTATCGAGAAATAAGAAAATATTACAATTAAATCTCTGCTTACAGCCAATGCAACTAATTTTTTTATCAGCAAAGAATTTTATATATAGATATGTGTGTGTGTGAAGAATTCATGCCCTCTACATGGACTGATTGATCTAATTCATGCTTGTATAATAATCATTTGAATTATACACGCAAATAATAGATAATTAACGTTTGGAATATATATTCTCTAGAAAAATAATTGTTTAGCTTCTAAAATCTCTCCATGTTGTTCATAAAATAAATAAATGATTATTTTTTCATAATAAAACAAAGAAAGCCTCTGTATATTCCTTAAAATAATTCAATTATTTATATCAATTCTTTATTGCATTGATATCGTGTTTTTTTTTAATTCAAACAAAAACGATAGATTCTAAACATTTTAAGGTTAGAGATTAACTAGTTTACGAAAGAGAAAACATGTTAAGTGTATAGATTTTCTAGTCTATGGGAGAGTAAAATATTTTTAGTGTATATAGATTGACAAACTAATTGATTTAAGAATATTTGAAAACATTGAATTCGTATCTCTGATCATTTCACTTTTCTTGGCCATGATTATTATTATTTAAGCGACTTTGTCTCTTGTCAAGATTCTTATGCATATATATATATACAATTTTAAAATAAAATAATTCGTATGATGAATATAAGTACATAATATAATGGTGACTGAATACACTAAAAGAAAGATTACAGCACCTTTTAGTTATAAAGGACTGGTTCATGTTGTTTTTACGTAATCACATAGTCCACAAATTCATGTGAAGTAAAAAGGGGTAAAAAGAAGGTAAAAAGTAGTGTGAGAAACCTCACAGGCTACGCAATCACATATACATGGTATAATTAAGCAAACTAAAACTACGTGTTTAGGTAATGTTTATCTGATTGGATTGAAAATTGAAAATGGTATGTGATTTATGCTAGGTGACATGTGATGGTGATTAAACAGAAGACCTAATTATTATGGTGATAATACTAATAATTATATTTGTTGGAGACAATTAATTGTACATAATGATAGTACATATCTATCTATATATCTATAAACCTATGCATTTTGATGGAATTATATATACCTACCTTAGTCATGCTTTGTCCATTTGCTACCAAAAACTGACCCATCATGTGTTCATGCATGCGTGCTCTACAGAGGTGGCTAAGCTTAACGCAAACGAATGGTACTTCTTCAGCTTTCGTGACCGCAAATATGCAACCGGCTACCGAACCAATCGTGCAACGACATCTGGCTATTGGAAAGCCACGGGAAAGGATCGTACGGTTTTTGACCCCTCCACGCGTGAGGTTGTAGGGATGAGGAAGACTTTGGTGTTCTACAGGAACAGAGCCCCGAATGGCATCAAAACGGGTTGGATCATGCACGAGTTTCGCTTGGAGACGCCACATATGCCCCCTAAGGTTCGTTTTCATTTTTACTTTCATTTCACCTCTCCTATAATACATGCCTCCATTTTCAAACGTCCAATTACACCCACTTAATCAAGATTAGGGCATGGAAAGCTAATGATTGTAGTTTAGTTTTGAATTAAGATTTAACAAGGTTGTATGAATATTGTAGTAATGATAAGGGTTGTGTTGATATGAAAGGATTGAATTTGATAAAATAGAATATATTCGTTAATAGAAGGTTGTCTTTGGCGCGTGATAAAGATTGTTTAAGCGTGTGTTCTTGGTAATTAGGTGAAAATTGTTGTTGATTGCAGGAGGACTGGGTTTTGTGTAGAGTGTTTCACAAAGGCAAAGCAGACAACAGTGCCAAACTCAACTCACAACTCATGTATGAGAACACAGTTCCATCCCTAACTCTGGCTTCGTCATCTCCAACCAACCAAACCATTGGGTATAACCAACTTCCCCATTTCTCTTCCTCAATCACACCCCATCATAATCATTACCATCATCATCATCATCATCAAAATCAAACCCAAACCCAAAACAACAACTCCTTCATGGGTCTCCTTCACTTTTCTAGGGAAACAAATGCAAACTCTAGCACCATCACTCAGATAAGTCCCAAATGTGATGATGGGTATGGCTTTCTATGGGACATGGAGATCGAAGAAAATAGCTTCCATGATGGCGTGGCCTCGAACATGGTCGACGGAATGAGATTCGAGGTTGATAATAATAGTGTGGTCTTGTTATGAAAAAGCAGGAAAAAAAAAAGTTAAATGTGTACATAATATATATATATATATATATATATATATATATATATATATATATACCTATATATTGTGGTTCATATATCGTAAGTTACGGAAAATTGTTGGTGTGATGTGATAATGGTGTTTAGCTTTAGGGGGCAAGTCACGTGATTGGATTGGGATCGGTTGTTCCATGGTTGGGGCCACTATATACCAGTGTTGTTAATTAGTTTTTTTCGTATTAATATTATTATTTTTTGGGTGGGAAAGGTTATTTATATATACATTTAGCATTTGTAGATGAAGATAGTGATACCTTAATATATGTTCCATTTGTTAATTTATAATTAATATATATTATTACTGTTCACTATATGATTATATATGTAGACGAAGATAGTGATACCTTTCTAAATTATTTCTTTTCATTTGTGCGTTTTTGTTTTTGTTTTCTACAAAGGTTAGATTTAGTTTACTCAATTGTTCCTCTCAAATTGGAAACATTTAGGTGCAATATTATTTATAAATTATTGAAATGGGTAGATTTCGGAAAGATAAATTATCCAGATAGATCGAATTTGGAAAACTTATTTTAAATTTGTTTATTTTCTTTCAATTTTGTTTATAATTTTAGAATAAGTTGTTACCGATGAGGAGCATTGGCATATCTTGAAGTTAATGGTTTTGATGATGTTCCAAGAAGATTAACTTGAAGAAGATAGTAGAATCTATTTTAAAAGCACTTTGTAGAATACAAATGTATTAGGAATGTCTTTAAATATGTAAAACTCGTATTTTTGGTACTGTTACGTATTTAATCGATTATGAAGAGCAATAATCGATTATCCTTAGCTTTTCTGAAAAACCATGTTGTTTTGGAATAATCGATTATCACTCCAAATAATCGATTATCACAGGTCTATTTTGAAAACTGCCCAAGTTATTTGAAAAACTTGTAACGGACTTGAATAATCGATTATCACTTGTAATAATCGATTATTACTGGCAGTTGTAACATGACCTTTCATATTCGGACTAGCTGCTTATAAATAGGTGCTTTGAGAACTCAGAAAAAGACTTTTGAACTTAGAGCTTTTGTAGAATACAGTTTGTCTGAAGAAGTTCTCAAAAGCTAGTTCAGTTCCCTTGCCTGGTCTCATGAATAGGAGAAGCTTGCGTATCGTTGGTCGATAGTCAGAGCGGTTCTCTATGAGTTGGTAAGGTGCTTTGTCTGGTCTCGTGAATAGGAGAAGCTCGCGTTTCGTTTGTCGAAAGTCGGAGCGGTTCTCTTCGAGTTGGCAAAGTGTACTTTGTCTGGTCTCGTGCATAGGAGAAGCTCGCGTTTCGTTTGTCGAAAGTCAGAGCGGTTCTCTTCGAGTTGACAAAGTAGTTCTCTTCCGGTTCATTTGTCGAAGGAAGGTTCTTTTATCTTTTTACTTTTATTCACTTATTGTAAAATTATGAAACTGTTTTTAGTGAAACTGTTAATCACTTTTTATAGTGATTAACGACTGGACGTAGATTCTTTTGAATCGAACCAGTATAAAAATTATCTGTGTGATTTTTCTGCTCCCTACACTCTTTACTGTTTTATGCACATCAACTGTTTGATAAATTTTCAGTTCGAAAATTTACTCTTAAAACTGATCATTTTAATTTAACTTGTGACCAAACACGATTTCTGCTTTATAAAACTGATTCTGCTGCGCCACTCTTTCACGGATACCGATTGTATTTCCGACAATTGGTATCAGAGCTTGCTTTGATATTCTTTCAAATTTTGCGAAAATGGCCGGTCATCAAAATCTTGTATATGCCGAGGGTGCATCTATTAACAGAGCACCACTTTTTACTGGTGATAATTATGCATTCTGGAAAGTCAGAATGGAAATCTTTATGGGGTCTGTTGACAGAGGTATTTGGGAAGCTGTACAAAATGGTCCTTTTATTCCAAAAAGTACAGTTGATGGTGTAGAGGTAGAAAAACCATATTTTAACTGGACTGCTGAAGAAAATAGACGAGCTTAGTTTGATATTAAAGCTTGTAACATTATTTCATCTGCTGTTGTACTTGATGAATTTTATAGAATTTCAGTTTGTAAGACAACATAGGAAATGTGGGAAGTTCTCAAAGTTACACATAAGGGTATAGAGGATGTGAAACGTGCAAGGAAGAACACGCTCATCCAGGAGTATGAGATGTTCAAAATGCAACCTGGAGATACTATTTCCGATGTCCAGAAGCGTTTCACTCACATAGTGAACCACTTGATAGGTTTAGGTAAAACTTTTGATACTGATGTGTCGCGACGTTATGAATTAAATGTTAAAATTTTGAAATCATTGGACAGGTCTTGACAACCAAAGGTGACTGCCATCTCGGAGTTACAAAACCTCACTCAAATGTCGATGCCTATTCTCTTTGGAAAACTTTGTGAGCACAAGCTTGAGTTGAGAAGGTTAACTGCTGAAGAAGATCAAGGCAAAAGAAAGACACTTGCCTTCAAATCCGAAATCTCAAAAGGAAAGAGTTCTAAAAGGATTGAAGATGATGATTCCGATGATGATGAGGAGAACATGAGCCTCATGATTAAAAAATTTGCAAAATTTATGAAAGCAAAAGGTAAGAATAAATTCCATGGAGAAAGGAGAGAAAATCAAGAATCTCCTTCAAGTGCTATATGCTACGGATGTGGAGAAAGAGGACATATCAAAACCGAATGTCCTAAAAATAGGAAAAGTGAAAAAAAGAAGGAAAGAAAATTTCCAAAGAAGAAGAAAACTTACATAGCTTGAGAAGACAATGCGTCTAGCTTTACAAGCTCAAGTGATTCAGATGAAGAAG